>OX596229.1:0-72832 GCA_951394215.1 Glyphodes perspectalis
CTCGTATTTCACCAACAGATGGCGTTGGGTGTAGATTGCCTCGCTGTGGCATTTCGTTTTACCGAGTACACATATACCCAACGCCATAGAATTCAAGTTAGATCATTAAAGACCATAGAACACCAATTATACTAATAAAAGACCTAGAAGGAAAGACAGTGCGTGCATTAAAATACTTCACTAGAAGTCCGGTGTTTCATTCAGTCTTCCTGTGACGGTGCTGGGTCCTAGTCACAACTTATTTATACCACCAGCTCGGCGGTGAGGGGAAACATCGTGACGAAACCTGCATATTCAAACGACTATGGTAATGTTTAACCATGATTCAAATTGTCTATTCAAAATCTAATTGGAAGTCGCTTTAATGTAATTAACAGCGTCGCTAAATCCTGAATCTTGGTCTAAGTGAATTTAGTCTAAGCACGGGACATACCGCTAGGAAGATGATCACTACAGTGAAGTATACTTGTTTAAGCATATGGCCGACCTGATGATAAGCGGTCGCATGTTGCCGACCCATTAAATAATGCCTTTTATGTTGAAATGTCGAGGCCTCACCTGGTGCGCCTCAGCGGCGTCCGCCAGCTGCTTCTCGCGCGCCTCAGCGAGCTCCCTCAGCGCCTCCCACTGCTGGTTCAGCGACGACAGCCGCCGCTCGATCTCGGCGCTCTTGGGGTGCTTCGCGTCTATCAGACTGTGAATAAAAAATACAATCAATACCGGTATGTAATCAATTTAGTTAACTCAAGGGGTAAGTGCTGGTGATGTGTTTAAGCGGTTCCGTATGCCAGTTCTGTACTGTACTGTATTGGAGTGTATCAGTATAGTACTGCAGTATACCTATACCTAAACATATACTCAATCACTACATTCAAATCTTCAGAAAGAGAGCGCATCTTCATTTTAAAGGCCGGCAGTGCACCTGTAACTCCTAATGTTGCAGATGTACATGGGCGACAGTATCACTTACCATCAGGTGAACTGTCTGCTCGTCTGCCCGCGATTACATAAAAAAAAAGTACAACCTCGGTACATTAATTGTATTGTACCGTAATGTACCAGGGCTCTACTATACTGTAGAGAGCCGGTTCTTGAGTGTGCAGTAGTGTACCAGTGTAGTTAGTGCTGTGCTGTGTTGTACTTAACAACAGTCGTATTGTATTGACTACGCTGGTCTTGTACTGTACTGTGCAGCAGCGCCGTGTGCTTCTGCCGCAGCGCCAGCACGCCGACGGTCTTGTACTGTACTGTAGTTCACTAGTGCTGTACTGTGGCAGCACTGTACCGACCTCTGCCCCTTGGCGCGGTGTCGCTGCGAGACGTGGTCGCGCGCGCGCAGCTCGTGCAGCAGCGCCGTGTGCTTCTGCCGCAGCGCCAGCACGCCGACGGTCTTGTACTGTACTGTAGTTCACTAGTGCTGTACTGTGGCAGCACTGTACCGACCTCTGCCCCTTGGCGCGGTGTCGCTGCGAGACGTGGTCGCGCGCGCGCAGCTCGTGCAGCAGCGCCGTGTGCTTCTGCCGCAGCGCCAGCACGCCGACGGTCTTGTACTGTACTGTAGTTCACTAGTGCTGTACTGTGGCAGCACTGTACCGACCTCTGCCCCTTGGCGCGGTGTCGCTGCGAGACGTGGTCGCGCGCGCGCAGCTCGTGCAGCAGCGCCGTGTGCTTCTGCCGCAGCGCCAGCACGCCGCGCAGGTCCTTCGCCGCCACCTCGGCGCGGCAGATGCGCTGCTTCTCGGTCACCCATCCTGGACACATCGGATACTAATGTAGACACCGTACACGAAAAAAAACAATACAATTATCAAGACTCCATTCATTAAAGTGGCACTGCATTTTTTGGAATCGTTAGTTAATTGGAATGTAGCAGTCTATGACGTCATATCACCTTAATGCCATATAAAATCTATGAACGCTGTGAAAGTTAGTACAAATACGTAAACGATTTGTGTCTCCTATCCTATAAGAAGATTGTTAAGGGATTAATGTTGTTAATAAATTAATGGATGGTCTCGTAAAAGGGTTTTAATAGTTTTCTTACCTTCTTCCTCGTCGTGGTCCTCCAGGAACTGGTAGAGGTTCCTCGCGTCCTCTAGACGCGCCTTGCGGTCTTTCGCTGCCGCTACCAGGCTGAAATTAACATAACATCGAATAAAAACAATAAAAAAATCTCATCTTCATATATTGTCAAGAACAATGCACAATCAAATAGGATAGCCTTATGCAACAGTTCAATGCACAAAATAAAATAGCAGACAACAAAATGGAAAATACAAAAAAAAATAATGTTGCAACTAAAATTTACGTCCACTCAGCTGAAGTCGTGAACTACCTGATGGTCAGATAGGTCACGACCTTGGTTTCCAGCGGGTTATTGATCCACTGCTACATATCCTGCTCCCTACTGGGTCGAGACAAGAATCCAGAAGGATTCCTCTATGACAAGTACAGAATGTGAAGCCCTGGCCAATCAATTAAAGTGCTGTACCTGTCATAAGCATCTTCCAACTGCTGCAGCTGCGCCGCCAGCTGCTGCTTGGGCTGCTGCGGGCCCTCCGCCGCGGAGCCCTGCCGCACCAGCCGCCGGATGCTCTCGTCCACAGCGCCCAGCTGCAACTCCTGCAGCGCGTGCGCCTGCAGCAGCCGCTCCACGTCCACCAGGTGGCGGCCGACTTCTTCCGATTGGAATTGGGCCTGGAAGTTAAACATTAGATAATATTCAACAGTACTTTTGTGGTGACCACTTACCAATAAACAGGCGTATGCCACCTTATGGTATACAGCCTAATAAAGGTTATTGAAGGTTTTATTGTGAAATTACTGTGCCAGCGGCATGGACTTTCAGTACTACCAGTCATTAGAATAAAGCTTTCTCATCATCTTTTCTGTGTTTTGCCGCCGCCGTAGAAAATCTGCCGAAATCATGCTCACTGGCAGGAATCTTCACAGCTACAATTTCTTCTCTCTACGCTCCAGCACCTGGTTTATTGTACCATGAACACCAGGTCCAGCTTAAGCTGCACCAGACCCGCCCTCACCTTCATCTCCTGCAGCGTCTGCCCCACGGTGTCGGCCTCCCGCAGCAGCGCCATGAGGTGCGCCAGGCGCGCCAGCGAGCAGCGGTGCCGCTCCAGCAGCTCCAGCAGCTCGCGCCAGCGCTGCAGCACGGCCTGCAAGCTGCACCAGACCCGCCCTCACCTTCATCTCCTGCAGCGTCTGCCCCACGGTGTCGGCCTCCCGCAGCAGCGCCATGAGGTGCGCCAGGCGCGCCAGCGAGCAGCGGTGCCGCTCCAGCAGCTCCAGCAGCTCGCGCCAGCGCTGCAGCACGGCCTGCAAGCTGCACCAGACCCGCCCTCACCTTCATCTCCTGCAGCGTCTGCCCCACGGTGTCGGCCTCCCGCAGCAGCGCCATGAGGTGCGCCAGGCGCGCCAGCGAGCAGCGGTGCCGCTCCAGCAGCTCCAGCAGCTCGCGCCAGCGCTGCAGCACGGCCTGCTCCGTGCGCGACACTGCCTCCGCCCCGTGGTAATTCTCACGGACGAGTTCCGCTGCCATCGCTGAGAGGTCTTCGAAGCGTTCGGTTCTGGAGTGAGAGGATGGGGATGATGAAAAAAAGCAGTGAAAATGTCATCGAAAATGCGGTGCCACTGAAAAAGTGGCCTCACTCGATAATGTGGCCGCAATGAAAACGTGGCGTCGATGAAATTTTGGCCTCATTGAAAACGTCAGTGCATTAAAAATCTTGCCTTGTTAAAAGAGGTCTCGTTGAAAATGAGGCCTCACTAAAAATGCAGCCTCGTTAGTAACCAGGCCTCATAAAAAAAATGTTCCCTCAATCAATGTTCTACCGCTAACTACACTAGAGTACTGACCTGGCGAGGATGTCAGCGGAGATGGCCTCGTGCTTCTTGACGGTGGCGTCCACCTGCGCCAGGTTGGAGCCGTAGCGCGGGTCCGACAGCACCTGGATCATCTCTTTGAGGTACCCCTTGCGGAGCACCGACTGGGAACGAGAAAAAATATGTTTCAGCGACGTTATACTACGAAATATTTATGGTACGGTGGTAGCTCGATAGCGACACGTGTGTCATATCCTCATAAGTCTGTGTTTTTACCATTAGCTCGGCGGTTAGGGTATACATCGCGATGAAACCTGCACCATCCAACTATGGACGTAAAACCATGTAACCTAAAGGTTACCAAGGTCGGTCACTTCAGTGTAATCATCAATCATAGTCTAAGCGGGTCCAGACTATGACTGGGGCATGACTAGCTAGGGAGGATAGGTTTCAATAAGGTACCTTGGTGTTGAACTTGTAGTTGAGCTGTTCCAGACGCTGTTGCCGCAGCAGTTCGGTGCGCAGAGCTATTTCCCGCGCGTGTTCCGCCTGTCAAAAAAGTAACAAATTAGAAATGTAAGTGTGCCTTTTAAATGATCTAAAAATGTTATTTTTATATATATAAGTTACATAATTTCTATCTCTCTTTCTTTCTAACTGACCTGCTCCAGTTGTTGCCAGGCGCGCTCCAGGTCCTGAGGCAGCTGGCCCTCATTAGGTGCCCAGGTCTCTCCCACCAAGCTCTTCAGCATTGTGTTGATGTGGAAGAATAGGGCTTCGATCTCCGAGCGCTCTTTGTATCTGGAACGAATTGGCGTTTGTGAGGGGATATTTAGGTTGAGTTGAAGTTAAGATACTTTTATACCAGAAAAAATATGGATCCCGAAGTTTACAATAAGGCTGTCGGTGATTTCTCAGCAGAATTATTATACCTATGTAGGTATCTGAAGCATCTTTTTTAACCGGTCCAACTTTGACGTCTTATAAATGCTATTGACATTACAAGTTAAAAAATGTACCATCAGCGCCATCTACCGATCATTACCATTTACTCAAATGGGAAGCACGCTATTAAAAATGTACGTTCAGCGCCATCTATTATGTCAACCCGATATTAACTACTTACTTGGGCGGTTTCTCCACAGTGCGGTATTGCTTGAAGGCGAGCAGCAGCCGCTGAATGCCGTCGAGCGAGTTGGGCAGCTCGCGGTCGTTCAGCTCCTGGATCTTCATCCGGATCCACTCCAGCAGCGCGGACACCAGCCGGCTGTACTCCGCCTTGCGGCCGTCGCAGTCCATCAGTTGAGCGATGATCTGAATACGAAAGTTTATTGTACGTTATTAGGCTTTTTTTGTTACCAACTGTTTAAGGACCTGTTTGTCTGAAATAAAGCTTGATTAGATAGAAATCATGTTGGGTTTATTTTTCTTACTCCGCTTAGAAAGCTGACAAGCAAGCCTGATGGTAAGTGGTAGCCGCTTTCACCATTTGGTCCTTCAGTGCTCTCAATTACCGCAGTTTTCTCCAATAGTAGATCCACGTCTATCAAAATATCTAGTCATGCTGAAACCAATCTTCAGCGTGGCTCTAACTCCTCCATGTGTCAAATCACGTTCACGTCACGTGACTTGGACAAATTTGTTAACGTAGACTGGGGTGGTTAACCACAGTTGCATAAAACTAGGTCATGATGTTTAAAAATACAGCTTAATACCTTTCAAAATCAGGACGCAACCAGTACTTTCATATCAAGGCCGGTCTCGGCAGGTCCATAGGAGGTTTACTCACGTTGGCGATCCTGCGGCCGCTCTTCTGCTCGTTCTTCATGCGCGCGAAAGTGTGGTAGTAGCTCGCCACATACGTCATCACCGACTTCTCGTCTGGTCTGCTTGTGTCCACGTCTGAAGACAGATGAGGAGGGTGCGTGAGGACTTAGGACTCAGGATACACAAAATCTTTTTTTTTTTCGAGCGGACTATCGGTGGTTGGGCTAGCGGGGGAGCGGGAAGTTCTCACCCCTAAACATTTTACCCCTAAACATTGCCCAAGCAGGCAACAGCCTGAGGGCGAGGATACACACAAAACCAGGTCTGAGAGTTGTGTATCAGGACCCGCGGTAGTGAGAACAATCTTTGGCAGGTTTCTTGTGTTAGTGGTCAGAGATTATGGCCTCGATATTTTTTTTTTTTAATTCAGCTAGGGGGACATATTCGTGTGATGAATACAGGCATTTGTACTGGAGTTGTATGTTATAAATGTATTTGATAATGTCTCGTCTATCCGTTGTCTAGTATCCAGAGCACGGCGAATTTCGTGTTAAGATACCTTATTAACGAATAAGCGAATCAATAATGAAAGTTGTTGGTTTACCTTCGGCGTCGAGCAGGCGGGGAATGCCCAGGTTCTTGTGGGCCACGTCGAAGGCATGGTTGAGGGTCTCCACGTGGTCTGCCACAGGTAACTCGTTCCAGCGGAACAGGTCAGGCCTGGGGATAAATTTGTATTGGTAAGAATATGTATAGGTAAGCACAGCATCTAGACTGCGTTTGCTGGCGCAAAGAGTGGAGATTGTAGTTCCAATTAATGTTGACAGATGGCGTTGATAAGTTATTGCGACCGCCGCATATTTTTTAACGATAAATTTACTGGCAAAAATAACTAAGTGTAATATAATAATTAAACCAGTGCGATACACATAGTGAAGACAAAACACAAAAAGATCAAAATCTCTTTAATTTAAAAGCAGGATTATCAATACGTGTCATATTTTTTGACACAATGTAATAATGTTTTTGTGTATGCACATATAAGTATCTATGTATGTATATATAGATGTACTGACCTGTGCGCGTGTATAAGCGCGTTGAACCCGAGCCCGGAGCGCCAGGAGTCAGTGAAGTTGTGTATGTGCACACCGTGGTAGCCGCTTGTCTTGCGCTGGCACCACAGGAGCAACGCATCCTTGGCGGACTTCTTCTCTGACGACTCATTCTCTTCGTCCTGGGGAGAAGGCATTAGGTTAGCATTGTAGATTAGCGCCATCTAGCGGCCAGTAGAAGAGTTAAGAATTATATGACTAGCAATGTATGCCCTGAGTGAATCATAGTAGCGCCATTTAGCGGCTAGTAAATAAAATGTGAAGCATTACAGCTCTATCTAGCGGTTGGTAGAAATAGAGTGAATCATTATAGCTCCCATCTAGCGGCTAGTAGATAAAAATGTGAAGCATTAGAGTTCCATCTAGCGGCTAGTAGAAATATAGAGACTCATTACAGCTCTATCTAGCGACTAGTACAAAAAGTATAATGCACTATAGCCCCACCTAGCGGCTAGTTGAAACAGTATATTGCACTATGGTGTCACCTAGCGGCTAGTAGAAACAGTATAAGTCACTATAGTGCCATCTAGCGACTAGTAGAAAAAGTTAAAGTGGGAGCATCCCAACGCCATCTATCGGTCGGTAGACGCCATGAAAGTCAAAACAAATACTTGACTAGTGAAGTACCTATTAAGTATTAAATCTCTCCGCGGAAATTTTGATGTAAATTAATATCGGTAATCACTCAGTGGACAGACTGTCTTAGAAGCAAGTTAATAGACTAGTTTTCAGAAAAAAATCCAAGCGTAGGGAATCATTTCAGCGCCATCTAGCGTTCAGTAGACGAACTCTTGTCGAACAAAAATCAAGCCTATTGTTGAACAGTCAGCGGTATCTAGCGGCCATTAGATCACAGCAATATGGATTTATCACACATTAGGAATGCTGTTGAATGAGACCTATAAACGACACGTGAGAGTTGTTAAGGGCATTGCGCATTAGTTGGTAAGTATTTGGAGAACTTCTGGTTAAGAGGTATCCTCAGAACTATTGTTTAACACATCCATTGACCTTGAGTTTCTAAGATAACGACATACCCAAGGGACCTACTTGACAGTTTTCGAGTACTAAGATAACTTATAAACTTAAATTTATGTTTATGTGATTGTGTAGGCAACAAGCTAGAATTGAAATTTTGAAAAAGACAAGTTTTTCAAAATTTCACAATTTTCCATCTAACCTAGCCCAGTTTTGGCTGATTTTGATTAGAATTAACCTACGATATAGAGGTCATCAGCGCTGCGAATACTTTTAGGACTCCAGTGCTTCCACTCACCGAGAGAAACGCATTGATAAAGGCGCCCTTATTTTACACAGGACTTCTAGGAGCGAATGTTCGAAACTCGGTCTAGCCGGTCAAAACAATCTTATGCTTCAGCGTGCTACCTTTCAAAGGTATTTTTATTTATGACCATGAAGGTGGAGACCGACCAACGACGACCAGCTTAACAAGCCTACAGGCGCCCTGATGGTAAGCGGCCACTGTAGCCTACAGGCGCTTGGGACACAAAATATATTGTCGTATGTGATCAAGACACTTACCACGTCAATCTCGATCTCCTGGATCTGGAAGCGCAGGATGATGGTCCAGATGAGGCCGAGGATAAGCCGCGGGTTGCCGTCCACGATGTCCTCCGCGCCGATCGATTCCAGCCGCACCTGCGCACGCGCACACAAATTAACACTTGTGATACACAAACACTCGTATGATATAGATGGCGCTGTTTTCTCGTTAAATTCGAATTCAATTATAACAACTATAACAAGGTTTTAAGATATACATACATACATATCATCATACTCGTAATCCCCGAAGGGGTAGGAGTCGAAGGAGCAGCTTGTTCTTTTAGTTACCATAAGGATCTTTTCTGCCTACCCCGCTAGGGAAATGGCGTGAAATTTAGTTAATTAGTTAGTTAGGATCTTGCTTAGACTATTACTGACTGATTGACTTTTGACTGGCCCGTTGGTCGAGTGGTCAGAGACCCTGGCCACGAAACCAAGGGTCGCGGGTTTGAGTCCCGCTAGGGGCAAATGATTCGTGTGATGAACATGGACATTTGTACTCTAGTCATGGATGTCTATAAACGTATTTAAGTATGTCTATCCGTTCACCTAGTATCCATAGTACAAGCATCAGCTTAGTTTGGAACTAGGGAATTGGTGTGTCAGTCTGAAGAATTTATTATTAAAAAGTAAGCCAGATGACATGTATATAGCTCGGCTTGGGATGGGTTAGATAAGTCAAATATTGTGAAAAAGTAGTGACAAGTGGCTGGCTCATCGTCTACACAAAGATATAACTGCTGATAAAATTTTGATAAAGTAGAAATGGAACCTTACCGATTTTCAAACCTACAACCTTTCGCCCAGTCTAGGGTCTCTAATCACAAGACCAACATCAACAAGTATGTAATTAGAAGTTAAAATATGTCACAAAAAGGTACTATTACCTAACGCGAAACCAACTAAGTGTCAGTAATGGCATTTGTAAGTCTTCTGCGCAACCGGCTGATAGTGCAACCTGCATGGGCTATGTGCTTATAGGGAAAAATTGTGTAATATATGAAGTTATGTGTAATACAGTAAATATCTGAGTATATATATCAGTTAGCTGAGTTAATTTAACATTGCGCTATGGCGCAGAAAAATGGAATAAATAATAATAATAAATAATAATAAATAAATATAAATATGCGACTACATCACATACATTGATCTGACTCCGAGGTAAGTAGCTTAAGCACTTGTGTTACGGATATCAGAATCAACAGTGGTATTACAAATATATACTTAAATATTCGATATTAACACCCAGACACAGAAAAAACACAAGTATTCATCATACGAATGTTTGTCCTGGGTGGGAATCGAACCCACAACTCTTGGCGCATGGGGCAGGGTCACTACCGAATGCGCCATCGAGCCAGTCATTCAATACACAGAGCCCTTAGGTGCCAAGCGCTTTTGGAATCCTCCCTATGCTGCAGAGGGCGCTGTGCACTGACACACTTTAAAGTCAGTTGACACATCTGTGTTGGCGCATTTGCACGTCGCATGGTTAGTAGTAAGTGCCCTAACTCAAAATATGCTGTTGATGGAAAATGAAACAATTTTTTTTAACACGTAATATTAATTTAAATATACAACAAATCAATTTCATCATGTATTTCGTTTTTTTATTTAGATTAGATTAGATATTATTATATTTTAGATTTAATATCCCAATCTCGCTGCCAACCCTTTTAAAAGAAATGGCGTGAAATTAGTTAAGTTTTCAGTTTACACAATAATTATACATAAACATATTCGGAAGAAATTACTACGATGAAAAAATTAACTATTCATAATGAGTTGCAAATGTAAAAATAAACAAAAATCTATTACACAATTAGGAAATGATAAACGTGCAACCTTTGAAGAGCAAAGAATTTTAATCTTCCGTGCCGTCACGTACGTATATTTGTCACTGGTATAATTATCGAGTGATAAGGAGGCTGCGATAAGTGACGATAATACGACCTTCAGAGATTATGCAAGCTCTAATATTCTAGTGGAAGGGCACGAGACTCTTTGTCAATTGTATGACATGACAATGAGTACAATGGACGAATAGTTGGTTTGGAACGGTAGTCAGTCGAATTGGGCTATGTCCAATACTTTTTTTTACCCATCTGCTCGGCTAAAAGGGAGGTAATGTGTTCATAGTCTTTATATTTATACTAAATTGTATATAACTATGTTAATTGCCATACTCCTCCGAAACGGCTTAACCGATTTTGATGAAATTTTATATGAACACTCGGTAGGTCTGAGAATCGGTCGTAACTCGTAATCTATTTTTCATAGCCCTAAGTGATAAGGATGGTCTACCCCAAAGCTATAACTTGAGAATGGCTTTACCGATTTCGCAAAAACCTTTTTTAGTTGTGTTTGTTATTGTTAAGTGAAGGTTCATATAAAAGAAAAATTAAAAAGTTGCGCGGTAAATAAAAAAAAATTGCATTGACAATCCGAGAATGGATATAATATGCTCTAAAGATGAGATAGGAATGATTTGAATGCTCCTTACGTTGAACGATTAGTTTCATTCTTAGGACTGTCAGTAAAGACGGGATAACAAGTTTATTATAATATATGTAGCTGCCAAACATTTTGATTGATCATGGCATATATGAAAGTTTTAAAACTTTTATAATTTACTTAATTAGTATTGTCAATTATTGTAATGATATATTTTTTTTTTATTCTTTATTTAATTTAGGGACTTTTACCCCTGGCTATGTCAGTCCCATCATAACCTAATTATAATTTTATGCACTTACTTAAATTTCTACCTTTCCTTTTATATATATTTACATACATATTTACACATACACTAATATACTGGTCTATTATAATTATACGATTTTTCTATTTTTAGACAGTATAGCTTTCTACTTGAGTGAAATAAACATAAAAAATAGTTAACTAGTTATTGGATATACGCATTACAAATTAGCACGTGAAATCCAACCTTTTCTCTACACAATATTAATATAGACAACAAGCCGGCCGAAATAAATGACAATTTGTATCTTGGATCACCGCTGTCAATAAGGTCAGGACATGAATGAATCATTCATCTAATCAGACGTCGATTGACTACCAAATAAGTGACCAATTTAACAGAAGAAGTTTATTATGTACACGAGGAATATCACCGCGTGTTAATTATTGTAATAGCAGTTTTTGTAGGTTTACTAGTGCGAAAATCTAGAATAAATTTACTACTTAAGCACCCCATGTTGGTCTGAGATTCGTTAAGAGTATACTATCTATGTCTCTCGCCTAGCGTGCTGTAAAAGGCGATTAATGATGTACTAGGTGTTGGTTTTCTGTTTAGGCGACGACCTAGTCTTGTCACTACTTATTCAAAATTTTCCATCTGGCCCAACTCAGTTTTATTTTAGACTGAATGCGGTTCAAAGAGTTACTGATCCTTTAACTCTGCCTTCGGGGTTTCAGGCGTGGATGTATGTATGTATGTTGTGTCCTTATTGTTGACAAATAATCGTGTTGATGTGTTGTAAACTTAGTAACGATGAATGAATTAGGTACTGCGTAGTAAGAAGAAGCAATCCATTTACTACAAACAAAATATACAAAAAGCATAACTTTAATACCGCTAGTCACCGTTAGGTGGCGCTGTTAAGTAAAAATGTTGTAAATCTACAAAATATGGTTAATACACTGGTTAAAGTCTCTAAATTAAATAGAGATTTATAAAACATCTACAAGATAAAAAAACATGATTATTTTGTAATTGTGCCATTCGAAACTGACCTTAGTGTGCAGGAAGCTAAGGCTCTTGTTGACGTTCTCGATCTTGTGCACGCGCATGCGGCCGGTGTTGGGGCGCGGCAGCCGCTCGCCGCTGATGATCTCCAGCAGCTTCAGCAGCCGCCGCCCGTCCGCCAGGTCCACGAACAGGTCGTCCACCTCCATGCGGGCCTGGGAGGGAGATGTTGTATAAATTAAACATGTATAAAATCAATACAGATATATAGTTTCTCCTTGCCCATTTCGCTTGGGAACTTGCACAAAGATATTATATAAATATTTAAAAAATCTCATAAAAATGTAAGAGTACGTGTGTTGTAACGTTAAGTTTAAATGATACTTATAACAAGTTCGTTATGATTCTATATAAATTAAAATTAATCGCCAAAAAGTGTATGTGAAATGGGGTAATATCCTCAGCATTTTTTTTTAGAATATGCCAACTGTGTATCTTGCCTAGCATGTCGTAAAAGGCGACTAATGGTATATCGGGTTTTGGGTGTGTGATTGTGTAGGCGACAGGTTAGCCACTTGTCACACCTTTTTCACAATGTTCCATCTAACCCAGCCCAGTGTTATTTTTGGCTGAATATGGTTGAAGGGGCATGCTGCCCTTTTGACTCTGCCTACCCCTTCGGGGATTATGGGCGTGATGTTACAAAATTTTTTTTAGTCCGTAAGTTAGATTATCAAAAAATATTGAGTACCGCAACATCGGGGTACTTTGTCCTAAAATCATGATACTTTTTAGTTCTCGTGTGAGTACTTCAATTAGCCTATAGAAAATAGCCTATTGTGTCATTATATAAATAATAATCTCTATGATTGTATAAGATTACAGATCGACGACTGACGGGTCAGCTGTTTGTTATAAGTATCGTTTAGAAACTATCATTTAGCTTAGACAGGGACCAGACAAATTTATTGTTATTTAAAAGTGCAGTATTATTACTCTCTACAACTCAGAAAATGTTGAATAGAAAATTCAGGTTTTAGAGATGCCATGGAACGTACGACAGTCTGTTTAAAAACCAAATTAAACGCGGGTGAAGCCGCCGGAAAGTACTAGTTACTTAAAAGTTCACAGCCTAGCGGTATATTTAAAGACATTCAGACCTATTTTATAGAGGGCAACTAAACATATGATAGCACATTAAATTATATCAAACATGGTATCACCAGGGATATCAAAGAGACACCGAGCCCGCAGTAATTAAATACGATTCATTTATTACATTCAATAACATTGCTATCGTTCTAATTATATATTTGTTATCTCTAATGGCGAACACTGATTAAGAGTTCATACCATTCATTTAAAACTAGTTATTGCCCGCGGCTTCGCGTGGTACATCGATAAAACATAGCCTATATGTTATTCAAGTATATGAGCTATATTATTCTAAAGTTGAATTAAAATCGATTCAGTAGTTTTTTGCGTGAAAGAGTAACATCTATCGATCCGTCCATACAAACTTTCGCGTTTATAATAATAGTAGGACTAGCTTCTGCCTGCGACTCTGCCCGGATATGCTACCATGGTGAGATTTAGGATGTCCAGTTATTAAATTTAAGGGAGTGACATTCGTTACCCGTAACTAGACCATGAGAGAACTATTTCATATCGTCTTTCTAGCGTTATTTGCCATTAATATTAGGACAATTATTATGGATTTAGCAAGTATTATTATAACATTGAAGCGACTGATTGACCTACGTAGTTCTTAAACAGGGGAAAAAGGAGTTTGACCATGTTACACATGTTATTTGAGTTATTTGAATCGATATTTTCCCTCACCGCCGGGCTAGTGGAATAAATACATACAAACTTAGATTTTAAATACATCCAGACGAATTTACGTGTCTAGATTTGTAATAATACTCCTTGCACACGAACGAGAGTAAGACGCGAGTCATTACCATTGAGCTAACATTGTGCATTTATAATTTGTTTATTAAGTCATTTATAGTTTAGTAAGAATGTTGATTGGCAAGTCAATTCAGATACTTTTCAAAAGATGTCAAAACGTAATCACTTCATAGATTTTGTATGGGTAACTGACTAAATATTAAGCAGTTTTTGTAAAATTACAAATCGTAGACTCAATATAATCCAAAATCAACAAGGTTTTACAATATACTACGATACTTGCGAAGCGAATTACATACATACATAACATCACGCCCATAGGGGGAAGGCAGAGTATATAATTCTAAATTAAATATTAATGGTGCCAAAATTCCTATTGAGACACCAATAAACAGTCACAATCATATCGTCGAATATTACATACATACATACATAATGTCACGCCTTTTCCCCATGGGGGTAGGCAGAGATCACGTACTTCCATTTACTACGATCCTGACAAACACCTTTCGCTTCTTCTATATTCTTAGGTCTTTTCATACACGCTTGTCAGTTAAGGGTGCTCTTTGCCTGACCTTTAATATAATATCGTCGCAATATTCACACTTTTAATATTATTGCGTGGCGCAAGCGTCGTCCCCAACATTGCATTCTCTTTTTATAAGTATAGTACGGTGCTCTCTGGCCCTGAGCTACAGAGACACAGAAATATTCACAGATGCTCTGAAGAAGGTTAAACAAACATACTTTCATATTTGCAACATGACATATGGACGAAAGATGACAATTAAGTTGCAGATTAAATATATAAGGTGTCCATGGCTGCATATTAATCGTCTCTACTGTTCATTCGTCTGTCTATCTGTCTCTCTATCAATGGGCTGAATTTCATGATAGGTAGAGGGAATTTTGATCACCACGAAGATTCCCAAAAGAAACTCGGTAGTTACTCTTTTCAACAATAGAAATGACAGAGCTTGATGATATACACGGCTCAATATTGAATATTATAAATTTATATTTAACTTAGAGCCATATCAAAGTGATTTATACACAAACTAGCTGTGCCCGCGTTTATGGTTAATTAGCTTATAGCCTTCGTCGATAAATGGGCTATCTAACACTGAAAGATTTTTTCAAATCGGACCAGTAGTTCCTGAGATTAATGATTAAGCAAACAAACAAACTCTTCAGCTTTATAATATTAGTATGTAAGTAAGTATAGATGTCACAATGAATTATTAGATTGTAAATTAAAATGTCCACAAATAATGTAATCAGCGCTAACTTCGGTGCATTTATCGGAGACCTTAACCTCACGAGTCAGAAGTTACGAGACGAACAATTCCACGTTCTTAACAAATAAATGTTGCTAATCTATGAGTCACCGATGTACTCAATGGTCACCGTCTGAGATCACCGCAAACAGTATTTTGTTTACTTTCATCTTGCAGACTTGGGTGAAAACTTTGTGCTAAATATTTACTTTTACTGCAGTATTGTCAATACAGACTTTGGTGAGATAGTGTCTGCGTTAGGAGAGAGCTGGACGTTAAATTATCGCTAATATGGTCGAATGAAACGTGGTCTATACGTTTGTTATCACAGAATTGATAATTAGATAATGAAAATAATTTTGAACTCAGAACGCATGAGTTATATTTAGCTAAAACACCATGTATTCTTCATTATGTTAGCTGGACACTGTCCGCGACGAAACTGTTTTTTCTGTCTCTCTTAGATTTGAGACTATAACTGTTTGGAAGTAACCCTACGTCTGTGAATTAATTACAATGTGTGGGGAAGAATAGACGATTTCAGTTCTGGAGGGAAATTAGACGTATTACATTTATATTCCTCTTGATATCAGTTCTGCAAAAATTGGAGAGGAAAACTGCGCATTCAAATAATCATGGAAATTGGAAGTGTAATTATGATACAATTTAATTGGTTTTCTAGGCGTTTTCTAGGCTTCAATATTTATATATAATTATACTCTCTAGTCTCTCCAAAATCATGTTCTAAACAAACCTCGATTAGTCCATGACTCCAAAAAAATATTGAAAAGGCATAAAAAAGTCTATAGGCTAGCGACTGCTTACCAGTCAGGCCGTATTTTAAGTCACCACTTACAATGCGACCTGTCGGGTATACCACTGTATACAAGCACGTACCTTCTGCAGGAAGGAATTGATCCATTTTGTGAAGGTCTTCTTCTGGATGTGCAGCCGCTCCTCCTGCAGCGCGCGGATGCGGCCCTGCTCGAACTTGAGCGCGTCCTCGCGCTGCGTCATGTTGGTACGCTGCTGCACTGCGCTGGCGTACCCGCCCGGCTCATACTGCGGCCCTGGGGAGAAGATAATGACTTAGCAAAAGAAAAAAAAATAAAACTGGGCTGGACTTGATGGAAATTATTCAGGTGAAAAAAATGGTTGACGCAGTAACGACAAATTACGTCAAGGTGAGTTAAAACAATTTTGCGTTAACATAAGAATGCGCTGCAAAATTCTCCGGGTTCTGCGCAGCTCAGTGCGTCGGTGTATTGTGTTAAATCAAAATTGAGCTGCCTATGAACTGCAAAATAGAACGCGCTAAGTGAGACGCACAGAACAGAAAAAACTAGGTGAGACGTGAGGTGCTAACACGTACGTAAGTAAAGCAAGCTGTGCTGCGGCCCTGCAGAGGGCAGTAGGTGAAAATAAATGAGCCTTCATAGGTGTAGGTGTAGGTTTGGGTTTAGATAAATCCGCCATCTAGTAGAGAGTAGATGATTTAAAAGTAAAGCTGCAGCACATGACGCGTTATATAAAATATATAGTGGGGCTACTGTCCGACAGATGGCGCAGATTTGTAATTTTTGTTCTTTGGTTTGTAGTGACATCTAACGGCCAATAAAATCATTAATTAAGAAGTAGCGCCATCTAGTAATTATTTATTGGAACAAATAAAAGCAGGTAGTATAGTTATTGTTCAATAGATGTAGCTGGATTGCTAATTACAATTTACGATATTAGTGACATCTATTATCGGGTAGCTAAAACTAATTAAAAAAGCATCGATTAAAAAGAATTTAAGAAATAAAAGAAAACTAGAATAAAATTAATGACATCATACACAATTTATACCAAAATACAGTATAATAGTGAAAGGTATGTATAAAATTTAACAGAGTGAAAGGCATAAGAAAATACTGTAATTTTAGACCGTAAATCCTAAGGTGAAAAATTTTACTAAAATATTTTCGTCATCAAGTTGTATAACACCACATCATTGTTAGTGGTATTAGAAGTTACCATATCGTCTGGCGGGCTGGTAGTCCTGATAGGAGTGGAAGCTGACGTTGCTCAGTTGCCGCTGCATTTCACTCCGCTTCACTTCACTTCACTTCACTTCACTTCATTGAGCACTCTTGTCTTCGCTCGCTTCTCTACACTAGTCTTTGGTTTTATCACTTGTTACCACTCGAATTTTTGCGTATTAATGATACTGTGAATAAGTAATGTATGTGTGATAACGTGATATATTCGGAATAGTTGGCCTCTGAATACGTGCTTTAGTGACATAAAAAATACTTTGTTTTATTTCATTAGTTTAATATTTGATCATATATTGGATGTCTACAAATTCATATTGCCGAGAATACATAGTCTTAATTTGATAATTACTTCATAATTTCGTTAAAATCTAGTCAAAACGAACTGGTAACAAAAAAACAAGCTTTAAACATTGTATACAAATTACCGGAGTGTGACGTCACATAGGTCGAGCCAAGGAACAAATATTCTGTTCTGTGGGTCGAGCCTATACTAACTGAATACAGCTATACAATTTTGACTTTGACTTTGACCGTATAAACTACTAAAAACAATTTAGTTTGATTTCATTTTATTCATGTTAACAAATATTGTATACTATACTGTATACAAAATTGTAAATTTTGGCATTTAAAAGAGTAACTATCGAGTTTCTCGCCGGTTTCTTCTCGATAGAGTCTACCTTCCGAACCGGTGGTAATGTTTTCTTTTCTGTTTAAATTGACTGAAAGCCTATATAAATAAAGAGATTTTGAATTTGAATTTGACTCAACTTTTTTTTAGTGTTAAAATGTATATTGAGTAAGTGTCTAAGGGCAACTTATCTATCTAGTCTTTGGTTACACCAAATAAAACCAAACCAGGAAATATATTGGAAAATATTGCGACGTAATAAATTAAAAATGAAGACAAAATCGTATTGAATACAAAATTAAGTATTTACAGAGGAAATTGGTAACGGTTTAAGAGCGCTATCTTTTAATAAATATTAATTAATTCTCACTGACATGACTTAACGCTCACGTATCTCATTGTTTTAAGTTTTCAAGTATATTAAGTACTACTTGAATGGCCTTACTTGTTCAAAACAACAGATAACACAATTAATTATAACTTAATCATTAATATGAAACCACTTATAAAGTATATTTAAGTGATTTAGACCCAATGTGTTGTGATTATGTAGGCGACGAGCTAGGCTCTTGTCACTACTTTTTTACAATTTTCCATCAAACCCAGCCCAGTTTTTTTTTTTGCTGAATGCGGTTAAACGGGCTTATTGCCCCTTATACTCTACCCCTTCTGGGATTGTGGGCGTGATAGTATGTATGTATGTATTTTGGTTTATAAGCAGGCGTGATCACGCTTCTGTTCCGAATACTAACACGCCGGAGTAAAAGTCACTGCGCACTCCGAATATGGGAATAGCGAAAGTGTATGCGCGCGCGCAGAATACTTAGTTCCTACAGTATATTAAGTGGGCAACGCAGTTCCTAGTTATACAGTGAGATTATCTATATATAATATACTAATATTATAAAGCTGAAAAGTTTGTTCGTGTGCTTGACCGCGCTAATCTCAGGAACTACTGGTCCGATTTGAAAAATGATTTCAGTGTTAGATAGCCCATTTATCGAAGAAGGCTAGACTATATAACATTACACATAAACGCGGCTAAAACCGCGGGCACAGCTAGTTCTTAAGATGAAGTTAGTTCACGGTGCGGAAGAAGTGTATGAAAACTAACTAACTAACTAAACTTCACGCCACTTCCCTAGCGGGTAGGCAGAGATAACCGAACGCCATATGGCACGATCCTTACACACCTCACTCGCCTCTTCAACATTCATTTGTATGAAGTGTGCTGAATTAAGAATCCTGTAATCCTGCTATTGGAACCATTAAAGGAGATCTTATGGGCCATCCATGAAGTACGTCACACGGATTTCATGATTTTTTGATAAGTTGGTCACACTTGTGAGACTCCCCCCTCCCTAGTGTGACATCACATGGTATGCAATTTTATACATCTAAAAATTGCAAATTAGTATGTTGATATATATAGATTTTGAAATGGATCATGAATGTTGAAGAGGCGAGTGAGGTGTGTAAGGATCGTGCCATATGGCGTTCGGTTCTCTCTGCCCACCCCGCTAGGGAAGTGGCGTGAAGTTTAGTTAGTAAGTTAGTTTTTTGAAATGTGATATCACGAAACTAAGAACCCGTTCACCGCTTGTCACACCATGTCACACTTCGTAGACCCCCAACCTACCCCTTATGTGTGACGTAATTAATGGATGGCCCCTTAGTAAGTCCTACAAAAGATATTACTTTGTAAAAAGTGCGCCTGTAATCCCCGAAGCGGGGCAGAAAACAAGTCATAAAGCGAATTTACAAAATAGCATTCTGAAAACGTATATCATCTCAATAAACATATATCATTACGCTTGCAATCCCAAAATTTAAACCCAATTTAGCCAGGAAAGTATAAGATCATAACTTTAATCATCATCTTCCTAGCGTTATGTCCCGTGTTTAGACGGGGTCCGCTTAGACCATGATCCAGGATTTAGCGAGACAGGTAATTACATTGAAGCGACTGCCGACCTGACCTTCGCAACCCTAAGATAGGGGAAACAGAAATTTTTTGGATCATGGTTACAAATCCAAAGTTGTTTGAATTTGCAGGTTTCATCACGATGTTTTCCTTCACCTTTATTTGATTTTTATTAAAGTTATGAAACTTTAATAAAAATCAAATAAAGTGTCCTGTGTTGGTCTGGGACTTAAAAATAATGTTCCAACTGTGTTCCTTCCTAGCATGTAGTAAAAGGCAACTAATGGTATATCGGGTTTAGGGTTTGTGATTGTGTAGGCGATGAGCTAGCCACTTGTCACTAGTTTTTCACAATTTTCAATCTAACCCAGCCCAGTTTTATTTCGGCTGAATGCCGTTAAAGGGGCCTGCTGTCCCTTTGACTCTGCCTACCCCTTCGGGGATTATAGGCGTGATGTTATGTTTATTTGTAAAATAAAATAAAGATAGGTTAGCTGGAAATCCGATGTATGTATGTATTATTCGCATATGATGTAGGAAGTGTGTTGCGTGCGCGTAGGCGCCGGTCAGCGCCCCGCGGCCGCGGCGCGGTCGGGCGCGTGCACTATGCGCCGGCGCAGGTCGCGCTACACATAGCGGGTTCTGCGCCGGCAGGGTTGCCACCACGGAACAACAGGTAATTTTATAACGCGCTATTTTTTAATACAGGTACTATTCATTGATTGATGGACGATTTCGGCCATTTATAAATGAGACCTCTTAAGATTTCTTGGCGTCACGCCAAAAATACGTGTGATATAATTAGTAAGTCTGAACCTTTAAAAACCGCCGTACTTCTGAATTTCTTTGCTACTTGCTATACCTATATTATAAATATAAGTATTTACAAGTGCTTTTGTGGAGCCTACATGAATAAAGATATTTCTATAAAAAGTGGCTTACGTTGGGTGGCGCACGCGCACCATCTACATCACAAGTAGCTTCGTCCCATATACTTTATTTATATCATTTCATGGGGTTTATTTAATTTTTTTACCAGACCATTTATCTTGGCTAGGAACAGAAATAATAATAAAAATATTTTTTTTTTATGCCCGTTGCACGAAAAGAAATTCAGAACATCGTAATTATACAGACAGATATATACTCCAATTTGGGCGATATTATCGCTGATAGCGATCTCTTGCAAACAACCAAGACTGGCTCGATGACTCATTCGGTAGTGACTCTGCCCCATGCGCCAAGGGTTGTCGGTTCGATCCCCACCCAGGACAAACATTCCTATGATGAATACTTGTGTTTCTTCTGTGTCTGGGTGTTAATATTGAATATTTAAGTGTATATTTGTAATACCGCTGTTGATTCTGATATCCGTAACACAAGTGCTTAAGCTGTGCTTAAGTGATATTTATTTTTTATTTACTTACAGACAGACACACATATTTTGTAAGTAGCCAGCCCTCAGTCGCGCACGTTGCGTAATGGCCGCCTAATTATCATTAATTAATTACTCGTTTACAGCTACAACACGCGTGCGCGCCCGCGCCGGCGCACGCGCCGCTCGACCGCCCCGTGTCTATGGCCACAGTCGTAGTCTATGGCTTGGTGCCTTACCCGGCTGTTATGCATACATACATATCATCACGCCTGCAATCCCCGAAGGGGTAGGCAGAGACAAAGGGGCAGCTAGGCCGTTAACCACATTCAGCCGAAAAATAAAACTGGGTTGGGTCAGACGGAAAACTGTAAAAAGGCAGTGACAAGTGGCTAGCTCGTCGCGTACACAGTCACACACTCAAAACCCGATTACCGATTACACCAATAATCGCCTTTCACAATATGCTAGGCATGGAACACAGTTGGCACATAATTTTTAAGTCCCAGACCAACATGGCTGCTAAAAAAGCGCAAAGCCAATGTGACCGATTGCTATAAATACGACAAAACATTTAACTCGAAAGAACTTTTTAACATAACATAACATCACGCTCATAATCCCCGAAGGCGTAGGCAGGGGCAGCAGGTCCCTTTAACCACATTCAGCCAAAAACAAAACTGGGCTGGGTTAAATGGAAAATTTAGAAAAATTAGTGACAAATGGCTAGCTTTGTCCCAAAAAAATACACATTATCCACTCTCTATCCCGGAATACTTAATAAATCTCCCGGAACACACGACAGTCTCTCTGTAACAGAGTGACTTAAGTCGGAAAAGCGTGCGAAATAGGCCTCTGTTGGTCCCATAGAGGAGCCATTGTGTAGGTGAGAACGTAAACTACAGGCCGGCAACTTATTACTTACTATCGAAAGTTAAATAGTATTTGTTAAGTTATTTTGCTTATTAATTTCAGCTTTGAGTGTGGATATAAAGATCCAACTTATATTAAACGCAATCGAAATCACGTATAGAAGCTAGTCATACTAATGTGTAATTGTTTATGTCTGTAAGTTTAATAGCTAAACGGATTTATTTGAAACTAGCTGACCCGGCGCACTTAGTAACGCCCCGTTCTCGGATTTTCTTTTATTATTTTCCTCGCAATGTTTTCCATGTTTTCTTACCGTACAAACCTTCCCTTGAAGATTACCAATATTTTAAAACCAAAATCGGTTAAATTGGTCCAGTAGTTCTCCAGTTTTAGCGAGACTAATGAACAGCAATTCATTTTTATATATAAGAAAAAGAAGATATATATGTATGACAAAGTTTAAATAATTGCGCACGCTATGATGTAACTTAACATACGATAACTTATCCCACTTTTATTTTCCTATGAGATGGTATACAGGATCAAATTAATTGACATAATGAGGGTTTTCAAAAATACAAAAACCGCCAGATTGCACGAGGGAGTCTCGTGGTCTTATCACTGTCACTATTGGCTCCTCGTTAACAGCGTGTCAGTTTGGTCTGACAATTAACCAATGAGTTGGATGACAAGACCGCAAGTCACAGTTACGGCATCTTTTGGATGTTTTAATTCAAAAAACCCTCATTCCTAAGACTACGTGAACGCGGTTACGGTAGTAATTCTATAATCTGTGGTTACAGTCATGAACTAGTCTTCAATACCTTCACAAAGTAAGTACAGATGACTGGATATTTCATTTGAATCGATGACGCGACGGATGACGTAATTCTCAGCTATTTATCCTTTAATTGATCACCTGTGATGTCATTCCGTTTACCTTTTAAAGGTCGCGTTAAGCACGACTGTTGGAAAGATTGCCATAAACTGTAATTATTTAAAACTGTAATATTTAGACTAAATTTCTTAGTCTTAGTAAAGCGGTCACAGTATGTTCAGCGAAAAATTGTACCTACCCCTTTTAATAATGTTTATGTAATCGTATTTGTCTTATTTTGTTATTAATTTAATATATTGTATTATGTATATGTAGATGTATAAAAAAGCAGGGCACTCGTCCGTCGACATCACTCGGCAGGGCGCACGAAAACCAGCGCCATGGCTTGCCATGCAGGTCATGGCTAAAATGCTGAGTGAGGCCCTTTTCTTTTGGACATCGCAAACCCGTGTCTGGTTATCGTAAATTATTTTTTTTTTCTCTTCTATCTCTGTCATATGTATGTCTAACTTGTCGTAATAAGTTGTTTCTTTTTTTGTATTATTTATTTTGATTGCTGTGTTGTAATGTCCAAATGCAATAAATGTTTCTTCCTTTCTTTCTTTAGTATTCTATAGAGCAGGATTTATTAATCTGTGATCTATGGGCCCTGGGACTCGTCACCTTGATAAAATAATAAAATATTTTAAAGATAACATGTTTCATGATAAATTAGTGTCCTTCTAAAAATAGGTTTCGCACGAAGACGAAAACAAAAAATTAGGTACATTAAAAAATACTATGATTAACGCCTTAGGAGTCCACATGAAAAATTAATATACTTTTTTAATAAGTACTTATATAGTTTTCTAGTATATTTATTATTTGTCAACGTTTGTCGTATTTTCATGATCACTGAAATCTCGTTATTTATCTCTTTACAATCAGTGAGAGTAACCGCAAAATATGGACGTAAAGTAGCCCAAATAATAAACTAACTTCAGTCTTATAACTATCCGAAAACGAAAATATTATTGCTTATCCGAAACCGAATACCTTGAGTCGCTAACAGACCCATTAGGCTCGGCAAGTGGTGGTCACAAAGGACCGTTCCGTTATCTATCAGGTGATAAGTGTCGGCCCCTCCCGACTGCGCCCCGATATCGGTGCAACCTACTTAACATCACGATGCACACTTGTAATCCTACTAAATGTTTATCGAACGAAACATCGTTTATTCTAGCCTTCGCGGTTTAAAGAAATTGCCTTGGAGGCTCTGTCTACCGCTTCAGAGATAATTTTCAAATCAAATCAAATTTAATTAAATATTTTATTGCTTTAATTCTTTCTTCTTATTACTTTTTATTTATTTTTTTTCAAATTATTATTATTAAAACTACTATTTATTTGTTTAAGTACACGTTTATTCGTTTAGATACATTTATCCTTTTAAATGACACTTACATTTATAACTTTATGTATCTAATAATAATGTCCTCCTAACCGATATCGGTCACGGCGGCCAATCTCAACGACGATTAGCCAACTGCGCAGGAGATATTATAGTGCACAAGTGTGTGCGCAAACACAGGTGCACTCTCTGTTCCTTCACTCTCATAGTCCGGTGAGACGGCACCGACATGACCGGAGAGAGGTCAGGCGCAGGACCAACGGCTTAACGTGCTTTCCGATGCACGGGGGTGATTAAACCGCCAACTTCCTGACTCCTTGCTGTTACTGAGTAATTTCGATATTGAAATACCCAGCTACAAATTATTGGCCCGACCGGGGATTTGAACCCGGGACCCCTTGGTCCTTAGGCGGCGCATGCTACCACTAGACCGACGAGGCAGTCGATCTAATATTAATATCGCCACTCAACCATAGGTTCCCCAGAATACCAGCGCTGTTGTCGCGTTAATTGTCAATTGGCTCCACATTATTTTTGTTGTTTTTTTTAAATCCCGTAAATATATTAAGTTTTCTTTTCTCTTCTTTTTTTTATGTGATAATTAATGTTTATCTTTAATGCTGTGTATGTTTGGATGTATTAGTGTTGTACGTACATACATACATAACATCACGCCCATAACCCCCGAAGCGGTAGACTGAGTCAAAGGGACAGCAGGCCCCTTTAACCACATTCAGCCAAAAATAAAACTGGGCTGGGTTAGATGGAATTGTGAAAAAGTAGTGACACGTGGCTAAACTTTTATTTTTGGACAAATTTGTCTAAGGTTCTAAGGTTTTTGGACCACCTCTTAAAGGATTGCAAGCACGATGATATGTTCATAATGGCAATAAAAAGCTTAAATATTCAGAGATGTTTACCAAACCCTTTTTTCAAAAGCCCGACTCACACTTGACCGTATTTAGCGCAGGGCTTCTATGTGAGAATTTAACTGTGGGTAATTAAAGTTAAAATCGGAGAGCGGTTTCACTGCGGCAGAAGTCGCTTATAGCCTATGTAGAGCAAGAAGGTCGACGCTCGCATGGTAATGGCGCTAACTCACCACGCACTCGGTAACAGCAAAATATTTGCGTTAACATTCTAACTCAGTGAGTTAACTCATAATTGCACCATGCTCCATGTCAGCAATACCTCAATCTTTGACTTAACACTGTGACATCGAAATGGACGCCGATGCCGTGGGGTGAAATAGACGACGCGACTAAAAAAATCTGTTTAGTCCATCAGTTAGGTTATAAAAAAATATTGAACACGTATTTACATTATTTGTCAAATAAAACACAAGATACAATGCATTCAAGTTGCGCGTGACGTCACGCTTTCGTACAATTTTTAATAAATAGTGACGTCGCAAGCCCCCACTCCAAAACTTTGATACACTTTATCTTTGTAAATTGTTTGTTATTAACTGACGGACTAAATAGAATGATAGTTTTTCGACCCAGTATTCACCCCTCGCAGTGAATTGAGTCAGCGAAATCGAGCGGCCGTGTTATGTTTGTCTAATTATACTAGCAGCGCCCCGCGGTTTACCCGCGTAGTTCCCGTTTCCGTGGGAATATGGGGATAAAATATAGCCTATGTTACTTCCGGATAATGTAGCTTTCCAATGGTGAAAGAATATTTGAAATCGGCGCAGTAGTTTTTGAGTTCATTCATTACAAACATACACACACACACACACAAAAATACAAATCTTTCCTCTTTATAATACATATTAGTATATAGTATAGATATTCAAATTCAAATTCAAATTTAAAATATCTTTATTTATATGGGCTTCAAGAAAGCACTTATAAATAGTCAATATACATAAAAAAAAAGGATAAGAACTAATACTACCACCGGTTCGGAAGGTAGACTCTATCGAGAAGAATCCGGCAAGAAACTCGATAGTTACTCTATATATAGATTTCATCAGACATCAGTTAGATAGGAACCTGATACTTCTTTATAGCGTCATTTCTCCTTCCTAGTCAAGGTCCGTGTAGACCACCATTCAGGATTGAGTCAATCTATTAATTGAATTGAAGTGACTGCCGATCTTCCATTCGTAATCCTTAGAGAGGAAACCAGACAAATTGACATGCTTTCCTCGCGACGTCACCGCTGAGTATCGTGAGATTGGTGCCTGGATTTGAACCTAAACTTCTCGCGTGTGAGACGCGCGTCTGTACCACTACCCCACGCTCCCCATCTCATTACAATACATTGTTCGATATTGGGTCCTCATACAATGGCCGTTACCAAATGCAAATGTTTGACAGAAACTGTTAGCAGATACAAAAAAAAAAAAAAAAAACATTCAGTCGAATTGAGAACCTCCTCCTTTTTTTTGAAGTCGGTTAAAAAACTAGTTCGAATCAGAGCAAGTATTGGCTCTAACAATGAAAACCGGTCAAGTGCGACCTGTATTCGATTGTAAAGGGATCCGTTGACGCTCTTTAAACAATAACAATATATTTCAAGGGTCAACAGATTGTCATTATTAAAATTACTTGTTTCGTTGGTCTATATTGGTAAAGCCGAAAGACCAAGAGGCCTGGGGTTCAAATCCCGGGTCGGGGCAAAATTTGTAGCTATTGCAATTACTCAAAACGACCAAGACTATGAAAATGAAGAAATAGTGAGTGCACCTGTGTTTGCGCAAACACTTGTGCACTATACATATCCTGCGCAGCTGGACAATCTTCAAGAGATTGGCCGCCGTGACCGAAAACCGTTAAGAGGATAATATTAAAATTGGTCTAGTGATTATGTAGGCGACGAGCCACTTGTCACTACTCACGTGGTCTTCCATATGATATGTTGCAATATATTTTTAAAATATCTTAAGTCGTAAATTAATATTATAACTGTAGAACCCTCTCAGCGGTTGCGATGCCCTTACGGGGTGCTATATTGTTTAAAACCTAGTACTTAATCCATATTAACACTTATGTACATCAATGTGGCATGCAATAAAGAATTTAAATTTGAATTTGAACTTAACTCAATTAAATTTTAACCAAAATCCCTTACTCTGCCTAGGTACCCCTTCAAGAATTACGGACGCGGTAATAATCGGTGTCTAACCAAATTCAAGTAATATTTGTCAAATACTAATCTCCAGATTTCCCGCTTTCTTAGGCTCCACGCTAGACTGTTATCTTTGAGTTAATAAAAAATACATAATCGCCACGCGGCCCCACACTAGCCGCCCAAGGTTACTGCCGAGTACGGATTTAAATTTAAATATGGAATCATGCGAGCGTCCGTTACGCGCAGGGTTACCGACCGCGCTGTAAAAGAGTATTGTTATAATAATTTGCCGGATGTCATATGTTGTCAAAATCAATGCCAAAGAAAATGTATGAGAAAACATGTTTTTATTAGATTTTTTTACATTTTAATGGTTAATCATTGTTCATTTGCCAGTTCTTCAATGGAGTACATGACAAGGTCTTGTAATATACATTTCGTTATAAAACCGTTTAGTGTTCTGTTTATTATTCCGTTTATTATCCATGTATTTAAAAAATACTATTTATTTCAGCACTAACCCTGATACTCTTTTCGGAACGGTCGACTGACCAGTCATTCAGTCAGATACCGCTTTTTTTCTCGCACAAAAAGTTAGCAGCCCTAGTTAGCAGCGAGACCGTTTGGATTCAAATTTGAATTTCGGCGTTCCAGAGAGAACATGGCCGCGGTTTTTTTGTTTCTTTTTATGGCTTTTTTTAAATCTTGTACGTATTGTTTTTTATGGTAGGTAAATTTAAAGGTCAGTTTTAGTTTTTAGATAGAATTTAGTTGGTTATTTTAGCAACCTCAATTCTGATCAACATATAACTCAAATGAAACTACTTAACGAACTAGGCTAAATTGGCTCACAAATAATTATACTGAATTAGACTTTAGCTAAGAACGAAATTGCATCTTATGGCACACCCAATTTGTTACGGAACTCTTTCGATATTTATACTTTTTACTATTATCAATATTTCATTATTTTTAAATTTCTCTGCTTTTTGGCTTCCCGTGTATTCTACACGGCGTGTATTTTTTACTATTTTATATTATTTAATTTCCTTTCCGTGCTTTTTCATTCTTAATTCCTCTATTCCGTAACACAGCGCGTTCCATTTTATTGCGCCATTCATGAGTTAACTCTGTGTGAGTGAGTTACTGTTCGACGCATTTTAGTTAACTACATGATTAGGACAATGTCATCGGGTCATGGCCGAGTGACGGCCGGCCGTGACTGCGGTCACGAGACATGCGACAAGCGGACGAATACACAGTTGACCCGTTTCCTAATTTGAACCCAAAACTGTCACAAAAAAAAGAAAAAAAATATCATGTGTTTTTTTTATTAAATAGAATTTCTGCGAACCAATGAGGTAGATTGATAGATACAGTAGTAGTTAGATACGTCATAAAAAAAGAAAAAAAATGTGTATTAGTTGTTCTTTGCACGAAAAACAATGCAATAACGGTTTTATCGCTAACAGCGATCACTTCAGACAACCTTCAGGTAGAGGTCCGTGAATAGGAAATTAATCAAATATTACAAAACAGAAGAATACATGGTTATTATGAATTTATATGTATCATACTAATATTATAAAGAGGAACATTTTATTGTTGTTTTCTTTGAATAGGCTCCGAAACTACTGGACCCATTTGAAAAATTCTTTCACCAATAGAAAGCTACTCTATCAGGGAGTAACATATATTATATTTTATTCCTGTATTCCCACGGGAACGGGAACGGGTTTTAACCGCAGAGCGCTGGTATTTACAAAATATAATAGACATGGTTACATCTGTGTGTGCAAAATTTTAGTAAATAGTATTTTTTTCGTTAAGTTAACGTAGTGTAGGACGCCCTCAGGCCAGGTGAAGTGACGATTTGCGCAAGACGGCTGGCAGGAGCTGGATGAGAGTAGCCGAAAATCGATCAGAGTGGCGAACATTTGGAGAGGCCTATGTCCAGCAGTGGACTGCAACAGGCTGATGATGACGTTAACAAACATGTTCTTGCTCGACCTGATCGGCGACGGATTTTCCGAGTCTATTATTCATTACGTAAACTTGCTTTGTCACAACGAGTTCAAAATCGATATCCACTAAGCTCTAATTCGTGTTCTTATATAGAGTAATCAACATTAAATAATCGTCATTAATTAGTTAATTAACGACTTTTTGCGCAAGCTTGTATGTTGTGCAAAGTATATATACACTTTTGTAATTATTATTTATAAGATTAATAGTCCCATGTTGGTCTGGGACTTGGCCCATGTTGATCTGGGACCAAAAAAAAGAATGTGCCAACTGTGGTTATTGCCTATATATCGGGTATATCGGGTTTTGGGTGTGTGATTGTGTAGGCGACCGGTTAGCCACTTGTCACTGCTTTATCACAATTTTTCATCTAACCCAGCCCGGCTTTTTTTATGGCTGAATGTGGTTGAAGGGGAATGCTGCCCCTTTGACTCTACCTACCCCTTCGGGGATTATGGGCGTGATGTTTAGTAGTAGTAGAATATTAGCGGCGCCCCGCGGTTTCACTCACGTAGTTCCCGTTCCCGTGGGAATACGGGGATAAAATATAGCCTATGTTACTCGCTGATAAAGTAGCTTTCCATTGATGAAAGAATTTTCCAAATCGGTCTAGTAGTTTCGGAGCTTATTCAATACAAACAAACAAACAATCAAAACTCTTATCTTTTTAATATTTTGTGTTCTTTCGACCGTTTTATTTTTAAGTTGTTAACTGTAATTCCTTAACGATGAGTCAGCGATGCGGTATTTAATTAATTCCGTTAATTGCATTAGGTAAGGATTAGAGAAGCAGAAATCGCTATTAACAAAAACCGTTTGTCTGACGGTATCACTTAATTTATAGAAACCGTAAATTTTTTGTGGACTTATTTTCTCTTCCTAGCTCTCTTATTCATATCATCATCTTCCTAGCGTTATGTCCCGTGCTTAGACGGGGTCCGCTTAGACCATGATCCGGGATTTAGCGAGTCTGGTAATCAAATAGAGGCGACTGCCGATCTGACCTACGTAACTCTAAGATAGGGGAACCAGAAATTTTTTGGGTTACAAACTCAAAGTTGTTTGAATTTGCAGGTTTCATCACGATGTTTTCCCTCACCGCCGGGCGAGTGATAGAAATACGTATAGTTTTGAAAAATCCAGAGGCACGTGCCCAGGTTTGAACCCGCACCCCTCGATGAAATATTCCCGTTATTCCGTAATTTATACAAAAATAAAAAATAGTCCCTATTATTCGCCACCTACTCACAGATTTTTTTAATTGTACAGTTTTCAACTTAATTTATTAAGGCTGACAGGCCCGTTGGTCGAGTGGTCAGAGAACCTGACCAAGAAACCAAGGGTCGGGAGTTCGAATCCCATTTACCTACTCGAGTCATGGATGTTTATAAACGTATTTAATTATGTCTATCCGTTCACCTAGTATCCATAGCACAAGCACAAGCTTAGTTTGGGACTAGGGAATTGATGTGTCAGTCTGGAGAATTTGTTTATTTATTTCATTTATTTATGTCTAATAATTTTTGTCAAATATACCCGGTCCTGACAATTTAAAAAACGACAATAAAGAATTATCCAATTCGGTACAGTCATTCGTAAGCTATGCGAGCAATGCATTTTAATTATTCAAGTTAATTTATACACACATAGATTAGTTCTGTGGTTATAAGAATTTATTTTATTCCTAACACTAACTCGGCAACCTTCACAGTTGACATGCGCAGTCGACTACTGTGACTAAACAGCGATGATCGTTGCGCAACAATGCGGCACATAGTTCACGTGACGTCACCACAATGATCCTTTTGCGACCGTTTTCTGAAGTAAAACTACAGTATAGTTCATCCTTTCTTTTGTATCCCTTTTATAATTATGAAAGTAATATGTTTACTGCACGGCCCTACCCCTCTCTTTTCGATAGCTAATTTTCCTCTACCTGAAGGTTGTCTGGAAGAGATTGCTTCTAGCGATAAGACCGCCTAAATTGTATTGTATTTGTTTGTATCCTTATTTCTGTATCTATTTTTCGTGCAATAAAGAATATATCTATCTATCTATATCTATCTATAGTTGACTGAATGAGGGGTGTACGTTTAGTTTAGATCATATGTTCATTGTCTATGAATATTGAATACCTCATTTTTTTTTTTAATGATGGGGTAATCTTCAGAAGATACCCGGCTTCTTATAAGGGGGAGAAGACGGGTTATGTGAAATTTTTATTCACTAAAACCCCCCCGGTGGTCGTCCTTTACACCTAGCAGGAAGTGCCGGGTGTTCTGTTGACTTGCGCCGGCGCTCCTGCGATGAGTCTGGGCCTTGTTGACTCATCCAGGTCTATGAATACCACCTGCAATACCCAAGGGGTAAGCAGAATCCAATTCCAGGGATCCAGTAGAAATACAAATGTCTTGCGACACGTGTTGACAGCGTGTCATGGGACATTGGTCCCCTATCGTATCCAAGCATATTATTTGACAGGCCGGTTGGTCGAGTGGTCAGAGACCCTGGCCACGAAACCAAGGGTCGCGAGTTCGGATCTCGCTATGGGCAAATGTTTCGTGTGATGAACATGGACATTTGTACTCGAGTCATGGATGTTTATAAACATATTTGAGTATGTCTATCCGTTCACCTAGTATCCATAGCACAAGCTAAGCTTAGTTTTGAACTAGGGAATAGTGTGTCAGTCTGGACAATTTTAATTTATTCATAAAATTATTCAATAAGCCAGACTTAGCCAACAATAAAATAGTGTTCGTTTAGACAGAAAATTTAAAAAAGAAATGGCAAGCCAACTCGTCGCCTACATAAAAAAGAGCTAAAGAATTAATCTTAAACTTTAACCTTTTGTTTGTCTTAGTGTCGAAAGCAACACGACAGTTAACTGCTTAGAAAGAAAGCGTGAGAATGGAAACGGAAGCACGAGACACATGGGGGCGCGTGTTGTGGCGCAAGCAACATGGTGCTTAGGAGAAGAGACTTTATGTTACTGACTAGGTGACCCGGCGCACTTCGTTACGCGCCGTTTTCTGATTTTCCTCGCAATGTTTCCATATTTTTATACCGTACAAACCTACCCTGGAAGATGACAAATATTTTAAAACTAAAATCAGAAAAATCGGCCCAGCTGTTCTCGAGTTTTAGCGAGACAAACGAACAGCCATTCATCCACAGGAAGAATAGCACGCTCAGAACTCATAACTTAACCCCTTATCATCCCGCCTGCTATATCCTAATAGGCAAGATGAGTAAAAAATTCTGTTTAGTCCGTCAGTTAGATTATAAAAAAATATTGAACACGTATTTTTTTATTTTTTTGTCAAACAAACATTGACGAATATACAATGCATTCAAGTTGCGCGTGACGTCACGCTTTCGTACAATTTTTACTAAATAGTGACGTCGCAAGCCCCCACTACAAAACTTTGATGCTCTTTATCTTTGTGATTTTTGATAAAGCCATGTCTGGTCAGTCATATTTGTACGTAGTATATTATATTATTACTCTGTGATAAAGCGAAAAATATTTGCCTAGTTTTTTTTTTTTTGTATAATCTAACTGACGGACTAAATAGAATTATAGTTTATATTGCAATCAGTCATCATCTCTTTTAGCAGAGTCCGAGGTCAAGAAAGATCATTAAACTACTTTTACAACCGCTTACATGATGACAAACACAATCATCTTCATCATCATCATACTATCACAGCCGCTATCACCGAATTTATCACGATATCTATCTATCTATCATTTGTGATTGCCTCTATTGGTAGCATGCACCGCCTTAATAACAAGTGGCTTAGGTTCACATCCCGGGTCGGGCCAGAAAGTGGCTGAGTATTTGAATATTGAAATTGCTCAGTAGCAGCCCGGAGTCATCATCAGGGAATTGGGGGTTATCATCCCCTCGGAGAGCAAGTTAGGCCGTTGGTCCTGCGCCTGACCTCTCTCCGGTCATGTCGGGGTCGTCTTACCGGACTATGAGAGTGAAGGAACAGAGAGTGCACCTGTGTTTGCGCATACACTTGTGTACTATCTCCTGGGTTGGTTAATCCTCGTTGAAATTGGCCGCCGTGACTGATATCGGCTAGGAGGGTATCATTATCACAAGTGTAACAAAAATATAGATCTTGAATGATATCTCTGTAAAGTCAGAGCTAGAATTATGTCAGAGCTTACACCTTACATGTTATCACTCGTAACATCCTTAAAGTATGTCCAAGAACATTCTCTAACGCATTTTCATCATTAAGGTTACCTGGATAATAAGTAATTTATGAGGCGACTAATGGCGTATTGAGTTGGTAATTATGTAGGCGACGAACTAGCCACTTGTCACTGCTTTCTCAGAATTTCCATCTAACCCAGCGCCATTAAAGAAGCATTAGTATTTTATAACATGGCCCATTCTTATTAAGTCCCAAAACAACATGAGACCTTTCGATTAATTTATAATATGCATGTCCTTTTATTAACCCGTCCTTAATATATATCCGTCTCGCATATTAATTTACATTTCATTTCATATTAAATAAACAACGTTTTGATTTCACAAATCTGAATTTACAATTATGTAATATCCCATTTATTGTCTATGGACGTAAGGCGTTTGACTCCAAAGACAGGCTCTTAAATATAGGTCTATAAATATACATATATTTGGAAACCAACCTCGTAATAACTCTTTAGCAATATTATTATTAGTGTATAAATGAATGTAAGTGACTAATGTGTCATAATCAAAATAAAGATCAATTAAACCGAAACCGAAAATTTAAGTTGCTGTAAAAAATTAATAAAAATATTCACGGCTGGAATGTATTTGTATCACTATCACCTAGTATCACAGACAGTTATCATATCACGACGCGACACTTGCATCAAGCCATCTACAAGTGATGTTGACACGAGCTTGCTAATATTATAAATGTATATTTCGATATTAATTACTCAATCACGCTAAGCGGAATAGGCTAGATGACTTAAAAAATTCTGCTTAGTCCGTCAGTTAGATTATAAAAAAATATTGAACACGTATTTTTTAATTTATTTGTCAAACAAACATTGACGAAGATACAATGCTTTCAAGTTGCGCGTGACGTCACACTTTCGTACAATTTCTACTAAATAGTGACGTCGCAAGCCCCCACTCCAAAACTTTGATGCTCTTTATCTTTGTGTTTTTTTGTTAATTTGATAAAGCGAAAAATATGTGTCTAGTATTTTTGTATAATCTAACTGACGGACTAAATAGAATCATAGTTTTTTAATGCAGTCATCATCCCTATTGTCCCATATGAATTAAGAAACGTACAATCTGTCACATTTATAATATTTACTTCAGCGATTGTTTCTGAGTTGGTGGTTACATCCAAATGAACGGCTATAACTGACCCCATCTATATCATCATCGTGAGAATGCTTCTCAAACTTTTTATGCTATGGAACCCTTTTAGGAAGCGGAGTATTTGACGGGACCCTAGAACAGCGCGGTCGGCAGTGCGGGGGGGGGGGGGGGAGCACACACTTCAATTTTATTTTTGGCTAAAGTAGTTTAAAGAGCAATTAGGTACTAGTTGGACTCGCCTACTTCGGAAATTTTGACACATGGCTATAGATGAGTTAATCGCTGCAAACCTGCAGTGTGATGCATGCTGTTATTATGTGGTGATAACGCGTGATGACAAGTAATTGATTGTCCGCTATCACGCGGATCCGCGCGGCGATACGTTATCACGCAGTGACGTCACGCGGCTATCTCGCATAATTTTTTGTACCTACCAAGGCCTGGTGTTAAGCACTTGACGAGTCAATCAATTGACTTACTTTTATGAATTGATAAAATGTCATTTCTATTTAGACGGCCGCGTATTAGACAATTAAAATACCTATGTGTAAAATGTGTATTTTGAAAACCTCTAAAATCAAAATGTCCAAAATTATACATACATAACTAATCATCATACCGTAATCCCCCAAGGGGTAGACAGAGTCAAAAGGAAAGCTAGCCCCTTAACCACATTCAGCTAAAATTAAAACTGTGCTGGGTTAGAAGGAAAATTAAAAAAAAAAATAGAGACAAGTGACTAGCTCGTCGCCTGAGCACACTCAAAACCTGATTTATGATTAGTCGCCTTTTACGACAAGCTAGGCAAAAACACAGTTGGCGCATTTTATTTTTAAGTCCCAGACCAACCTGGGACAATTATGTATGCGCTAAGCCATTGCGCTGAATAAGTTAACACACTTCTTCGAAAGGTGTTGGTTGCGCATTGAGCATTACACATGACGGAGAATAGGGATGTTGACTGGCTAATCAATTGAGATACTTTTTAAGAGCTGTCAAAACGAAATCACTTCATAGATTTTGTATGGGCTTGTCAACGTGTGACGTCACTAGTTTGTATAGTCAACTGACTTAATATTAGGCAGTTTTTGTAAAATTAAAAATCTTAGACTCAATATGATTGAAAATCAATAAGGCTTAATAGCATACTACGATACTTTCTTTTTCAGAATTGATATTTCAAATTTAAATATAAATGGTGTCAACATCCCAATTCGAATAGAAAAAATTAAAACAATGATTGAATAATAACTACTATCATAATGATGAAACTTTCACAGGGGAACCTGACGAATACGATCAAGTGTTTGATCTCGACCCCTTGCCTTATGTGACCTTGACCTTGCTCATTGACCACTTCAATAACTTTTAATAATGACTGTTATCAGATAACAGGTTTACCTAAGGTAATAATCATATTTGCATACTAAACATAACCTTTCGGGAAAATTTTCAATTGGCTTTGAATGGGAGTCAAATGTTAGATGAATAGTAAATATTAACCGTTTCGATGTCCCATGTATCACATGCGATACACAATTGTTTTATCTATTGTGTCTGGCGCTGGAGAGTAAAATTGTTAAATAAATTTACAATTAATGAATATAATTCGACTGGCTTGATGGCGCATTTTGTAGTGACCCTGCCCTATGCGCCAAGAGTTGTGGGTTCGATCCCCACCCAGGACAAACATTCGTGTGATGAATACTTGTGTTTGTTAAATGTCTGTTAATAGTCGTATAATATTTAAGTATGTATTTGTAATACTACTGTTGTATCTGATATCTGTAACACAAGTGCTTAATCAATGTATGTGATATATATTTTCTGTCAATTTTCTGCCTTCGACTTTCTGGTCGAATTTCGGAGAAGGCTTCCAGAGCACCGAAAATCAACGACCTTTTAACAATGCGCAGGAGTGCGGCGGAAGATGTGACGGAAGTTACAAGAAATTCCGAGCTATTTCGTTACTCCTTCGGGAGTAATCTAATTAGTCAACATGAATAAAATAAACATTAGTCAATTTCCTCTTTTGAGGCTACTTAAATCATTATTAACACTTCAGGCCTTTATCAAAAATGACTTCCTAAAATAGACCTGGACACCAAACATATTTGTATTATAGACGTTTCTATACATAATAACAAAATGGCGATTTCTATAAAAACAAAACACAGGAGGAACCGATCATAAAGTAAGTTATTCCGCAGCATTGTAGAGAGATTTACATCGTCCGAGGGAAAGCAGAGAGGCATGTGAGCCGTCACAGCCGGCCGCGCGCCCGCCATCACGACTATCACACCGCATCACCACTGTGATATATCACACACACCGCCTAATACACGACCCACAAAGAGACGTCCATAAACCGTATTAAAAAAAGATTAATTAATCCCTCTAAAATAAACTTTTAATCCGTGTGAACACCTTTAAATTTTATTAATCGTATTAAAAACACGAGAAGTTTCACCGATTCACTGCCTAGGATTTTATAAAGAATTTTTAAATCACTTTTATTTTGCTTTGAAACACTGCTTCCTCTCACAATAACACCTTATCACAGGCACAAAGATAATTATTGCTAGAAATAATTTATTTCACAATTACTGAGTACCTAAGTAAACCTTTTTTATAAAGGAGATGACACCATTCACAAGTTATTTCTAGACGTAATATGTTTAAATGCTCTTAATTCGAGACACTTAATCATTAATTTTAATTACTAGTACATTTGATTTTAATTGCTTTAAAAACATTTAGTGGTTCAGTCGGTTGAGTATGCTAAAAAGTGAGGTCACACTTTCGTATTCTTCACTAAATCTACTTAGGTATATGTAAATTGAATGATAAAAATTATTTCAAATGATTGATGTCATCTGTGCTTTATAATTTAGGAAAAAAAGTTTACCTATTCGGTAACTGAATGAAAGCACTCGCGGTGACTTTTTACTTTTTTTCCGTGCGTGTGGCGCAGGCGTTAGCGCGTGGCGGCCGTGAGTCGCGTACTGGCCGGTACATGTGTTTCCGTCATTGCACAGATAACGAGCCGGCGTTTTAGGGTTGGATGTTACACGCTTTGAAACCGACAAAATTATTGTGCGCTTGTTTTTGTTTGACAACAATAAATTATTCCGGTAAAAAATTTATGGAAGTATGATTTAAAAAGGACAATCTATACTTTTACTACGTACAGAATATCTATAAATATCTATAAAAATCTTTCTACTTTTTAAAAAGTCTGAAGATGGCCGAGTTATTTGTTCAAACAAGTTTGTTGGCGCTTTAGAAAAAACTTTTTAACTATACGGAAAAAAATATTTTTATAGTAATCCATAAAATAAATTATGCCGTTGGTCATGCAAAATATGTACTTATGCTACCTACTCCCTCTTTTTCACGACTAACTAAAAGCATCGAGTTCGTCTACTCGACCGTAGATGGCGCTACTTTTTAAAAGCTTTATTTAAAATAATACATTAGGTACACATATTCCCAATATCACTACATTTAATAGGCATCTGTTATTTTGTTTACTACGCTACGCTGAGTATTTCAAAATCACCGAAGTTTCCGCATACATAGATAAGATATATTTTAATCTTGATTAGATAATTTTAACATTTAATATGGGACTACTGACTAAGTAGTTACGGTAAGTAGCATCAAAGCAGTAGGTTTAACTAGGACATACATGGTACTATCTAAAGTGGAAGTCTTTCCTCCGAGCTAGATGCTGTGGCTCGGGGACCAAGACGAATTACTGCCTATAATGTCCTCCTAACTGATATTGGTCACGGCGGCCAATCTCAACAGGATTAGCCAACTGCGCAGGAGATATTATAGTGCACAAGTGTATGCGCAAACATAAGTGCACTCTCTATTCCTTCACTCTCATAGTCCGGTGAGACGGCAATTCGACATGACCGGAGAGAGGTCAGGCGCAGGACCAACGGCTTAACGTGCTTTCCGAGGCACGGGGGTGATAAAACCGCCAACTTCCTGACTCCGGGCTGTTACTGAGTAATTTCAATATTGAAATACCCAGCCACAAATTTTTGGCCCGACTCGGGATTTGAACCCGGGACCTCTTGGTCCTTAAGCGGCGCATGCTACCACTAGACCAACGAGGCAGTCATTACTGCCTATAATATAATAATCTTTGTATATATACTGGTTAAAATATTTCCTCAAAACTTTGTAGAATGTATGATATCACGCAACTGCCCTAACGTAGTCACCTATTGACACGCCTATTAGAACCTTAGTCTCTATTGTCTTGTCGCTAAGTAGGATATCTAAGCAATGTCACAGTTAACTAACTTCTACATAATATCATATGCTCAAGGATTTTTGAAAATGTATGAATCTTAGTTGCTTTTCCACAAAAACAACTTGACAACCTCGAACTATTGACCTATAATGCTAAGTATACACATAATTCTATCGCGTGATAGGAAATGTGCAGACTTTTATATACAATATTATGCTGTAATAATAATAAAATTAAGTCACTGTGAAATTGTGTATTTATAAAATAAAAATCATTTTACAACGAAAGTCCCTTTCCGCTCAATTTGCCGGAGAAAGTGTTCGATTATAGTATCTGGAACGGAACAGTATTATCGGTGATGGAACTATGAGAAATTCGTCATAATTCAGTGCACATTGGCTACTAATAGCACTATTCAGCCGTGTTTACCCTGAGCGGTGTCACCCTGTTATTAATAAAATTATATTAATTTGCGAATATATTAAAATATATTCGCAAATTATAATATAATATATTTTATTTGTTTTGTCTCTATAGAATTATTATTATGGTTCAAATTCAAATGTTTTAAGTAACAATATAACATTTAATATTTAAATACGCAGTACGCAGATGTAATCTTATTTTATCGTAACATATTTTTTTTTAAGTAAAGCTGCAGCACATGGCCTATAAAAAAGCATTGAGTTAGACTACTCGACCGTAGATGGCGTTAGTTTGTATGATGTTGTAATCAGCGGAACTAACGAAATCTAGTATGGAATAAACGAACTAATAAAATACTAATGCTTTTGATTTTCTATAAGTGCTAATCAGAAAAGCAGTTTGTTTTCTTAACAATAGATGGCGTTTAGAAACGTTCAAATAAATATTTGGCAAACAATATATTTATTCCTTATGCTACAGGTCAATCTCAGAACGAAGTTCAAGATAAAGAAAATTATCATTTAAATATTAATGTTTCTTTTGTGCGTTTTTTCTCTTGATGTATACGACTTTCTGAGAAGAGTCACCACAACACATAAGTAAGCAAGTAAGATTACGTATAAGACTCGTTGCGGCAAGAAATTTTGCCAACTCATTCCGCTGAGATTGTCAACCCACTTTTTTTAAATTATATGTGCAGTACTGCAGTGGGTAAACCACCAAAAATATTAATAGAATTTATTTATAGGAAAGATCGCAGAAGTATTTTCCTTTCCACCTCTTGCTTACGTCACAAACTAAAAAAATATCGATAATTAACTTATTAAACATCGTCATTTAATTGTCATCATGACATTACAATAGTATTTTAATTATACATCATAATATATTAGGGCGAAATACGCTATTCGCATTCCAATAGTCCTTAATTAAGACATCATTTATGTTTAATTGGTGATTACATTATCCTGATACATGGACACGCCATATTCCCAAGAGAGTTAGAACAGAGACCAGATCCTTCCATTTGCTGCAATCCTTTTCGCTTCTTCTACATTCATTAGATAGTAATTCAATTAATATCGGAACGAATATATACTATTTACATTCCAATGATCCTAAGACAACATTTATGCTTAATAAAATTATACAATATATTTTAATTATACATATTATTACGGCGACGCTTAAACAATGAAACATTCTGGCCTCATCTCATCAATCACACAGTACTGCAACCCCTAATCTGAGCGCATTGGGTACGCAGCGGAGCTTAAACCGAAATGGTCCTAATTAACCTCGCATTGTGTGTAGATGCCGTAATGGACGCCTTCCTGTGCGCGATCGGCGGATCTTTGATTAACAGCGAAATGTTGGCTCATATACGTCCCGTGTTGGTCTGGGACTTGGTAAATAATATGTCAACTTTTCCTTGCCTAGCATGTCGTAGGCGACTTATAGCGTGCACCCTGCAGGGGGGGCTCCGAATACTCCTGAGGTATCCCTGCCTGTCGTAGGAGGCGACTAAAAGGGCCTTTGGGGTCGTGGGGGTTAGGGAGCGGGCCCTCTGGCCCTCAATCGTCCCCGGAGAAGCCGACTGCAGGTGTTACACCCGGTCCGTCAGGATAGGGTACACAGCTGTCTATGTGGTCGTGAAACACCACCCTAGGTGTTCTGGGGGAGAATACCACTCCCTCGAGATGGGCCGCCAGGCGGCAGCGCGCGCTGCGTAGACTTTACGAGATGAATCCCGACAGTGGGGATCCCGTTGGTTTTGCGTTAGCGCCCGAAGAACGACAGCCTTGAGGTTTAGTCGGTAGGGTCTCCGGAGCTTGCCACCGGTTTCGAGCCCGACTCACCCTTTTAGGTCCACCCAGGACTCTAACTGGATGGTGCGTAAGTAAGCATTCCTCAAGTAAAAAAAAAAAAAAAAAGGCGACTTATAGCGTATCGGGTTTTGTGTAGACGATAGTGCTTTTTCAGAATATTTAAAATTTTGCTCAACCCAGTATATATTTTAGCCATAAGTAAAATCCAAAATTTTTCTTATCTTCGTAACTTAAAATATAGTAAGTACATCTATTGCACACTAGATGTCACCACTGCAAGTTCCTTCAAGATTAAAAATTTAGGAATTTTGATATACTTATATAAAACGTGGCTAAACGAAATTTACTTTGGCTAAGAAATGTTGTACTAATTTAATGCTTTGTTGAAATCTTTTCAGTTGCTAACGAAAATATTTCCCGCTTTAAGGATTGTAATTATATTTTTTTGAAAACCATACAAAGGCAGTAAATATTATACGGAGCCCAAAAATTAACATTAAAATTTAAACTTATTCCAAATAAACGGTCGTAAGGCGAGGTGCACATGTGGCGCACAAGCGCACTGAACACGTGCGCGCCACCCGGCGACGGCTATATGGGGACTAGGATTTACGCGCCACGCCTGTGCGCGGATGCTGGAAGAAAAAAGTAAACTAAAAGAAGTCGTGGGGCACAATAATTATGTTTATCTTTGCCTTTGCTTTGATGAAAAATTTTAACCATAAAATCTTGAAGCTCGTTTTTCGACGGTCAAATAAAAAAAAAGCACGGTTAATAATGATTTATTTTTAACTAATATTATAAATGCCAAAAAAACAAGTAACTATATTTGTTGTCTATTACCTTTTAAGAATAGACAAATAAATATGACATAGCTTACTTTTTAGCATAGAAAAACTAAGAAAACCTATAAATCGATCTCAACGCGTGCTCAGCCGCGTAGAGCAAGTAATACATATCATTAAAATACAGAAGAAATAGTTCTATTAAAGTTTTACAATAACTTAAAGTAATAAAAAATAAAAACTAATTACGTTTGATTGGCTGTTTTAACCAACCAGTCGATGATATCACTCCACCTAATTAATTGAGTCACGGCCGCATCGGAAGCCACTACAGTTAAATAATAAATATGAACAAACAAACGCTTTGCAATATCTCTTACTCATATTTTCCTCTTAACAATAGCCATATAATGCAGCCGAAGATACGCAACCAAATCCACGATTACAATACATATTATCTATGGTTCAGACGATAATGGGATTCTCAATGGTATTCGTTTTAAAGATAACAAACAAGATGGCTTCCTTTGCATTATTTTATTGATAAATTAACTATTAGCTTGTTGACTAATGGCCTATGAAATCACCGTTTAGTGGAAAGTCAAGCTACACTCACCATCAGCTAAGATTGGATGGATGACCAACGCGGAAAACGTAACACAAAGAATGCAATACGAATATTTTCGTTCTTTTAAGTTCAAAAAGCGTATAAACCCTCTTTTACAAAATGACAATTGTTTAAATGGCGAATATTGGCTATTTAAGCCAAGACGTAAAAAAAATTAAGCACAAGGTCAACTTATATTTTTGACTGGCTCGATGGCGCATTCGGTAGTGACCCTGCCCCATGCGCCAAGAGTTGCAGGTTCCCACCCAGGACAAACATTCGTATGATGAATACTTGTGTTTGTTCTGTGTCTGGGTGTTAATATCCAATATTTAAGTATATATTTGTAATACCACTGTTGTTTCTGATATCCGTAACACAAGTGCTTAAGCTACTTACCTCGGAGTCAGATCAATGTATGTGATGTCGTCGGATATTTATTTATATTTATTTATTTATTTTATATTGTGCAAACTTTAATCGAATTAACAATATGTACGTACATACATACATTACATTCTAATTGCGTCCCAAACATGGGACAAATAGTATGTAACGTCATTTTGTTATGGTCTGATGAAGACGACGCAACGTGACGATAGATCATTAAAATATTATATTTTTATCCATAAATTCTGATGCTGCAAAGGCCAAATTTACTTGAGGAGGCGGTGACAAGTTCTTGCAGGCAGACTATAGACAATAGAGCAGCGTTTCTTAATCTCGGATCACGACATGATTCAAATTCGGGTCAGGTCTTGGGATGGGTCGCAGATTTTGTAATAACATACAGTTTAGGTCTTTTGATATTCCTATTCCTATTATAGTATATATGATAAACAAAACGTACGTTAGAGCTGCGAGCTCTTATATTATCATACTTTGGAGTCGTCAGTCAGAAAGGATAAAAACCGTTGCCATCTAGAGTCGTTTATCTACGGCGTCAGACCTCGCGATTCTCTAGCCATCACACACTGTCTAGAAAAAAAAACAAAAAAATATCCAACGCGACGCCTCGAAATAACGATTCATTTAATTGTAACATCAATAATGGCAATTAATAATTAAAAACGCAAGCACTCGAACAAACCAAGCGTTTGATCTTCGCCTGGCCCGAAACCGGACGAATCGCTTTTTTTATTTATCAATTTATTATCCTTGATTGGAGACCCAAGATGGCTACAGTGAATTATTTTAATTGTTCCTTGCAGCCTCACTTTGTTAGAGAATCGCTATACTTATAAATTATGTCACACGAATTTTGTCTTTTAGCCCCACTTCGTCACATACAAATATGAAGAACGTGAACTGTTAATAAAATAATCATTTAATTATCAATAACTTAATGATAGTCCCAGCCCACTGCCCCATGTTGGTCTGGAACTTAAAAAGAATATGCCAACTGTGGTTCTTGCCTAGCATGTCGTAAAAGGCGACTAATGGTATATCGGGTTTTGGGCGTGTGATTGTGTAGGCGACAGGTTAGCCGCTTGTCCCTGCTTTTTCACAATTTTCAGCCAAATATTTTTGGCTGAATGTGGTTGAAGGGGCATGCTGCCCCTTTGACTCTGCCTACCCCTTCGGGGATTATGGGCGTGATGTTTTGTGTACGTAATGATAATTAAATGTTTTTTGTCTAAGTTGATTAATTTTTAAATTTAATTAAATAGGTATATCTTACTAATCCTTCTAGTCAAAGTCAAAGTCAAAATATCTTTATTTACGTAGGCCTCAAAAAAGCACTTGTGAATCGGAATGTCGCATCTACCGAGAATAAAAATTAAAATTTACAGATTGAGTTAATATGAATACCAAGTCATACAGTTAATGTTCGTCAAAGATTCAGCCGAGTATTATCAGAAGTAAAAGGTAAACCAGAGCAGACCAGCCTCTGAAGGTGGCACCTGTTCACAAGTATGACGTATGTGTCAGCCATCGTTTCACTCGACCATATTTGAGGGAATGTAACGACCCGTCACATAACGCCACCATACGAGATGGTGTACAGTTTATAACAATAAAATTAATTCCACACTGTTTTATCATTAAGATAATCGTCAGTCGTTCTTCAGTTCAGTCGTTCTTCAGTTCAGTCGTTCTTCTAATATTATAAACGCGAAAGTTTGTTTGGATGTGTGGATTTTAGTTACTCTTTCACGCAACAACTACTGAATGGATTTTAATTAAACTTTATAATAATGTAGCTTATACACCCGAATAACATATAGGCTATGATTTATCGACGTATCACGCGAACAAGGCCGCGGGCAGAAGCTAGTTTTAAATAATAAAACATCGCAAGCAAAAGAATCGTTAAAATCGGTGCTGGAAATCATTTTTATTTTAATCTAAAGATTATTTAATTTTTAATCACATGAGTATCTACCTAATACACAAATTGTATTTTTTCAGACTTCCCCTGTACACAAGATCCATTAGTATTAACACGTACGGGAAGTACCGAATAGTGAATTTCAAGGCAATGCACTTATCGCATTCTTCCGGTGCTGCGCAGTAAGCCGTGCGCTAAGCTAACCTATTTTAAAGAAGTGAGTTGACATACACGCAGTCAACATATCCTATTATTTATTGTTATTTTTTGCCATTACAATGTTGGTCCGGGACTTAAAATGAATGTGCCAACGTCTGTGTTCCTTGTCTAGCATGTCGTAAAAGGCGACTATTGGTATGTCGGGTTTTGGGTGTTTGATTGTGTAAGCGTGACAACTTTTTTACAATTTTCCATCTAACCCAGCCCAGTTAAGGGTTAGCTGCCTATTTGACTCTGACTACCCCTTATGCAATGATATGTATGTATTTTCTTGCTTTGGTTTTATCTCGCTGATTCCCCATAATATAATATTAATGTCAGTTGTTAACCTCCAACGGTTACCATCATTAAAAATGTCACTACTACCGTATACATACCGACAAATAACTTGCTAAATAAGTACCTAAGTCTGATTAATAGAGACGTCATTATGTATGATATTTCAACTTTTTATCTACATACAATGGTTACCATCTTAAAATTGCAAAATAATACGCAAGATACTACTTTTTAACATTACTCAAAAAACATAGACTCAAACGATAACATTAATGAGTGTACAGTATAAAAGTAGATTCCATTGCCTTACGCGAGCGGATGCGAATAAAGAAAATGTTAGCGCGCGAACGCGCTCTTGAACTTGCGCGCGCAGCTGTGCTAACGAACGGCAATGTACAGAAGGCACCACTGCGTTTATAAAATAATAGAGATGTAAATGTAAATAATATGAGATTCTTCACATTGATGGGCGTACGCAACTTTTGGTCCAGGGAGGTCAATACAATATTATTAATACGTTTATTTTAAATAGACCAGCACAAGAGTTCCAGGCGGCAGCTGATTGCGCGTCCATGTTCAAATTCGCGACTGAAAATGCGAAACTCGACTGTTACTTTCAAATAAATATAGAAGAATATCATTATCAGGCAACAACATACGTTAATATGATTCGGATTTAATCACTTGTGTCGCGGATATCAGATTCAACAGTGGTTCTATAAAATTCCTAAATTCTAGCATAGTACTTAAACTAAACATAAAAATATACTTGATATTACCACTCAGACACAGAACAAACACAAGTATTCATCACACGAATCTGTATCTCGGGTGGGGATCAAAGCCACAACTCTAAAGTAGGTATTCCAAAGCGAAAATGATCCCTCTTTATTAAAGTATCTACTCTTTGCCATACGCTATAACATACCGCCCGCAGAATGTCGCCCGAAAAGGAAATAGTATGAATTATTGTGTTTGTTTTGTGATTAATTTACAGGTGACACAGTTTAGTCAGGAAAATTGAAAGTTAAATCGGTTATTAGCGTGAAGACTAAGGTTGTCAACCGTACTATACAATATAGTATTGTACTATATTTCGGGTATGAGTACTTTAAACTGTTAACGAAATCTAAGGACATTAATTTAAAAATCGAATGTGGAAAAGCATTAGACTGTTTTCTTTTAAATAAACAAAAATGCAAGAACTGCTTACAAATAAAGCTTTTTTTAAATGAATAATAATAAAAAAAAAACAGTCGAATTGAGTCTTTTTTTTTTAAGTCGGTTAACAAATAGGTAGGTTATATCTTAGTTTATTTTTGAATTTTTACATAAAAAAAAAATCTGTCAAATTGAGAACCTCCTTTTTTTTTTTAAAGTCAGTAAATACTATATTTTTTGCGACCTAATTTGAAAAGTACTATATTTTGGGACATTTTGGGAATGTTGGGAACCCTTAGTGAAGAGTCTCGCTGCGCCGCTCAAATGCGTCAACTCATCTCTGCGCTGATCTCAGTCTCAGATCGCAGCGCAAGATGCGTCAATCAATACACACATCTATGAGATTGTAAAGGGCACGGTGCACTGGATTTGCTGAATTTGAAAGTTCCGCACTTAAATAACAAATAAATAAATATCCGACGACATCACATACATTGATCTGACTCCGAGATAAGTAGCTAAATCACTTGTGTTACGGATATCAGCCCATAATCCCCGAAGGGGTAGGCAGAGTCAAAGGGACAGCAAACCACATTCAGCCGAAAATAACACCGGGCTGGGTTAGATGGAAAACTGTGAAACTCACGTCACTACTTAAACGTCACTACTTACAAGTAGCTATCTAGTCGCCGACACAATCTCAATCACGATATGCCAGGCAAGGAACACAGTTGGCACATTCTTTTTAAATCCTAGAGCAACTAAAAAAAAAAATTAAAACGTCTTTCTTCATTTATATAGGCTGCAAGAAAGCAGTTATAAATCGACAATTTTACATGGATGATCCTTAAAGCTAAGTACATGAATTTACGACTTGACGTCTTCGAAATTTTGAGTTAAGAGCTGCTGTCTTGGCCCAAACTTCATTGTCAAACTACCCTTGCAGTTTAGAAGTGCTTATTATTTACCTTCTACCCTTTTATATAAAATTGTTGTTTAATATTTTTTTTAAATCCAAAAGAAAAATTATTTAATCATGCATCTTCCTAGCGTTATGTCCCGTGCATAGACGGGATCCGCCTAAATAAGGATCCAGGATTTAGCGAGTCTGGTAATTACATTGAAGCAACTGCCGGTCTGACCTTCGTAAACCTAAGATAGGGAAACCAGTAATTTTTTGGATCATGGTTACAAATCCAAAGGTGTTTGCATTTGCAGGTTTCATCAAGATGTTTCCCTCACAGCCGTGTAAGTGATACAAATACGTATATAAGTATGTATATAGATTTAAAAACTCCAATAGTACGTGCTCGGGTTTTAACCCGCACTCCTCGTTTATAAGGCGCGTGTCCTTACCATTGAGCTACCACTTTTTTTTAATAAACGCTAAAGTTTGTATGGATGGATGGATGTGTGGATGTTTGTTACTCTTTCACGCAAAAAGTACTGGATGGATTTTAATAAAACTTTAGAATAATATAGCTTAATACACCCGAATAACATATAGGCTATGTTTTATCGTTGTACCACGCGAGCAAAGCCGCGGGCAGAAGCATAATAGTTTGTCATAAATACACTATACAAAATTTCCGAAGGTTTATCTATCATGATATCTGTATAACTAATCACTAAGTTGTATATTTTCATAAAATAAATCATAAAAAACAGGTACATGTCAATTGAGTTGTCACGTCATCAACCCCATTTCCAGGGATTAATGTAACATATAGGTACTTAGGGGTTATATAATATACAATCTCAACCTTTATACCGACTCCATAAATGGCCTCCCCCTTCTTATCGCGACTGTGCTCATAGGAAATGCGCAAATGGCTCCCATGACAACATACGGAAGGAAAGAATTAACTTTTACCGAAATTGGACGATCACGTATGACAAGGTCTCAAGCAGAATGCCTCAGGTACACTTAGGGTTGCCACCTGTACTATATTACATAGTATCGTACTATATTTCAGTCAATTGTACTATATGTTATAGAAAAAATGTATAGTACGAATAATACTATATTTTTATCGGTCATTCCATTGTCGCGCTTTTTATATATTAACTGTGCCTAAACGCACTCGTAACGCAGCATTTCAGAACAAAACGCATCACGTCGTTCGTCGCTCTCTCACTTTGTTAACCAAAGCTAAAAGTAATATTTAATACAGATGGAAAAATAAATAATGACTGAATAATTTATTTTATTGAATTTTCCAAAAGTACTATATTTTTTGCTACGTTTTGAAAGAAATACTATTTTACCTCCAAAAAAAGGTGGCAACCCTAGGAACACTTGATAAAACCTGAGCCAAAGAAGTAGTTGGCCCGTTACCTGTACAGCAATGGCAACTTATTCATCATCTTCCTAGCGTTATGTCCCGTGTTTAGACGGGGTCCGCTTAGACCATGATCCAGGATTTAGCGAGTCTGGTAATTACATTCAAGCGACTGCCGATCGGACCTTCGTAACCCTAAGATAGGGGAACCAGACAATTTTTGGATCATGGTTACAAATCCAAAGTTGTTTGAATTTGCAGATTTCATCACGATGTTATCTTCACCGTCGAGCTAGTGGTATGAATATGTACATAGATTTGAAAAATCTAGAGGTACGTGCCCAGGTTTAAACCCGTACTCCTCGGTTAAGAGGCGCGTGTTCTTACGTTTGAGCTACCAGTGCTACCACCGCTCTGCACCGCAATGACAACTTATTACACTATCTATTATAATAGTCGCCTTTATCGATATGCTAGACAAGGAAGACAGTTGGCGCATTATTTTTTAAGTCCCAGACCAACATGGACACTTCATACATTATTTTTAAATCACAAACCGACATGAGATCGTTAAGATGACTATTAGTCGTTAAATAAGAAGCAAAAAGTAAGCTGACACCGAATTAGCCATAATTAAAAGTCATATTCCAATGTTTTCCATACGATGAGATCAGCGAACCAAAATCGGACATAATTTCATTGCCAAATAAAGACGTTACAATTTGAACTCTAACGGAAGGTGATAAAGTCGTTAACATTTATCACACGTTAAGCGTCTATAGAATAGACGATGTGGCAAAATTACGTTGACTATTACGTCAATGAGTTATAGTCTTTATGACCTACAAAATAAAGGTGTTACTGTTGTTTTTCATTAATGCACTCTTAATTTTACGGTCTCATATTTGAAACTATAGTTGTTCTAATTTCGACCTTATGTTATTACATTTTAGACGTATTTTCCGTAGGATCTTATGAAACATTGGCATGTGATGACGTAATGAGTAAAGTTTTTGTTTCCATTTTCAAAACGTTCGTTTGTTCCGTTTGGCGAATTCTTTTTAGGTGCTTTATAGAGGGAACAATGGGCTGAGGACAATTTGGGTTTTGTTAGGGGTCGCGTTTCACAAAAGAGGTTTCGGTCAACGGAGGTTAGTGGGAAGCAGGTTCTATTGTTTTTTAGGCTGGCCATAAAACAAAGATATGGTAGTTGCAACTAAATTAGCTTTAGACTCACCGCTCCGTCTCTACCTGGCGGAGAGTGACTGCTCGTGGAAGCAAGCTGAGTTAAATTGATATGAGATTAGTGTAAAAATAATTGGATTGAAATTATTCAGGTTAGGCCATGCATTTTAATAAGCAGAGACAAGAATTTATTACTGAACGTGTCTTATCATAGAATTTTACAATTATCCTGCGTCTAGTATCCATAGTAAAACATATGTTTATTTTAAGTGTAAGCTTAAGCTAAATCATTGGTATGTTGGTCGTTTAACTAACTAACTAAACTTCACGCCACTTCCCCAGCGGGGTAGGAAGAGAGAACCGAACGTTGGTGGTGTATTTTGCACAAAAGCGGTTAAAAGGCTTGCTGCCCCTTTGACTCAACCTACCTCGTTGGCGATTGCGGGCATGATGATAATAATAATATAAAATAAGATCAATGTGAAAAATACAGATGCACATTCTCGGATTTGGACCAGCACATCTCGCGTATACTTACCATTAAATTACCACCTCGGAACTTTATAGTTGGAATTTAATTTCAAAATCGGAAGGCGTCGAGTTCATAGACAAAGGAAAAGTGGAGGTCGCTTCCGACGCGGAGGCTGCCGGCGATGCGATTGTTTCCGGAGTGACGTCACGCGTTACTAACAAGTCACGACCGCAGCTACATCCTAGCATGGTGGTGATCGGATGCGGGGACATTTAATTCGATGAGTAATTCACCAACTCGGACCGCATACGGCCCATTTGGGACGAGTTGTAGAAAATCAAAATTATCACGCTCGTAATCCCCGAAGGGGTAAGCAGAATCAAAGGGGCAGCTAGCCCTTACAACCACATTCACCCAACAAATAAAACTCAGCTGGGTAAGATGGAAAACTGTGAAAAAGTACAAGCGGCTATCACACACCCAAACCCGATATACTATTAGTCGCCTTTCAGAACATGTTAGGATTGCTAGGCAAGGAACACAGTTGGCACTGGGGATTCCAATCCAGCGCCATTTTTAGAGTTAAAATTGAGCTAGACACAGCTGGATTGCTTGAGCATTCCTATCCCTAGTTGGCACATTACTTTTAAGTCCTAGACCAACATGGGACAAAACTACATCTAGCATACATTACATCCCTGTATTATCTTCATTACATTTACCTTAAAAAGCTATTTTATTACAACAAAATTCTCTTGAGTATGGCGCTATTTATAAACATTACGTAGCTAAAAATAAAACAGGAAACAATATGTTATTTTACGGCAAATGCTTATGCGTTATTTTCCGCTTAATTAAAATACCATTTTATAGCACATATCGATAATGTATCGAGACTCGTAAACCACGATATCGGCTTATATATTATAATATATACTAGATTTTTATCTACGGCTGCGCCTGCGTGGAATATGGTCTATTCGAAAGACTTTAAACTACCGCAAATATGATATTATATATATATAAAACGCAATGCAATACTTTTAAGTTATAATAAGGTTGTTATTATACTGAATATGTTAAATAAATATTTTGACCGGCGTTTTCAAACAGATTTTTGCATTGTCTTGTCTTCTGAAGTCCGTTCGAAACCAATATTGGTGGAAACTCAAAAATAATGTAGGCACCAAGTATGTTCCTGCCTAGCATGTCGTAAAAGACGACTAATGGTGTATTAAGTGTCGGGTTTATATAGGCGATGGGCTAGACATTATTTTGTTTTTTCCTATCTCATCCAACTGAATTTTATTCTTGGTTAGATGTACTTTTAGGAAGTTTTATTGCTTATTCGACTTTCAATATCTCTTCGGGAATAGCAGGTATAATGATATGTTGCTTGAAACTTTCAGAAATAAACAATTTACTTTGTCAGCTAAAATAATGTATAACCTTCTTTTAAAATTAATGTTCGAGTAAAACAATATGACGTCATAACGTACGGAGATAATTATCTCTCTAAAGCCAGGCGCTGCCATAGTAATAACTGATAATGTTACACGTCCTTGCTCTTATTTCTTTATCAGCATCTATCTGTAACAATTATGTGAAGAGCAAACGGCACCAAGGCTTTGGCGAGATGATTTAATCACAAATTGATGTTTAAGATTACGATTATTTTCGTATTATTAAAAATTAGGCTTCATATTTCTGTTCTACCTTTAGTATATCTACTTATAAGCGATACAACTTCAGATTTTCAATTACCAATTTACGTACTAGAAACAATTAAGTACACACGCATTCAATATTATGGATAAATACGAGTGTAACGAAATCAAAAATGGAAAAATAAAAAAGCATCCTCGAACCAAGTTACAAGATTTCTAAACAAAATTCTCATAGATACAACCTACTGCCATCTAGTGAGGAAAAGAATCACTAGGTGCTTCTTACATTTTCCACATGTGCTGAAGCTTTACATTTAGACTAACTATTGGACACCAGATGGCACTTTTCTGTTATAAACTTACCAACTAAATCTACCCCACAACCCTTAATAGATATAAAATACAAAAATAGCAAAATAAAATAAAAAATGGATAAGACACCAAAAATGAAATATGACCCAATTATTTATAGCACAAAAAACAAATTACTACAGTCTAATTAAACTGAAAAACCATCTCAATATAAAAGATGGCATAGACATTTCACGTATTTACATGGCCTTGCAAACCTACCTATACCTATGCTGTAAAGAAAAAGTACCTAAAACTATTACCTAACTATTCGTAATTCACCATTCCATTTTTTTCCACCGTTTATCGAAGTCAAGTAGTATCGCAGTGACGATCTGTCGCGGTAACTTGCATCGCAATCTTGTGGCATCGTATTAGCGTTCATTCGACATTTGTGCGTCGAGATGCCGTATTACACTCTACCAACATTACCAATTTGTATTCTGAAAACGTTTTCCAACTTTTTTACTTTGACTGCCGAGCAAATCCATTACAGTTCCTATTTTATCCTCGGGTTGCAATAAATTTTAACTAGATGGCGCTACGATATCATCTTCCCAAGCCAGCCCAAAGCATCATGTAACAATAAAACCAAGTATGTACGTTACATTTTACATAAAATGCCATTTTGTATAATTTAATGCGACCACAGCGCATAAATGGTGTTGGCCGCAAGAAGTACGCGTTAGAGGTGCGCGAACGACCTGCGCAGACAGATAATAACTACAATTATTATACCAACATCATACTTTATTTGTTGTTGACTTGCCTTTATTTATGTGTTTATCTTTGTAGGTATATGATAAAGTACTTTATTTTTATTTAATATAAGTATATATACCTATTATATTAACACGTCAAGTTATAATGAAATATATCGTGATAGATCGTGTGCAATCACAATTAATTTAAAATTAAGTACTCCTATAAAATGTCACCCAGCAGAAAGTTTAAACAAAGGATTAAATTGACTTAAAATTATTTGCGCTGTCGCAGTAACTCAAACACAGCTCACTGCGCCGTCACTTTTCTTTAACCCAAAATTACGCCATAGCGCAGTAAAATAAAATGCGCCAAGGAAGCTGTGGGATGTGCGCGGCCCTTTTGTAACTCTCTGTCGAGTGCTATGTGCTGAAAATGTTTGAAGAATGAGCTGGCACATCATATGCAGTAATCTATGTATGTTGGTGCAGTTATACGGCGTAGCACTTTTAACGCGCAAAAGAATGATATGTAATATGTCGTCCCTCAAACGCTTTTCTACTGTATTATTGTACTGCATAGTATTTACTCATGAAATCACCGTTGAATCATCAACTATCTACATCCCACGTGCAATTTAAAATATGTATTTAATCAGTCTGTGCATTAATGGTGTGAGATTATTTCACAGAACAAGATGACATAACGACGCAAATGAGTTTTTAACTTGACATGACAGCTCATTTGCTTAATACAAAATGGCCGTAATATTACACATGTTTGTTATTTTCAAATACTCCTCTGACCTTGGAATACCGTGACTGCATCTTCCTAGCGTTTAGTCTCGTGCTTTACGTCGGGGTCCGCTGAGACCATAATCCTGGACTAACGAGACTTGTTATTTATTGAAGCAACTGCCGATCTGACCTTCGGAGCCCATCGGCACAGACCAGACAAATATAAGTCTTTACTAAGCTTATTAGCGTACTAACCCTGATACTAGCTTAAACTGTAAGAATTTTTGTATGTAACTTAATCCCACAAAACGGTAAACTTAACGAAAAACAGACCAAGGAATCAAGCTTAACCCTATTCATCCACGAATCGTTCAATTCTAAACTTAAACACTAGAGTTTCAAATTTCACGTATGATTTACAAGGTGGTTTCAAATCTGCGCGTGACTGAATGCGCAAAGCGGCGAATGAGTTCCGAACGTGCTTCCCGCGCAAACAGCGCTTATTATGGCGGGTGACGCCATTTTTATCGTAACGAGGATGCACTAAGACAAAGTTTCGTGTAGGTAAATTTACTTTTCCACAATCACGAACTAGTAAAAAAATATGGACTCTCCACTGCCATATTACAGCATCAAGCCTTATCCGTGCAGTGTAAGTGAGACTGAGTGGGACTTAGGGATACCTACCTAATTTAAGAAATTTGGAGCGCTCATGACAATGTGATGTAAGTTGCGTGTCAAGTTGGAGCTCCGCAGATGCCTAACCTAGTTAGTGAGTCCTTCTTTTTTACTAGTCCGTGTCCACAATGTTTGGTTTTAAGTGACTTAAAACAAGAGGTGATCCAATATAATATTTGAGTAGAACATTTAGTGATACGTAGACATGTGTTGCAAAACAAACACTGGAGCAGTTGAGTCACTTGACTGGATGTGTCAACTCCCTAATTCAATAGTATTGACGCCCAGTGGCGTACCTATATAGTTTAAGAGCCGTGGATTTCATCGGTTTGGGTCCTCTTGAATGATAGCTTTCGATTTCACCGCTAAACTTAAAGGGTGGATCCTCCGTGGTCACGGGTTTTCGGGGGCCCACTCCACACGGCAAATGGCATTTTGCCAGTCTTGCCACCCTATAATTACGCTATTGATTTGCGCATCAGGCGCATGTTGAATGCATTGGACTGGGAGTCAGAAAAGTACAACAGTTCGTATCTCACGGCCCAACGGGTACCTTAAACTATAATAAATGCAATCCATTTTGCTGCGCAATTGCGCATTTTTTTAGTTAAACCAGAGATGTGAGTGTGTGTGTGTTACCGCAAAAATATTTGTTGAGTTACCTATGTCTACAACTCTGTCATCGGTGACATCACGACCTTTGCCGCGCGGGATATTCTTTAGATGCCGTAAAAGGACAATGATTACCTAGTGGGCGGTCATGCTAAGTCGGAAATAACAAGCTAGCTTAACATTGTAATACAGGTGTTAACATTTCAAAACTAATCAGAGATTTGTTTGTCGAAATCCATCTAACAACGCTGGAGTAACCAGCGTCAATCTACAAATTTGTCAAATCTAGTGTTGACAACAGGCAACTACATAAGTGATCCGAGTTAAAGGTTTGAGATTCCTACTCTCTTATCCATTAAGAATTAACTTAATAATATTATCACCCCAACATTTGTTTGTGGCTAAAACCCAAGCCGTGCAAATTTAACAAACAAAAAAATAATAAAAAACTTTTGTAACTAAGTTGGCGACGAGATCGCCACTTGTCACTGAGTGTGAAATCGCATCCCAAAACACAAATAATCAAATCTTCATTTGGGTTAACGTGGTTCGATCTAAGATGTTTTTGGTGAAACGTGATTTGGGATTTCGTTCATTTGGCCTACAGTGATTTAATTATTTGTGTTTTGGGATGCGATTTTACACTCCTTGTCACTACTTTTCCACAATTTAAGCCCTTTTTTTTACATGGCGGAATCCTTCCGGATTCCTGTCTGCCTTGGGAGGTGCAGAGCAGAATATGTCCAATTGGCACGGACTAAACCCCCATGGTAGCCCGCGATGAGCGCCGCGTTGAAGAACACGGCAACCCCACCGGACGGAACTCGGTTCTAGGCTTCAAGGCGCAAGGGTCACTCCCGCGTCACGATGTAGTAGCCAGCCCACTAGATAACAATTTACCATCAGACCGATCTAACCTAACCTAATTCTATTTTGGGCTAAATGTGGTTTGCCTACATCTTATGGCATTGCAAGCGTGATGGTAACATTTAATAATAATAATAATAAAAGGCTATAAATACATACGCAATTCCTGTACTTACTTATTCTTTTGGTATATTTTCTTGGACAAAAGCTGAATTAATTAACCTGCAGCGTAAAATCAACACTCTCATGACAAAATCCAGAAAACACCATCCCAAATCATGTATTCAGAGGCTCACTCTACCCAGGGACGAAGGAGGAAGAGGATTAATAGACATACAGAACTTACATAACCAGCAAATCTCTACACTTAGACATTTTTTCCATAATAAAGCAGAAACCATACCATTATACAGCAACTTAATAACAATAGACAAAAAATTAACACCACTCAACCTATCCGACAGAAATAGCCAGCTAAATGAACAGTGTACGCGAAACCAAGAAAAATCAAACAAATGGGCTGAAAAATCTTTGCATGGAAGACACAAAGCTGATCTCAGCCAGTCACACGTCGATATGAGTTCATCGAACGCTTGGCTGACAACCGGCGAACTGTTTCCTGAGACTGAGGCCTTCATGCTTGCAATCCAAGACCAAGTGATCGCTACACGAAACTACCGCAAATACATTACAAAAGAGCTGACTGCCGATTCTTGCCGACATTGTAATAGTGCGCCTGAGACTATTCAGCATATCACAGGAGCCTGTAAAAAACTAGCACAATCCGACTATAAGCACCGCCATGATCAAGTCGCCTCTATAATTCACCAACAGTTAGCACACGCCCATCATTTCATCACTAAAAAGCTTCCATACTATAAATATACTCCACCTACAGTACTTGACAACCATAACCTAAAAATCTACTGGGACCGGACCATCATCACTGATAAAACCATTCACTACAATAGGCCTGATATCACCGTTCATGACAAAAGCAATAGAACAGTGTACTTAATCGACGTCGCTATTCCCAACACTCATAACATACAGTCGACGATATCAGAGAAAATAACGAAATACCATGACCTTGCAATAGAATTAAAGACACAATGGCATGTACAGACCGTATATATTCTCCCGATAGTCATATCCTCAACTGGGGTTATCCCTAAAATTCTCAAAAAGAACCTTGAAGCCCTTAATATTCCTACAAATATAACAAATCTACTCCAAAAAGCTGTAATTCTAAACACATGTCGTATAACCCGCAAATTTTTATCCTCTGACACAACTTCTTTTAGCACTGTTATGCTTGGTTAAGGCCCGCATATCAGTCTCACTACCCATCCTAAGAGATGGAGACAAAAAGCACTCATCATAATAATAATAATAAATTCTCAAGACTGACACACCAATTCCCTAGTCCCAAACTAAGCTTATGCTTGTGCTATGGATACTGGGTGAACGGATAGACATACTTAAATACGTTTATAAACATCCATGACTCGAGTACAAATGCCCATGTTCATCACACGAAACATTTGCACCTAGCGGGATTCGAACCCGCGACCCTCGGTTTCGTGGCCAGGGTCTCTGACCACTCGACCATCGGGCCAGTCAGCCATTACTTTATATAACGTCTTGATCTTTTTATTCTATACTAGCAGCGCCCCGCGGTTTCACCCGCATAGGATAAAATGTATAATATTATGGTGAAAGATTTTTTTAAATCGGCACAGTAGTTTTTGAGATTATTCATTACAAACATACAAACACACAGACAAAAATACCTATCCTCTTTATAATATTAGTATAGATTACTCAACATTCATTTTTAAATAATATCATTTAAAAAAAAATTGCATGAATTTTCGTAACCTTTAAAATTGCACTGTTCAAAATGGCGTTACGTCAAGAATCCGCGCCAAAACACCTGCGGCGCGGTGACGCGACGAGGCCGCCTGCATTCACGCAGCGGAGGACGCAGGAATGCCGCAGGTCGATGGCTGCGCCTGCGCGTTGTGTAATACGCTGGCCGGACTGGCCACGCGGATTCGCGCGGGAATTGTAATGCCTATTAAATATCAGGAGGCCCGTAGAAGAAACTTGTTTCAGACCACGAACGTGGTAAACAAACATAGAGTTTGATGGTAAACGCTCGTCACAACCTAAATTGCGAAAGTGAGGTGCTAGCACCACGGACTAATAAAAAAAGAAGGACTCCATGCTGTCATACTATAGCGTGAAGCCACGTTTGTGCATGTGTGAGTGAGATACTTATGGATACCAGATATCGAATATCTGTCAATTGGAGCTCTTATGTCAATGTGTGACGTCAAGTTGGAGTAGGTACCTGAGGAGTTTCAACGTCTAGTTAGTGGCGCGGAGTCCTCCTTTTTTTACTAGTCCGTGGCTTGGGCCTAAAATGTGTCGCACTTTGACGCCTTTTAAAGTTATTCTTGAGGATTCAACGTCCCGGTAGCTTATGGGACAAACGCGTGACATCCATCTAGGTCGGCCACCAACAGCGCAGCGAATCCTTAGGCTGTTCACCGGAGCGGAGAAACGGAGAAATATTAACCAATAGGACTGCACAAAATCTCCGCTCCTCTTTAGTGGACCTTTACTATTGGTCGATTTTTAACTCGCTCACCGCTCCGCTACCTCGCTCCGGTAGACAGGCAGTATTAAGTAAGCTACGGCAGGTCTTAAGCGACGACACTATCGCAGTAACGCGAAGATATGATTTTCTATTCTGCTCTACTGACTGGCTCGATGGCGCATTCGGTAGTGACCCTGCCCCATGCGCCAAGAGTTGTGGGTTCGATTCCCACCCAGGACAAACATTCGTATGATGAATACTTGTGTTTGTTCTGTGTCTGGGTGTTAATATCCAATATTTAAGAATATATTTGTAATACCACTGTTGATTCTGATATCCGTAACACAAGTGCTTAAGCTACTTACCTCGGAGTCAGATCAATGTATGTGATGTAGTCGCATATTTATTTATTATTATTATTATCTACGTTGTCTGACGGAGACACGAATAAAAATATTCGGGATAGCGTGATAATGTAGCCAAGACATTAGAGTACGGGCTTCTGTCGTCACCAAACAACGGAGCAGCTTAGAAGGCGCTAATTTACGCTGGTTTTCTCTCTAAGGGTAGTCGTACACCGGTGGAGCCGGAATCAGTCATGCCGAAATTAATGCGGCTTTAACGTGGTTATACTATCCCACTCATAAAACTCATTAACTTTAAACGTTTTTTGCTGAAGATTAAGTTAAACATAAATATCAACACTAGGTATATATTTTTACAATAAGTAGGTTACTAGATATATTTAAATCAAAACGCCTGTAACACCTGAAGAGGATGGCCGAGTCTAAGGTTTAATGACCTCATTAAACCTCATTAAACCAAGGTGTGTAAGGATCGTGCCATATGGCGTTCGGTTCTGCCTACCCCGCTAGGGAAGTGGCGTGAAGTTTAGTTACTTAGTTAGTTAAACCACATTTAGTCAAAGATAGATAACTATTTCAAAAAAATTTCGGCGCTAAATTGACTATTATTTTTAAGAAAACTGCAATCTCATCTAGCACGCGTTATCGCTCATCTTGATCGGCCAGTCCGTCTGTCTGTCCGCAGACATGTACAACCGGTTGTACTGTTACGGGTCGCGGGCGACACGTGCTGATATTATGAATGCGCACACGCAGACCACTAGCACAACGCGAAATGGATTTAAGATTTAGGGTATTCGTGTCTAGAACTAAGGAGAATGTGCTGTCTTCCTGGTGTTGTTTATGGCCTAGCGTGTCGGAAACGGCGACGAGTCTATTGGGCATCGGGTTTGTGATTGTACAGGCGACACGTTAGCACTTGACAGTACTTTTTAAAACTTTCCATTTAACCCAACACAATTTCTATGATTCCGGGTTTATGAAGTCTGCTTAAAATTGTTTTTTTTTCGTGAATATATTTTTGTTTGCATTTGTTTGAATAGGCTCTGCAACTACTGGACCGATTTGAATAATTCTTTCAACAATGGCAAACTACTCTTATCAGTCAGTAACATATTTTATCCCCGTATTCCCACGGGGATGGGAAACCTCCGGGTGAAACCGCAGAGCGCTGCCCTTCCATATTATTTAAAACTTTGGGTGTACCAAAATTCATCATTCACATTTATAATATTAGTAAAGATTTATAATTCCAATTTGACTATCATTTTATCAAAATCCAATAATAGATTTAAACGTTAAATGTCCATTCTCACAAACTTTTGCATTTTTGTTATCAGTAGGACAAGAGCAACATATCACTTTTGCTGTCGTTCATGCTATCGCTAAAAAGGGTCAAGTGATAAAGTTAAGAAGGACAAAGAGCCGTATTATTGTCATTTGCAGTCAACGCATTCATTAACATGTCACTTGTATGTAATGATAACAGGATGGTACAAAATAACTTTGTACCTAACTCCCAGCAAGTAGATAATATTGTGTGTATGTAATACGTAGATAAGTGTCGGCCTTACACTTTGTAGGCAGTAACCATAGAGCCATGGTTTCAGAGTGGCTGAGAAATCTTGACGGAGCAGTTAAGCAGCAGCTCATGTAGCTGCTGCATATCATTCAGTATACTGGAGTACTAAGGTCTAAGCTATGACGATTCACCGTATAAAAATGGGGAACTAAGCAACTTGGTGCAATTTTCATAACACAAATTTTGAAGCATTTGTGACCAATATTTAATTTGGATTCAGTGATATTGAGAGTATTATCTTTATCTCTGGACTAGGTTTAAATCAAGTATTAGCTCTTAGCAATTAAAGTTGATATCAATTTAAGTTTCAATCTTGATAAAAAAAGGATAAGCCGATAAGAATTGAATTTGTTTCATTACATTATAGATTAGCAGCCTATTTAAAGACCAGAGATTAATCACGCTAGGGGCAAATGTTTTCTGTAATGAACATGTTTGTACTCAAGCCATGGATGTTTATTTAAAAACATTTTTAAGTATGTCTTACCATTCACCTAGTATCCATAGCACAAGTAAGTACTTATAAGCTTTAAATTAACCATTAGTCACTATGTTATGTCAAATCTTGTTACATTAGGTGTAACTATGAGTTATATTAAAAGTTAATTAATAATATTTGTTGTTAAAACTGTTATTTTAAAATTGATAATCAAAATGCAAATATTATGTCTCAAATATTTATATTTGTAACTTCTTTGACACATTTAAATAGAACAACTTCTGGCTTCAGGATCTTCAGTTTGTTATTTCATAGGATTCAGGATAGGGTCTGGAGGTCAGGAATATGAGATTCACAGGAGACTAGAACAGGAATAATAAAGTTACAAAATGAAAAACTAAGCATAAAAATATTATCAGTCATAAAATTTAGGAAGAGAATAATAAGTTTACAAAAGAATGTGTAACCTTGTAGAAAATACTATTCTATTATCTCTAAAAATATCATCATGATAATAATTATGATCTCAGTAAGTAAATATTGTATCTAATTGGTGAACACATACATCAAGTTTAGGGAAGTACGCAACCTACATGGATTAACACACACAGGTCACTAATCAAACAGACAAACACATCTCTATCTAACAATTAATTACTCATTAACATAATTTAATTGCTTTTATACTGAAGGTGAATTATCCACACATGCTGAACAAACGTTTCTGGGCCGCGAACAAGGCTAATACCACACATACACGCGATAGTACACGTAGAACCGCAAATCTAGACCAGCGAGATTGATTTACCACGGTCTTGGGTGTAAAATGAGGTGGAAATATCAACTTTCATTTCTGTTCCACGGATTACGGAGGCCATGTTTTTTCGCTGTTATCTTTTTAATTACGCATTTTCTTTTCACAGTCAAAGACATGTAACTCACCTTAGACCGGGCGATTGAATTCCTTCGTCCACCAAAACAGCCGAAGTAAGTAATCCTGTGTAATTGGCTACACTCACTACACCGCAATTTATCACTACAACACTCGCAAAATAAACATAAATAACACTTAAAAATAATAAAGAACACTTCACAACACGCTAATAAGGCACTTTTATAGAGTTCTGTGTTGATTTTAGTCAGTTTCTAATAAAAAACAAGTCGGCGTTTCAAGTTGTAAGAAAGTTACGAGTTTGACAGTTAGGTTTTCTTGAGACGTTCACGTCACACACGCGTCCAATACGTGCGCGGTCCGAAACGTACACACGCAGAATAGATAAAAATGAGGTGTTGTAATAAGCATCATTAATTTATTAATGCTCTTTAATAATGATATCATTTTCCTTCCGCCTACGGCTATATTTATCTATTTCCTGGCTAACGTTGGCACCGAAGTATAACTTGATAATGAAATATAGGATAGCCGCATAGCCATATACCTACGTTTAGTACTTCTTTAGAAATTAAAATTGTTATGTTATTATTAATATTTAATGCGAATAGTTAAAAAAGATTTTGTAAAAAAATTATTAACGTAATTTAGGAGATTTACCTTTTCTTTAAATAAAAATACTAGTAAATTATTGCAATAAGGACTGGATGGAAGTTAATTATTGTTAGGCAATTAATTATTTAGTAAAATAAGACAAAGCAGCCGTCAAATTTGCCTCAGCTAACATGAAAAGACTAATAATATTAAATTATCGAAACATATTATGGAGGCTTGGGCATAATAAAAGGTAACCACAATGTAGAGGAGCAAAGTATATTGCGTACAGCCATTGTGTCCTGTTTTCATACCAAATTATAACGACAGCCCCTTATATAAACAAACAAAGACATTTATTTGTGAGATGTTTGACTTAAAGTTCGGTTCTCTCTGCCTACCCCGCTAGGAAAGTAGTATGAAGTTTAGTTAGTTATGATGGACTTAAACTTTTAGTATTTAAGATCGATATGTTCCTTGGGGAAAGTTTCGGATGCCTGCTATATCAGCGACCCACGTCACGTGTGACACCGACGGGATGTAAATGTCTACAGAGCACGGTGATTACTTGCTATACAATCGTTAATCGGTATTTGCTTGCCACCTATAAGTGTGAAATATAAATACCAGAAGTAAAACAGGTTTTAAGTGTCAAATACAAAAGAAGAGGAATGAAATGAAATGAATGTTTACAAAATAAGTTACGCTCCTCATGTTTTACATTTTCACACTTCGTAAAGCTGTAAACACCTGTCGTACGGCTATACCTATGTATGTATGTATTCTTGGTTATTAGCGACGGAAAAAACCATCGAACTTTAAAAATAAATTTTGTTTTCTAGTTAGCCGTTATTTTCTATTCTATGTGTAAAATAGATAATTAACGGAGATATTACAAAAAACTATAAAGCATAAATTCACTTTTATTGCATTTAAAGGAGAGGGCGCCTCAGTCGCTTCTTTTCAATTTATTTTCCAAGACATTCGTATTTATTTTTAGTCCGATTCGGACGAGACGGTCGCCAATCACTGCATTCCTCAAATATTTTTCCCGCCGTCCCGATACGAAGAACCGGTCTCCTCGTAGCGCGGCACTCTTCTTTCTTTAGTTCAAGATGACGCCATGTTCTATAAGATTATACATTGATGTTTTTCTATTCTGTATAAAGATTTGACTTGTAACAAACTACGCAATGAACTGCGGTAAAGCGAAATAGTCGTTTGAAAAGTTTGTTTGAAGAGTATTATAGTGCGGAGGCCTGTAAGAATGATCAAATAGGATTAATGTTTGTGCGTGGTCGCCTCAATACGAATTAGCGAAAGAGGCCATGTAAAATCGGTAATGTGTTCGTTCTTTGTTGGCTTGCGAAGTTAATACTGCTTGCTGTATTTGACCGGAGTAGCAAAGGAAATGGATGAAAATGGACAAGGAAACAAAAATATATGTTAAAAAAAAATATTATTATGACTTATGTATTTATTATGAATGGAAAAGTTGTTTAATCAAATATGTTGTTGCTAAGATTTTATAAATAACCCTACTTTTGTGTTTGGTTCTGTTTTTGAAGATCTTCCATCACCAAACGCGCTTACCTAATGCTACCAAATTAAGTGGCGTCTTAATTTCTATGAATACGTACTATGCCTGTTGCAGGTGATTGGTAATTGAATAAAATATTTTACATATGAAAATTGTAAGTTAAATGAATAGGTTTGGTTTTATTTAAACTTTTAATTCAGTATAAATAATATAGGAAATAGTATTTCTTTTGTTATTAGAAAGACCGGATTAAAACCATGTCAAAGATATTTATTGTAAAAAAGCTGGTTTCTCATATTTTAGCTCAAAGCTAGACACATTAACCGAGCGACATTCTTACGTGAGCCCAGTAGCTCATGGTCACGGGCTCTGAGTTAACTCAATATTGAGCCTAGATGGCGCAGCCAGCGACATGGGACGCGCCGAGGTGTAACGGCACTTCACCAATTAGGAAGTTTCGTGGTTAAAAAAACGTTGATTAAATTTAGTCCATCAAATAGATTACCAACAATATAGCGGTGGTAGCTCAACGGTAAAGACACGCGCCTCTTAACCGAGGAGTGCGTGTTCAAACCCGGGCACGTACCTGGATTTTTCAAGTCTATGTACGTATTTATACCACTAGCTCGACGGTGAGGGAAAACATCGTGATGAAACCTGCAAATTTAAACAACTTTGGATTTGTAACCATGACCAAAAAATTGTCTGGTTTCCCTATCTTAGGGTTACGAAGGTGAGATCGGCAGTCGCTTCAATGTAATTACCAGACTCGCTAAATCCTGGATCATGGTCTAAGCGGACCCCGTCTAAGCACGGGACATGATGGACGCTAGGAAGATGATGAGATAGATTACCAACAAAAAATATTTAGTATTTTTTTTTTCTTTATTAAATATAGGAATATTTTGACGAAGATACTGCGCATCAAAGTTCTGGAGCAGGCCGCTTTCAAATCATTTATTAATAATGCCAATTTTTGTAAAGTCTAATGACGTCAATCGGAATGTTAACACGCTGTATCTTCGTCATTTACATTTACGTCAGAAAAAATACGTACAATAATTCAGTACGTACCCAATCTAACTAACTGATTAAATATAATCAACTTTTCTTCACATTTTTTTTTTGTTAGCACATAGTGAACATAACATTCTACACATTTAGTAGAAGTGGGTTTATATAACCAGCGCATTGAACCGAGTTGGGAGGAGTGGAATACGTGGCGCGGCAGTGTTACACATATCTAAGGACTAATAAAAAAAGAAGGACTCCTCGCCGTCATTCTACAGCGTGAAGCCACCCTTATGCACGTGTGAGAGGCTTAGAGATGCAAGATATCGGAAATTTGGAGCGCTTATGTCAATGCGTGATGTAAGTTGCGTGTCAACTTTGAGCTTCGCAGATTTTTTTACTAGTCCGTGTCATAAGGTAACTTAGGCTTCAAGTACCTACACGACGCCAGAACCGCGCCTGCGCCGCACCGAGACCGCGTGTTTAATTTTGATGCTGAGTAAGCAACGATTACTGCGCAGCGCCGGTGCGGCGCAGGCGCGATATTCATTCGTATACACAAACATGCGGTCCGGCGCCGGTGCGGTTCCGGCGTCATGTACTTGAACCCTTAATGTTTCAGGTTGGTCGAATAACAAATAAAACACGTTCAACATTTCCATTATTTATTGAAATTCAATCTTTGGTATTGGCAAATTATGAACTATACATACAAATACATTCAATAATATCTCGTTTCCTAGACTTAGAGTACGAACACCAGTGCCCGATGTTTAACATTCAGATAAAAATTAACAGAACAAAGTATGCAGGTGAAATGTTCTCAAATTTAATAATTCATAATATTAAGTAAATGTTATGATATTTTTATCGGATTGTTGAAAAGTTCGATGTAAATAGTACAGTGTAATGACTATTATCTACATGTAGGTACACAGACTAAATCTTCTTGGTATAAAACAGTGGTTCTTAAAGTTTTGCGCAGAAACTTATATGTTACAAATCACTGATCTAAACCTTTTTTTTAACCGACTTAAAAAAAAAAGGAGGAAGTTCTCAATTCGACTGATTTTTTTTTCATTATAGAAAGCCTGCGTTAAGGTATCACATTCAGTTAATCAGTTATAAAATGTAAGCAACCTGCGGTTGCGTACATTTTATAACTGAATGTCTGTTATATGTCTGAAAAAGCCAGTTACTAACACATTATGCCGGCCGAGTCAACTCAATATTGCGCTGGCGCAGCAAGATGCGCCACGTCAAGCGAACACGGCATTTTCGAATAGGGACTGGCAGGTCAATTGAGATACTTTTTAAAAGCTATCAAAACGCAATCTCTTCATAGATTTTGTATGGGCTTGTTAGTTTTTGACGTCACTAGTCTGGTGTCAACATCCCTATTCGCCCGGTTCCGGTTCTGCGCAGTGCGCCGTGCGCCAACGTATTAAAATAATTAAGTCAATATATCCAGAGCAGCGAACACAGTTCGCTCAATCAACGCGTACCTCTAGACTGATTGTGACTAATTAAATAATAATATAACTAATTGCAAATGGCCGGAATTTCAAATATGTCGATTAACAGGAAAAAAGCGGTTATCATAATCTGGTACAGTTAGGAGCAATATACCAGGAAATTACGAATGGACTCGGATAATAAATCATTACACTGTATTACGAGGACATACTAAATGACGGACAAACAAACAAGCTAATAATAATTATGACATCATTGAAATCGGAGAGTTTGAAATTTAGTCTGAATAATTATAATACGACATGACAACGAATATTCATAAATACATTCTGAAATGCAAACCACAAATTTATTGGAAGATAAGATAAACAAAGAAAAAAGAATACTGGCAGCACAACCGAATGAAAATTATAGACACGCAACAAAAATCATTGCATCCACTCAAATACTTTGGCTTCTTTTACTACACAACACATATCGCGATCACACGGAGATTTGATTTCCTATCCTGCTCTACAGAACGTAGACTGACAGAGACACAAATAAAAATCTTAGTAATCTAGTTCCTGGACATCATTCCTATGGTCAGGATAAGGTTTATCTATATACATACATATATAAATGAACCCCTATTTCTTCTGGTTACGCTATAACTTGAGAACGGCTTTAGCGAATTCGCTAATCCTTTTTTATTATCAGGTGAAAGTTCTTATGAAAAAAAAAAATAAAAAGTTGCGCGGAAAAAAAAAATGGGTAATTATTGAAAATTCGAGATCGGGGCGTTGCGCCGGGTCAGCTTGTATAAAAAAAAAAATAGCAATTTGATCAACTCACTCAATACGTCAAAAAGGTAACTTTGATTAGGTTCAATAATAAATAATAAAAAAAACTTCGACACGCACCAAATATAAAACTTAAGTTATGGCTGAAGGTTCAATATCACTAACTTTATAAAACACTACCTACTACCGTGGCTATTTCCGCGTGGAATTACATTCTTATTACGCGGACGGAACCGCGAGTCCAGCTAGCGCCATCTACGGTAAGTTATGAAAACTAAAAATAAAAAAAAAAACAGATCGAGATGAAGACTATCCTATATATTATTCCAGAGTATAAACTATTACCTCACCAAATTTCATAGGATTCTGTGCAGTGCTTTTGCATATACAATTTTTTATGTGACCTAATGTCTCCTATGTACAGACTTTGTCTTTCCACTGACTTATTATGAAGTGTAGAATATATGAAAACTTATTGAAGACTTTCAAATAGTAGAGAAGAGATTCAGAAAATGCACCGTTTTATGTGTCAACCACATCTGGCAAAACTTTTGTCAGAGTTTTTAATCTGACATCCATTTTACACCCTCACCTAAATATCAAGCAATTTTATTAAATATACTATATTTTGAAAATAAACAGCCCTTTGCAAATATATACAATGCATTAATTTAAAAATAATGGCGACATCTATAGACATCGCCAGTGCGCCACAAGACAGTCAAGACTGTTGTTATTGTAAGAGCGTCAACAGATGGCGTTGGTTGATCTGTTGACGCAACGTCATACATTCTACAACGCGCTTACGAAGTTTTCTCACTCTCAAATATATACACAACGTATAAACCATGTCCTACATATATAAGATCTGACGCACAATACCTAGTTAGGAAGAGGTATTCCACTCAAAAACGCACAAGTATGTTCTTACAAAAGGAAACAATAATATTTTTAAGGCAAAACGCCTCGAAAAAGTCTTATTGCGGTCATATTTCCGATAGCTAGCAAGCTCTTCTTACAAATAAAAGTGGTATTATTATAAAATATAAAAACTTATAAAATAACCAATGTTAACTGCAAAATTAATTGTTTTTTTTATATTATGGTGGTAAATTAAAATATTGATCTCACAACCAGGGCCGGCTCGTCCATATAGGCGAAATAGGCGACAGTATAAGGCGCTGGCATTTTTGCGCCTAGGGCGCTATAAGATTCCGTCGCCTTGGGTGCTATAGGATCTCTTGGCTTAGAGTGCCATCAGATCTCTTCGTCTATGGCGTAATGAGATTATTTTGCTCAGGGCGCCTTTGCTTAGGGCGCTATAAGATTCCTTTGCTCAGGGCGCCATTGCATAGGGCGCCATAAGATTCCTTTGCTCAAGGCGCCTTTGCTTAGGGTTGCCATAAAATTCCTTTGCTAAGGGCGCCTTTGCTTAGGGCGCCATAAGATTCCTTTTATTAGGGCGCCATAAGATTCCTTTTATTAGGGCGCCATAAGATTCCTTTGCTCAGGGCGCCTTTGCTTAGGGCGCCATAAGATTCCTTTTATTAGGGCGCCTTTGCTTAGGGCGCCATAAGATTCCTTTGCTCAGGGCGCCTTTGCTTAGGGCGCCATAAGATTCCTTTTATTAGGGCACCTTTGCATAGGGCGCCATAAGATTCCTTCACCTCGAGCCCTATACCGGCGCTGCTCACAACCAAATTACAAGATCAAAATTAAATTCAGTCAAAGATTAACTTCATGATATACACATAATTTTATATATTGTTGCAATCATATAGCGACGTTGAAACACGCTTCAAGACTCTTATTAATTTTCTCAGCACCACATTTAAGTTTTAAACTATTTATTTACCAGTAAAGGTTATTTTTTAGTTTTGTTCTTAAAGCGCGCCTGAACTGACTTGACTGAATTACTGAATTGTTCGTGAGAACAAGTTGAGTGATCAAACGAACGACAGAATATGTGCATTTATTACATAACAGCACGCCCATAATCCCCGAAGAGGTAGGCAGAGTCAAAGCCGCAGGCCCCTTTATCCACATTCAGGCAAAAATAAAACTGGGCTGGGTTAGATGGAAAATTGTGAAAAAGTAGTGACAAGTTGCTAGCTCGTCGCCTACACAATCACATACCCACAACCCCATATACCATTAGTCGCCTTTTACGACATGCTAGGCAAGGAACACAGTTGGAATATTATTTTTAAGTCCCAGACCAACATGTGTATTTATTGTTAGAATAATGAAACATATTATTAATTCTGTGGCGACATCTGTCTATTACACCACAAAGCATTCAAGACTGTTGTTTCAATAAGCGCCAACAGATGTCGTTAGTTGACCTGTCGATGTCGCCGTACATTCTACAACGCGCTGACGAAGTTATTCTCGCCACCAAATATATACACAAACCGAGACGGCAATGTAATTTCGGTGCAAAACACAACACCTTTTGCTGCAATTCATAAAGGGCAACAATAAAAAAAACGTTTTCACCCTATTTTGGACTTTTTTAATAATAACAATTATCAAGCAAAGAAACTTACCTACCCGTTCGGGGATTATGGGCGTGATGTTATGTATGTATGTATAAGCAAAGAAAAAATTCAAATATTTACATTCCAGTTCCAGTTCTTAAGTACTAGAGCACTGCGTCGGTGTCATTTATTACTGGCCCAAGAGGGGGGGGGGGGAGCCCCCCCTCATCAATCTCCGGCTTATACCTGTTTTCTGATACTGTCTATACATCTTTATAGACATAATTCACCAATATTTGTTCTGATACCTCTGGTATAGAAGCTTATTCTCATTAGACGGGACAAAATGTTCCCCATCTTTTATCATCTCCAGCTTTTCATCACGTCCCTCCGTAGGAGTACATCGCTGCGTCGCTAGGGCCCGCCCCCGCGCGCCGCCTAGTCGGGCAGCCAGTGGTGCGCGCGCCACAGTAGGCAGTAGAAGCCGTTGTAGACTGGACTGCTCTCGTTTTGCTGGAAATTGTTACAAATGTTCGTCAATTAGCGATTGTGTGTGGAATGTAATTTATATAGTTATAGTATATTACCGAATATTAAGCGCCGGGAACAAAAAAAAAGTTCTAAGATGTCTACAAGTTGACTTAAATCAAAAAAAAATTGGCAGAATTAGTTAATGCGTGTTTGAGTAACAACTATCAATTATACAATCACCCAATCAATTGGTCATTCAATAACCCAATCATCCAAATATTCAACCATCTAATCGTTCAATCAAACAAACATCCGCACGTCCATACCTGCGCGGGCGGCTGGAAGCGGTTGAGCAGCGGGCGGTACGTGTCGCCGAGCGTGGCCAGCATGGGCGGGCCCGGCGCGCCCTCGTGCGAGATCAGCGGCACGATGCACGTCACCTGCGCACGGGACGATTTGAAATAATTAAAACAACACCACAGACATAACGTCATTAACCTAACGCCTCGAAGAGCAAACATCAAGCCAGTCCTCTGCCTATGCAGTGTCGTAGCCAGGTGACAAAGGGCCTTGGGGCAAATAAGAAACTAAGGCCCATGGGCTAACGTAGCTTTGGGTCCAGGCCCCCCCTACTGCTGGGAGGGCACTTACATTTTTCTTCCTACGTTAGACAGAGTCAAATCAACTTCAAATGAAGAGGTGTGCTTATCAGGTTTTAGGGCCCTCCAAGCGTATGGCCCCGGGGCACTGCCCCGCCTTGCCCCTGGGGAGCTACGCCACTGTGCCTGTGACGTCTATACCGTCATTCCCCTGGCTGTAAACTGCCACACATTGATTCACCCGGTTCTGGTAGGAGTGCAAGACGAGCGAGCGCAGGTGACTGTGTCAACTCTTTCTTGAAACGTGTTGAGTGAGCCATAAGGTCTTAAGTGTGGTATTTCTTAAATCCTCTCACGTCAGCGCGAAAGCGTTTTGTACTAACACATTTAAAAGGAGTGAATTTACAAAACTGAGTTAGCGCAAACGTTGATGCAAGCAAATCAATATTCTGCATATAGCGTCATTCCTCTGCCTATAATGTAATTCCTCTGCCTATAATGTCATTCCTGACTGGCCCGTTGGTCGAGTAGACAGAGACCCTGGCCACACAACCAAATGTCGCGAGTTCGAATCCCGCTAGGGGCAAATGTTTCGTCTGATGAACATGGATATTTGTACTCGAGTGATGGATGTTTATAAACGTATTTAAGTATGTCTATCCGTACACCTAGTATTCATAGCACAAGCATAAGCTTAGTTTGGAACTAGGGAATTGGGTCATGTCTGGAAAAAAATCCCATGCATCAATATCCTCTGCCCATAAAGTAATTTCCCTGGCTGCAGTCCCCCGCACGGACTCACCCGGTTCTGGTATGGTCGGAAGACGGTGAGCGGGCGCAGCGTGGCGGCGTCGGCGACCAGCACGCCGCCGCGCGCCGTGCCCGCGTACACGCAGTCGCCCGCCGCGCACAGCGCCGTCACCTGCGCGCGCGCACACAAACGTGCAGTAGACCAAATTTTACATCATTATGGACGCTAAGAAACGGAGTGGTGGTAGCTCAATGGTAAGGACACGCGCCTCTTAACCGAGGAGTGCGGGTTCAAACCCGGACACGTACCTCTGGATTTTACAAATCTATGTACGTATTTATACCACTAGCTCGACGGTGAGGGAAAACATTGTGATGAAACCTGCAAATTCAAATAACTTTGGATTTGTAACCATGATCCAAAAATTGTCTGGTTACCTTATCTTAGGGTTACAAAAGTCAGATCGGCAGTCGCTTCAATGTAATTACCAGACTCGCTACATGTTGGATCATGGTCTAAGCGGACCCCGTCTAAGCACGGGACATAACGCTAGGAAGATGATGATATTGACGCTGAGAAACACAAACATACCATACGAGCGAACACGTTTAGTTACAGAACGGAAATTTCCTTTCGGAAGTAGTTTTAACTTTGAACATTGCAAATGTGCTAACGGTATCGATAAAATCTACAGTGTATTTACTCTACATTTATTACACTGTTTGAAGAAGCGTTAGTTTTTGTTGTCATTATTCTGTTTTTGGCATCAATACTCAGTTTAAACGTAATTCTTACGCCGATGGTGTAATTTCCCTATTTATAGTGCAAACTCTTTACCGCAATGTTATTCCTCTGCCTACAACGTCATTCCTCTGCCTATAACGTCATTCCTCTGTCTACACTGTCAGTCCTCTGCCTACATTATCCTACATCACCAGGTCTAACCTGGCAGCGTTCGGCGGCGGCGTCGGCGCCGAGGTGTTCGTCGAGGCCAATGGAGTGCAGGCTCTCAGAGCACGGCACCAGCTTGCTGACGTCCAGCCGCGCCGTCTGCTGCCGCGTCACCGCC
>OX596229.1:673032-1088314 GCA_951394215.1 Glyphodes perspectalis
ACCTCGTTTACCAAATCCAGGCAATCATGAGACTGAGTACGGTTTGATGAAAAAATAAAGAATGGGCCAACTTTGTTTCTTGCCCAGTATTTCGCTACTTTTACAGTTTTCCATCTAACCTAACACATATCGGCACCGCAGCCAATCGCAAGTGTGCGCAAACACAGGTGCACTCTCTGTTCCTTCACTCTCATAGTCGGTGAGACGGCACCGTCATGACCGGAGAAAGTTCAGGCGCAGGACCAACGGCTTAAACTGCCAACATTCTGACTCCTGACGGTTAGTGAGTAATTTCAATATTGGAATTTGCAACTACCTATTTCTGGCCTGATTTATGATTTGAAACCAGGACCTCTTGATCCCTAGGCGGCGCATGCTATTAGACCAACGAGACAGTTGGGGAGTGATGCAAGCGTGTTGATATATATCGTTGGGCTTAGTACTAGTGATGCCGATCGATAGTCGACTATCGATAGTCTATCGATAGTTGACATCATATCAATAGTATCGACAGCTTAGATCCAGGCAATACTATCGATACTATCGATAATATCGATAGTATCGATAGTTCTATCGATATTCTAACTGATTTTCGAGGTCAACTATCGATAGTGAAACTATCGATAGTTCGGCATCGCTACTTAGTACACTAAATATTACGCATACCCTGGTAAGAACTCCAGCTTATTGTGACTCAAGTCCACATAGTACAGGTTGGGAGTTTCGCTAAACAAATCATAATTTAATTCCTCCAGCCCGTTGCCCTCAGCGTCGAAGTATCTCAGCTTCGTCAGGTTCTTCAAGAAATTTGCCGGAAAAAATTGCACCCTCCCGTTGACGTTCAACGATTCCAGAGGGTAAATATCAAGTTTTAGTGATTGTAGATAATTAGTGGCGGCGCCGTGAAGCCAGAGACCCTTGAGCTGTGGCGCGTGTGGTAGTTGGGTCACCGGCGAATGCACAATCAACGAAGTGAGATCTGGGGCAACGCCTCCCATGTTTAATAGAAGGTGCTCGTTAATCTGAAACCGCAGCTTACGATTGATAATCGTCCTTAACATTCAACAACAGAAGCAAGGAAAGAGTTGACTTTCATCCACATTAATATTAATTAATCACTAAATAAGCTAGTCAACAAATTTTTTTTATAGTTTTTTTGTCGTGTAGATTTGTAGCGTGTCAAAAGCCCGCGTGACGTCACTAGGTGTGTAAAATCTTACCCACTAAGTGACGTAAAGCGTTTCATTGCAGACTTTGAAGCGCTGCTTCTTTAAATTTTTCGAGTATTAGTTAAGCAAAAAATATGTATTCAATATTTTTTTATAAACATTATTGAACCGAAATCTAAGCTCTCCAGATTTGCGTAGAACTTTAATGAAATTAAACTTAGCACAGGCACTAAAACGGCGTTCACAGCAGCTTGCTGCGCGTACGCAGCTTACTGCGCGTACGCCAATTCTAGGCTGAATTACGGGCTTATCCTGTGGGGACATGAAACAGACGCATTGTATCATCATCCTAGCGTAATTTACGTGCTTAGACAGGGTCCGCTTAGACCGTGATCCAGGATTTAGCTAGTCTGGTAATTACATAAAAGCGACTGCCGATCTGACCTACGTAACCTAAGGTAGGGGAACCAGACAATCATGGTAACCAATCCAAAGTTTCCCTTACAGTCGAGCTAGTGGTAAAGGTACGTGCCCGGGTTTGAACCTGCACTCTTCGGCTAAGAGGCGCGTGTTCTTACCATTAAGCTACCACCGCTTTAGCAACCATTCAACAGCTCATAAATAAATATATAAATTCTTCAGACTGCCACAGCAATTCCCTAGTTCCAAACTAAGCTGATAAGCTTGTGCTATGGATACTAGGTGAACGGACAGACATACCTAAATACGTTTATAAACATCCATGACTCGAGTACAAATGTCCATGTTCATCACGAGAAAAATTTACCCCTAGCGGGATTCGAACCCGAGACTTGGTTTCTCTGATCACTCGACCATCGGGTCTGTCGATAACAGATATGGATGTGGTACCATGAACAAAATATTCTCTGGTTTCTTTATCTAAGGTTTCGAAGGACAGAACGGCAGTAGCTTCAACGAAATACCAGATTCGTAAAATCCTGGATAATGGTATACCGGCTTAAGCACAGGACAACCTTTGCTTAAGCCGGGGCCGCTTAGACATAACGCTAGGATGAAGATGACAATGATGACTAGTGCTGCGGTGCTTATGGTAGTGCATTTAATCCAGAATTATCGTTAATCCTTACTGTTAGTCTCGACACCGCAAACGCCTCAGCAGGCAGGCTTTTGATACCAGTATACTGCAGTTCCAACTCGTATAGTTGCGTAGGCAGATGATCAGATACAGCAGTCAGATTTACGTTTATTAGGACCAAGTGTTTAACTCGTTTGTCAAGGATGTTAATAGCGCCTTCTGCTACTTTAAATGTCTTAAACGAGCTCAGCACGAGGGAAGCAGGCGCTTGCGCCAATGAAGCGGCTGTGAGCAGCGAGTCAGGTGGTATTTGAACCAATTTGAGACGTTTCGCGTAGATATTGTGCTTTTTGAGAGCGTCGACGTAGGAGCCACTGGAGGGAGGTGGACAGCCGACCAGCTCAACGGTTTCGAAATGTACGGCAGATGGCAAGTTCGGCCATTGCTCATGTGAGGGACTGATGCCGGAGCATTTGGCAGTGTACACTTCGCTTTCATCGTAATCGATCACATGTGTCGCACCTGAAAAATGGTGGTTGGTTAATGAGGGTTTTTTGAATTAAAACATCCAAAAGATGGCGTAACTGTGACTTGCGGTCTTGTCACTCTCATTGGTTAGTTGTCAGACCAAACTGACATGCTGTTAATAAGGTACCATTAGTTACAATGATAAGACCAGGTGGCTTTCGTGTGCTATCTGGCGGTTGTTGTATTTTTGGAAATCCGCATTGAAGATAAACGGTTGTAATCCTCGAAAGGGTAGGTAGATTCAAATGCTTCCTGTACGACGTTCATCCAAAAATATAACTGGGCTGGGTTAGACCGAATATATGAAAGAGTAGTAACAAGTGGCTGGCTTGTCGCTCACACAATCACACAGCCAAAACCCGTTGAAACCATTGAGCTATTATTACTACGTATAGAGAAGCTATGTCAAACAAAAATATTACCACGAAGCATGAACTGAGCGTGTTTCAGCATTTGCAGCGCTAAGACTAACAATTGTCGTCTAATTAAGCTATTAAAACACGCAGCGCTAGATCGCTCATAGAGTACATTTTTCTCGCGACCAAAACGTCGTAAACGCCGTGAATTTCATGGCGCTTACGCGTGAACGTAGGCGAGTGACTAAACGAGTTGTTGCCGATCGGCAACAACGCACGGCCCAAAAACAAGTTTCCATACGCTAATAATAATAGTTCAATGGTTGAAACATAGTCTTCTTTTACGACATGCTAGGCAAGGAACACAGTTGGCACATTATTTTTAAGCCCAGGCCAACATGGGACAAAGGATGTTATGATTTTGATTTTGAATTTAATATCAACTTACGAATGGAGGAGGCTTCTACCTGGAAGGATTAAATCTAAATAGACTCACAACAAGTAAGTATGCATTTAAGTTGGTACTTATTTATATGGAATAATAAAGCTTTTATTATTATCAACTAAAGAAGCGGTGGTAGCTCAATGGTAAGGACACGCGCCTCTTAATCGAGGAGTGCGGGTTCAAACCCAGGCACGTACCTCTAGATTTTCAAATCTATGTACGTATTTATACCACTAGCTCTACAATGAGGGAAAACATCGTAATGAAACCTGCAAATTCAAACTACTTTGGATTTGTAACCATGATCCAAAAATTGTCTGTTTCCCCTATCTTAGGGTTACGAAGGTCAGATCGGCAGTCCCTTCAATGTAATTACCAGACTCGCTAAATCCTGGATCATGGTCTAAGCGGACCCCGTCTAAGCACGGGACATAAAGCTAGGAAGATGATATTTATCAACTTACGGTTTATGGTCTGGTCGCAGCCATTTTTGTCTTTTTTCCTAAAAAAATGAAGCGCATTTTACAAAAGCCTCACTAACTAAACTTCACGCCACTTCTAGTGGGGTAGGCAGAGAGAACCGGACGCTTTTAGGGGGAGAGTTTCCTGCTCCCCTGCCAGCCCGGTAGGTATTAAAGGCCGCCTTCGGCCAACTACCGACGTCTTATCACAAAAAAAAAAGCGGACGCTATTGCACGATCCTTCAACATCCCACTAACAATCATCTATACACCCCTTTAACCCTATTAACAAAAAATAAAAATGGGCTAGGTCAAATGAAACATTGTAAGAAAAACCCTCTTGCTTGCGGAGGTTCTGTTTCTAATTATGGTCAATAGTATAGATACGAAATACAAATAAAGAAATAATGATATAGAAAATACAATACAGTTAAAGTCGGTCTTATCCCTAAAAGCAATCTCTTCCAGACGACCTTCAGAGGAAAATAAGCTAATGAAAAGAGAGGGGTGCAGTAAATAAATTTAATAAAATAAAAAGAGGGATACAAAAATAAGAATGATGATAAAACTCTTATATTAACATATAAACACAAATTTATAAGTAAGTAAGTAAGTAAAAAAAATATTTGCACATAAAATTACAAACAAAAAATAAACAAAAAACAAAAATCTAAACAATAAAATATAAAAATAACATAAAAAATATTCTTTAATTTTATTTGCACAAACTGGAAAGCATAATGTGTGCCACAGTGTTGCAAATTGGTAGTAGCCCAGTGGTTTCCTTGCTCGGAGAGCAAACACCGATTTTCAGCTACCACCATGAGACCGGATATATAAAACAGAGCCAAATAAGGGAGCGTGACATGTGGTGAGGTGTGAAGAGAAGAAGTGTTGATATTAAATATATGTATACTTATATGCTATATTAGCTGTGCCAGCGGTGTCACCCGCGTTTATGGTTAATATTATAAAGACTATTTCCGTCATACATGATTTCTATGTAACTTTAACCATTAAGGCTGCACACGCGACGGAAGCTTAACAAATGGAGTAACTTCTCCCGTTTTCCCAACATTTCCCTTCACTACTCTGCTCCTATTGACTGTAGCGTGATGAAAAGTATACTATAACCTGCCCAGGAGTATGAAGAATAATTGTACCAAGTTTTGTTAAAATCCGTCGAGTAGTTTTTGTTTCTATAAGGAACATACAGACAGACAGACAGACAGACAAAAATTTTACTGATTGCATTTTTGGCATCAGTATCGATCACTAATCACCCCCTGATAGTTATTTTGAAAATATATTTCATGTACAGAATTGACCTCTCTACAGATTTATTATAAGTATAGATAAGTGAGTAAAATACGTGCTTAAATATCAAACAAAGTACATACTTACAATACATGACTTAAACTTATATCTATACGATATTAAACTATCGCGTTGCATTATCACAGGAAATAATACTGACGGGACTAAACGCGATATGCATTATGTAGTACATGAGTACCTACAGCTTGACGTTTCGGCTAGTGATGTCTATCGATAGTCGACTATCGATAGTCTATCGATAGTTGACGTCATATCAATAGTATAGATAGCCTATCGATACTATCGATAGTTTAGATCTAGGCAATACTATTGCATGAAAGCAACACTATCGATACTATCGATACTATCGATAGTTTATTCTTCATAGTATAGTATTGTTCCTCGTAAATAAAAAACTATCTTTACTATAATATCGATACTATCGATAGTATCGATATTCTAACTGATTTTCGAGGTCAACTATCGATAGCGAAACTATCGATAGTTCAGCATCGCTAGTTTCGGCCGTGTTGCAACGACCGTAGTCACAAGCGGACTGGGGGTGCGCGATCCAAAAATCCCCTCCACCGATCGTCACTATCACACCAGGATGGTACGAGAAGCGATTGAAATTAAAAAAACATAACAATTTCAATCGGGAGGATGGATTTAAAGTATCATCAGCATGGAATCCAGTTATAAATACATACAAACCGCGCGAATTGCCGTTCAAAACAAACCCGGATACTGTGAGTGCAGTGTGTCGGAGTGATTTCACTGTGTTTTTACTGTGGATTCAATAAAGGCAATTAGGGGGTAGAAGAAGAATTAACTCGCCCGAACAAACGAAAACGTCGCGCACCCCCAGTCCGCTTGTGACCCCGGTCGTTGCAACACGCCCGAAACGTCAAGCTGTAAGTACTCATGTACTAGATAATGCATATCGCGTTTAGTCCCGTCAGTATTATTTCCAGTGATACTTATATTAAATCTAAATAAAGAGATAAAAATCCGATTGTTTTTCTGATCCTAAGTTGGGGTGCGACTTGTCTTATTATTTTTTTTTCTGAAAAGGAAACTCACGAGCCGTCACCCTTCATCGAACAAAGGGGGGGGGGGGGGGGGGTGTAGGACTCGACTAAAGCCGTGTCTATCCGTTCATCTAGAATCCATAGCACAAGCGTAAGCTTAGTTTGGGATCAGTCTTGCGTCATGACACCGTTTATATTTAATTCTGAACTATCACTTTGAAAACGGAGCGGTGGTAGCTCAATGGTAAGGACACGCGCCTCTTAACCGAGGAGTGCGGGTTAACCCAGGCATGTACCTCTCCCCCCCGCCGGGGTCCTCGGTTTGTCGTACCGGGGGGGCTTAGTAGGCCCTGCCATGGCAGGGCTGAAGCGAAGAGGGACCCCGAGGTGAGCCGCGACTGCACGTCTAGCAATCCGGGCAGTTGCGGCGGTCCGGCCGTATGGCCGTACGGCCAGACCCGTTGCGGCCGGACCAGGGTTGCCGAGGAAGAGGAGGAGCGGAGTGTTTTCGTTGCTCGCCTCCCTATCCTCGGCAACCAGACAGGGGCGCGCTGGGTCGCGTCGTGGTGGGTCGCGGAGGGATTGAGCGTCTCGATGCTCTCCCTCCGCGACGACAGGGCTCTGCCCTCAATTTGGGTCGCCGGGTGGAAGGTGGCCCCCTCTGGCGAGACGCTCTCCGCGTGCCCTCTGGCTTAGCAGAGGGCACAGCGCGAGAGTGGGCCCACGACGCCGGTCTCGGGGACGATCGGCGTCTGAATCCTGGGCGGAGTAGTTGAGACATGCTGGGTGGCCTGGCATGTCTCGACGCGCGCGCGTGCTCGGTGCTGTGCATCCGACGACTGGCGTGGGCTGCACAGCATCGACCACCGCCGCGCGAGGTGAGCCGCGTAGCGCGGCACGCGCACTACCGGAGGAGCTGTTGTATAGTCCCGACAGGGGATACCGGCTCCTCCGGAACTGCGCCGATGGAGGCCACCTTGGGGTTTAGTCGGTTCGAGTCCAACACACCGCCCTCTGGATCCCCGTCCGGAGGGTGACGGCTCGTGGGAGTTCCCCAAGTAAAAAAAAAAAAAAAAAAAAAAAAGGCATGTACCTCTGGATATTTCAAATCTATGTACGTATTTATCCAACAACTTTGGATTTGTAACTATATCCAAAAATTGTCTGGTTCCCCTATCTTAGGGTTACGAAGGTCAGATAGTCAGTCGCTTCAATGTAATTACCAGACTCGCTAAATCCTGGATCATGGTCTAAGCGGACCCCGTCTAAACACGGGACATAACGCTAGGAAGATGATGTCAATTCCGAAAAAAAAAAAAAACTAAATATAAATATCGACAGCGTGATGCTGTCGATATTTATATTTAGTTTACACATTGATCTGACTCCGAGGTAAGTAGCTTAAGCACTTGGTTTACGGATATTAGAATCAACAATTACACTTATACATAACATCACGCCTATTATCCCCGAAGGGGTAGGCAGAGTCAAAGAGGCAGCAGGCCCTTTAACCACATTCAGCCAGAAACAAAACTGGGCTGGGCCAGATGGAAAACTGTGAAAAAGTGGTGACAAGTGGCTGGCCTGTCGCCCACACAATCACCTTAAACTCGGTATACCATTAGTCGTCTTCTACGACATGCTAGGCCAGTACTGCCTTATCTATAAGTACTTATAATAAATCTGTAGAGAGGTCAATTCTGTACATGAAATATATTTTCAAAATAACTATCAGGGGGTGATTAGTGATCGATACTGATGCCAAAAATGCAATCAGTAAAATTTTTGTCTGTCTGTCTGTCTGTCTGTATGTTCCTTATAGAAACACTATATTATACTCGACGGATTTCAACGAAACTTGGTACAATTATTCTTCACACTCCTAGGCAGGTTATAGTATACTTTTCATCACGCTACAATCAATAGAAGCAGAGTAGTGAAGGGAAATGTTGGGAAAACGGGAGAAGTTACTCCATTTTTTAAGCTTCCGTCGCGTGTGCAGCCTTAATGGTTAAAGTTACATAGAAATCATGTATGACGGAAATAGTCTTTATAATATTAACCATAAACGCGGGTGACACCGCTGGTATTTAGTGAATTGGCTAAAAAAACTCGGGACTCACTGTGAGCATATGTTGCAACAGACTTCTCCGGCATCAAGGGGCACTTGGCGTCGGACCATTGAGTGGTGGCCACTACGCAATGGTTCAATAGGCGATAGAGCTTGTTCCACGAATTTTGAATAGTCAAGGAAATCCTTAAAAAAAAAACAATATTTAGGTACATTCATGGAGGTAACTCAATGGTAAGGATACGCGCTTCTTAACCGAGGAGTGTGGGTTCAAACCCCGGCACGTATCTCTAAATTTTTCCAATCTATGTACGTATTTATACCACTAGCTCGACGGTGAGGGAAAACATCGTGATGAAACCTGCAAATTCGAACAACTTTGGATTTGTAACCATGATCCAGTAATTGTCTGGTTCCCCTATCTTAGGGTTACGAAGGTCAGACCGGCACTCGCTTCAATGTAATTACCAGACTCGCTAAATCCTGGATCATGGTCTAAGCGGACCCCGTCTAAGCACGGGACATAACGCTAGGATGATGATGATATAGGTACATTCATCATCGTCCTCTTGCCCGTCTCCCAGTTCATCTGGGGTCTTCCTCTTCGAATAGTCCCGGTCAGCCGCTATCAATCTATCCACTCCCATTACATTCATGCTAATACTAATTGCACGATAGTCGTAAAATTCTACAGACAGACACATAATCAGCAATTACAGCAACTGAACATAGCCCCCACAAATAACACACCACCAAACTCCTCTAAAATACACTTTTCTTAGATCTGTGGCAGTACTCCAGCGTCTGGTAAGATACTGAGAATTTTTTTTTAAAAACAACACATAACATAACATCACGCCCATAAACCCCGAAAGGGTAGACAGAGTCAAAGGTGCAGCATGCCCCTTCAACCACATACAGCCAAAAATAAAGCCGGCCTGGGTTAGATGGAAAATTGCGAAAAAGCAGTGACAAGCGACTAACCTGTCGCCTACACAATCACACACCCAAATCCCGATATACCATTAGTCGCCTTATACGACATGCTAGGCAAGAACCACAGTTGGCATATTCTTTGAAGTCCCTCAAGGCTGCCGTTCTTCGGGCGCTAACGCAAAACCAACGGGATCCCCACTGCCGGGATTCATCTCGAAAAGTCTACGCAGCGCGCGCTTCTTTTAAGTCCCAGATTAACATGGGATAGCGGACTGGGTTATAGCCAAAATTAAAAAAATTACCTTCCTAATAGCAATTTAAAGAAATTAGTTAAAATATGAGTATCTATTAACTTACTATTGATTCTGTATCTTCAAAACCTATTTTACCACCCTTCACCAAGAAACAACAAATTGCGAAATTCCGAATTGATGACGAGTATGACGACCGTATATAATAACGCGGGCTGGCACCGACTCCAAAACTAACTGATTGTTGTAAATATTTAAATACGTGTTTAAGATGAATACTTCCATCGAAGCAGTCAGAAGAATTTATTTTATACTTTTTAGTGTTTAGACATTTAAATAGCTAATAAGGCAGGTTCTTACTAGTGTTTTTTTTTCATAAACATTTTTTGCGGGGTTTTAATGAAGTCGGTTTTTATTTTTGTCAAACATGTGCAAGCCCAATATACCATTAGTCGCCTTTTACAACATGCTAAGCAAATAACACAGTTGATACATTAAAGTTCCAGTCCAACATGGGGCAATAACATCATCATCTTCCTAGCGTTATGTCCCGTGCTTAGACGGGGTCCGCTTAGACCATGATCCAGGATTTAGCGAGCCTGGTAATTACATTGAAGCGACTGCCGATCTGACCTTCGTAACCCTAAGATAGGGGAACCAGACAATTTTTAGATCATGGTTACAAATCCAAAGTTCTTTGAATTTGCAGGTTTCATCACGATGTTTTCCTTCACCGTCGAGCTAGTGGTATAAATACGTACATAGACTTGAAAAATCCAGAGGTACGTGCCCGGGTTTGAACCCGCACTCCTCGGTTAAGAGGCGCGTGTCCTAACCATTGAGCTAAACATGGGGCAATAACATAACATATAAAAAACTCACCATCGTATCAGCGTTCATCTGCGAGAGTTGCTGAGCTGGAATGTAAATGAGTGAACATTATCTATCTGCTCATTGTTTCAAGTCCCAGACCAACATGGGACAAATGTACGTATCCCCTTTTGTTAAATCTCACCAATGGACTCCGCCAGTGCTCCCCTGATAGTCAGAGCACACAGGCACACCAGCGCGCTTCTAAACATGTTGTCACTTAACTGATGGAACTGCGCCAGCCACCAGATATTAAATACGTGAACGTTAATTGAAACGAATCACTTTTACGCAGAAAAATTATATAAAAATCCGCAAGATGCAGCATAAAATTGTTTATTAGACACGTTGGATGGAGCAGACTGTGAAATTAGTTGTATAAAATATATTTTACCGTGTAATAAAAAAAATGTTATCTAAATCCTTTGAATGAGAAATTTGTGTGTGTTTTGTAGGTATACCGACTTGATTAACTAACTAATAAACTTCACGCCACTAACCGAATTGATTAAATTATATATTGGAAACTACCGAGAGAATTGTAATTAAATGTACTACATACATGGAACATGTTAGGTCAATAAAACGATTCGTTTGGGATCCATTTATATAGTTTACGCACATACATACATTCATAGCATCACGCACATAGTCCCCGAAGGAGGATACCATGATTTTGTCCCATGTTGGTTGTTCCAACCGTCTTTCTTACCTAGCATGTCGTAAAAGGCGAATAATTGTGTATACCGTTTTGGGTATGTGATTGCGCAGGCGATGAGCTAGCCACTTGTCACTATTTTTTCACAATTTTCCATCTGACTAACCCAGTTTTATTTTTGGCTAAATGTGGTTAAAAAGCCTGCCCCTTTGACTCTGCCTACCATGTCTGGTCAGTCACATACATTTTAGATTTCGTATAGACTTGACACAGACAGATGTCGCTACAGGCATCATTTAGACTGATTGAGAGATGAAACCGAATAAAAACGTTATTATTTCACTTTAAAAAATGCTTTTTTTCATAAAATAAGTTATTTACGTCCTTTCTTAGATAATTTTTTAAATTTAGGTGAAAAACATGTTCATAAAATATTTTCTTCCGAAGCAAACCAAAATAATCTTTGTTTTAAAACCATGAATTTTACACAGATGGCGTATTATTACTAAGAAATAACTAATCTGTGCTTGTAGCGGCATCTTGTATTATTCCTGATAAACAGACTAAACTTTGCTGTAGTTCCAATTACTCACCACTGTCGCTGTTCTTGCGCGAGTTATAGCAGTAACTTTTCAAGTATGGGCAGTGACCCTCTGTTGTACGTAGTATATTATTACTCTGTGCTACCTACCCTTTCGATGAGCGTGATGCTATATGTATGTTTAGTAAGTAATACACTAGTTCAAAGACTAGATGGCGCTGTACGGAGTTAGAATGTGTACGTTTTGTTTTCCGTTGAGCTGTAAAGTTCCGTCATATCAAATGCAACATTTTAGCATCTTCAATAGACTTAGACTTTTGATTTCATTCAGCTTACTTGTAAAAGCATTGTCTATGATCTCCATAAGTTAACAACTTAAGAAAACAGACTGGGCTGGGTTAGACATAAAATTGTGGAAAAGTAATGAAAGGTGGCTAGCTCATCCTCCACAGAATCTTATACCCAAAACCCCATATAACATAAGTCGCCTTTTACGACATGCTAGGTAAGGAACACAGTTGGCACATTTTTCTAAATCTACCCCTTGCGCAATTCAAACAACGAATTAGGAATATCTTGTTAAGAATGGGTTTTTACACGACTGACGACTAGCTTAATGATAAAACAGTCTGGGATTCATTTTAATTATAAATAAATAAATATCCGACGACATCACATACATCGACCTGACTCCGAGATAAGTAGCTAAAGCACTTGTGTTACGGATATCAGAATCAACAGTGGCGTTACAACTATATACTTAAATATATTAACACTCAGACACAGAACAAACACAAGTATTCATCACACGAATGTTTGTCCTGGGTGGGGATCGAACCCACAACTCTTGGCGTATGGGGCAGGGTCACTACCGAATGCGCCATCGAGCCAGTCAACTAATTTTATTGTTATAAACTGTACACCATCTCGTACATTTAATGAATTCTGATAAGAATTTTTTGTTGTTTTGTTTAGTTTTTAACTTTCTTATAATAATGATAGGGAAGCTTGAGTAGTCATGCTCACTCAATTGCTTCGGGGGTGGTGGCGTTATGTGACGGGTCGTTACATTCCCTCGAATATGGTCGAGTGAAACGATGGCTGACACATACGTCATACTTGTGAACAGGTGCCACCTTCAGAGGCTGGTCTGCTCTGGTTTACCTTTTACTTGTAATAATACTCGGCTGAATCTTTGACGAACATTAACTGTTTACCTTGGTACAAATATTCACTTGATCTGTAAATTATTTTTTTATATTCAATCTGGCATTGAAAAGAGTAACTACCGAGTTTCTTGCCGGTTCTTCTCGGTAGATGCGACATTCCGAACCGGTGGTAGATTCAAATTGTTCTATTTTGTACCTATTACTTGACGATTTACAAGTGCTTTTTTGAGGCCTACGTAAATAAATATATTTTGAGAACATGGGACTAAAATGGGACGTCAGTAAAACAAATTTCAACATGTTTAGAATTTTATTTATTGGATATATGACAAAACCTACAAATTCAAACAACTTTGGATTTTTTACCATGATCCAAAAATTGTCTGGTTCCCCTATCTTAGGGTTACGAAGGACAGATCGGCAGTCGCTTCAATGTAAATCAGACTCGCTAAATCCTGGATCATGGTCTAAGCGGTAAAATTTAGCCCAGGCTCACTTACCATGACCAGATTGATCGTGTATTAACAAAAGGTGATGTTAGGAGTCATAAAAACCGTAGAGCTTGTATGAAAAGGATCATGAATGTTGAAGAGGCGAGTGAGGTGTGTGGATCGTGCCATATGGCGTTCGGTTCTCTGCCTACCCCGTAAGGGAAGTGTTAAAGATGATTTAATAAAAAAAAGTAATGACTGCTGGCTGCTGGCGCCCCCTGGCGGTGGTAATCATAAGCTTCTCAACTGTACATAGAAGAACATTTTGAGTCTCTTAACAGATTTATCTGTGGACAAGAGAAATCTGAATAACATTTAAACTAGTGTTGCTGTCGAAAATCTATTGATATTAACCTGTATCTAGGACTTAAAAATAATGCGCCAACTGTGTTCCTCGCCTAGCATGTCGGAAAAGGCGACTAATGGTGTATCGGGTTTTCGGTGTGTGATTGTGTGGGCGAATAAATATTATAAAACAAATATTTAAGGGGAGCTCCTTTACAATAAAATGATTTTTGTGCTGTTTTTTTCTATATAATAATAACGGCAACAGACGTTTGGATTATTTACACAATATTTAGTTGTCTAGTGTCAAATCCTTAATTGCAAGGATAATGGTACGGAACCCTTAGTGCGCGAGTCCGACTCGCACTTGGCCGGTTTTTTCTTACAAATCACACAACTTAAATGTTTCTGATCCACTGTGCATGAATTGATTGAATTGATTGCATTGATTGAATTGACTAAATTGATTGAATTGATTGAATAGTAGTACTATTTGTACCGGTGGAAGTATTATTTCTTATCCCTTTTTTATGTTTATTGACTATTTATAAGTGCTTTCTTGAAGCCTGAAGATTGATTTGATTGATTTGATTGATTTGATTGATTTGATTGATTTGATTGATTTGATTTATTTGATTGATTTGATTGAGTTGATTGATTTGATTGATTTGATTGATTTGATTGATTTGATTGATTTGATTGATTTGATTGATTTGATTGATTTGATTGATTTGATTGATTTGATTGATTTGATTGATTTGATTGATTTGATTGATTTGATTGATTTGATTGATTTGATTGATTTGATTAAAATGGAATAAGGACTGTGAGAACTGACCTTGAAGGCACCATATCTGACCTCGTCTTCACACACGGCGCAGCCCATTGTGGTACTCCTCAGATCTATAGTGAGCTTCAACTCTCTTTCCACCATCAACTCCTCACAGTATATGGTCCTCAGTTGGTTGTTGTTCACATACAAATAGCGTAGCTTCTTCATGTCCCGGGGCCAATCGGGGCAGATCCTCGTCAGGTTGTTGTCTGACACGTCGAGGATCTTCAAGTCTTTCAGCTGGAAGAATGAGTTGCCTCCTGGAAACGAAAGCTGATATCTTGGTGGCTTATAATTATCATCACGCCCGTAATTTCCAAAGGGGTAATGTCCTCCTAACCGATATCGGTCACGGCAGCCAATCTCAATCAGGATTAGCCAACTGCGCAGGAGATATTATAGTGCACAAGTGAGTGCGCAAACACAGTTGCACTCTCTATTCCTTCACTCTCATAGTCCGGTGAGACAGCAATCCGACATGACCGGAGAGAGGTCAGGCGCAGGACCAACTGCTTAGCGTGCTATCCGAGGTACGGGGGTGATTAAACCGCCAACTTCCTGTCTCCGGACTGTTACTGAGTAATTTCAATATTGAAATACCCAGCCACAAATTTTTGGCCCAACCCGGGATTTGAACCCAAGACCTCTTGGTCCTTAGGCGGCGCATGCTACCACTAGACCAACGAAGCAGTCAGTCAGTCCGGAAGGAGTAGGCAGAGTCAAAGGGGCAGCCAGCCCCCTTTACCACATTCAACCAAAAAATTAAACTGGGCTGGCCTAGATGCAATGACAAGTAAGAAAACTGTGAAAAGGTAATGATAAGTGGCTAGCTCGTCGCCTACATAATTATACACACAAAACCCGATATCCTATTAGTCGCCGTTAACGGCATGCTAGACAAGGAACACAGTCAAATAAATATCAGACTACATCACATACATTGATCTGACTCCGAGGTAAGTAGCTTAAGCACTTGTATTACGGATGTCAGAATCAACAGTGGTATTACAGATGTATACTTAAATATTAGATATTAACACCCAGACACAGAACAAACACAAGTATTCATCATACGAATATTTGTCCTGGGTGGGAATTGAACTCACAACTCTTGGCGGATGGGGCAGGGTCACTACCGAATGCGCCATCGAGCCAGTCAAGTTAGCACATTATTTTTAAGCCAAGACTAACATGGACCGTAGTATACTATAGTTTCTGATGATTGAGTAGTTGATGGGTTCCTGGTACCAGGCCCGCAATTCCCGAACCCATTAATTTTGAATAGAATATTTTACTTATATTTTTACTTTTATTTCACGCCATCATTCGTAATAAAACCACATCCTTGATAAACAGACTACGTGCCAGTCGCAATAGCATCCTGGAGACAGTGGCTGATAGGTACAACTCACATTTATGGAAATGTATGGTGCGGAGAGTGATTAAATGAGAATAAGGCTACACCTGATTTAATCGCTCTCGGTGATATTCATTGACATAAATAAAAATAAAATTTAATTAATGAAATATTTTTACTAACACTATTTTGATAAGATTAATACTAACCCTATATGAACTGTATGAGTTGTTCGAAATAAATATTTATTATTATTATTATATTATTTAACTTCAATCAGGTCATTCGTTTCCTCACCGTCCAAACAAAAGTCTCCAATGGGGTTGTTCTTTAACCGAAGCTGCGTCAAACCTCGGAGAGGAGCGATTGCTCCTATCACATTGCGAATGGTCAGTTGGTTGTGATCCAGCGTCAGCACCTCCAAGTAGCTCAGGCCAGAGAACAGGTTCCTGGGGGAACGATCTAATAGTTAACTTGAGGGAGTTGTTTTTAAAAGAGGCCTCTGTAATAATCATGTTATTTGAAATTGATTTCGGTTGAAATTTTAATATCTTTGTCTTTCGGGTTATATATATATATGACTAAACCATTAGATGTTTAACATAACATCACACCCATAATCTCCGTTGAGAAAGGCAGAGTCAAAGAGGCAGCAGGCCCCTTTAACCACATTCAGCCAGAAACAAAACTGGGTTAGATGAAAAATTGTGAGAAAGTGGTAACAAGTGGCTAGCTCGTCGCCTACAAAATTACATACCCAAAACCTCATATACCATTAGTCGCCTTTTACGACATGCTAGGCAAGTATCAGTTGGCACATTCTTTATAAATCCCAACTTATATGGGAGGAGAATATGTATTTAAAATCGTACCTTGGTAAGGTTCGCAGATTATTTTTACTCAAATCGATGAAATAAATTTTAGTTGTATCCTTGAACAGATCTTCTGCAACCGAGTGCAATCCATTTTCAACAGCAGTAAAATGTCTCAGCTTCGTCAGACCTTTCAAGAAGCGACCAGGGAAAGTGTGTCTTGGGCCGCTAACACGAAGTATTTCTAGTGCTGGGTAAATTGACAATTTAATGTCTGATAAATAGTCGGTTGCTTCTTGGAGGAACCAGAGGAATTTTAACGATGGCGCTTGTGGCAGAGCGATTGCTGGGGAGAAGACGGAGAGTGATTCAAGACGAGGCGCTGTTCCCCATAGACTTGATATTCGTTCTTCATTTACCTGGTAAGCGCAATGAAAGTTATTTATTATGAGCTTTATTAAGCGTATTTATTAGTTTCATGTCGGTCTGGGATTTAAAATGAATGTGCCAACTGTGTTCCTGTCTCTAGCATGTCGTAAAAGGCGACTAATAATAAATTCTTCAGACTGACACACTTCCCTAGTCCCAAACTAAGCTTATGCTTGTGCTATGGATACTAGATGAACGGATATACATACTTAAATACGTTTATAAACATACATGAATCGAGTACAAATGTCCATGTTCATCACACGAAACATTTGCCCCTAGCGGGATTTGAACCCGCAACCCCTGGTTTGATGGCCAGGGTCCCTGACCAACGGGCCAGTCAACTAATGGTTTATCGGGTTTTGGTTGTATTATTGTGTAGGCGACGAGCTAACTACTTTTTTATATGTCCTGGCTGAATATTCTTAAGGAGGCAAGCTGCCCCTTTGACTCACACTTTTGAGCATGACGGGCGTAATTATATGTATGTATGCAAGTATAAACTAGAGAGCGGTGGTAGCTCAATGGTAAGGACACGCGCCTCTTATCCGAGGAGTGCGAATGCAAAGCAGGGCACGTACCTCTAGATTTTTCAAATATATGTACGTATTTATACCACTAGCTCGACGGTGAAAGGAAACATCGTGATGTAACCTGCAAATTCAAACAACTTTGAATTTGTAACCATGATCCAAAAATTGTCTGGTTCCCCTATCTGAGGGTTACGAAGGTCAGATCGGCATACGCTTCAATGTTATTACCAGAGGCGCTAAATCCTGGATCATGGTCTAAGCAGACCCTGTCTAAACGGGACATAACGCTAGGAAGATGATGATGTAAGTATAAACTAATCCATACCGAAAGTTTAACAACTGAGAATGCTTCCGCAGGCAATGAGGTAAGACCAGTAAAGTGTAGTTCCAGCACATCAAGGTTCGGTGGAAGACGATCAGGAATGGCAGTCAAGTTCACGTTACGAAGATACAAGGAGCGTATGTTGTGGAGAGCGTTAATGGCGCCTGGAGCCGGCACCAGCTCGCTGACTGAGGTCAGCTTGAGGGAAGGAGGCACGTCAGCTAAAGCCTCAGCAGTGAGATTCACGTTAGCTGGCAGATCGAGGAGTTGAAGGTCAGTTGCGGCGATATTGCGGGCTCGCAACGCAGCAACGTATGAGCCTTTGGTTGGTGGCGCGCAACCAACTAATTTTACAACGTCAAAGGTTTTGAGTTCCGAGAAAGATGGCCAGTCTCGGTCTTCAGGTGTCGCTCCTAAGCAGGTGCCTCTGTATAATTCGTCTTCTTCGTGAATGATCCTGAATTTCTGTTCTGAATAATGAAAATTGGTTAATAGGATTGCAGGGAGAGTGGTAGTGCCATGTTGGTCAGGGGTTCGAAAATAATATTGGTACCAAATTTATTCCTTGCTTAGCATGTTGTAAAAGCCAACTCATGGTGTACTGACCCTGGTTTTGTAAGTATGTTAGCAAGGATGTAGTTAATAGGCTAGATGACTAAAAAAATCTGTTTAGTCCCTCAGTTAGATTATAAAAAAATATTGAACACGTATTTTTTTAATTTATCTGTCAAACAAACATTGACGAAGGTACAATGCATTTAAATTTCGCGTGACGTCACGCTTCCGTATATTTTTTACAAAATAGTGACGTCGCAAGCCCCCACTTCAAAATTTCGATGGTCTTTATTTTTGTGATTTTTTGTTAATTTGATAAAGAGAAAAATATGTGTCTAGTATTTTTGTTTAATCTAACTGACGGACTAAATAGAATTATAGTTTTTTAATGCGGTCATCAATCCCTATTGTCAGAATTTTCAATTAAAAACTGTTATTTATTTTAATATAATGAGCTTATCGCCTCTGGAACCACTCCTTTGGGGATTACAGACGTGATGCTAAGGACTTCATAATATATGGTGTAACTAAAACCACGACCAGATTGGTCGTGTATTAACAGAAGGTGATGTTAGGAGTCATAAAGTAGAGCTTGTATGAAAAGGATTATGAATGTTGAAGAGCTCGCCTCTTGTGATGTTGAGGTGTGTAAGGATCGTGCCATATGGCGTTCGGTTCTCTCTGCCTACCGCGCTAGGGAAGTGGGGTGGAGTTTAGTATATGGGGTGTAGACAGAACAAAATAAATTACAGCGCCATACTTGATACGTGCTTGGCGATTAGTTCCCGCATCGGGAGAATTCCTGTATAAACGAGGTCCATCCCAGTGTTTGAACCGACGACTCTCGCATGTGATTCGCGTCGCTAGTCATTGAAGTACCAATGAATTCCAATGCCAGGGTGGCTACCTGCTATCAACTTATTTTCAATGTCAACTTACTGAATAAATTACAACTCCGGGTTTTGTCAGGATTCTCGCTGAAAAAAAAACACAATAAATTAATAAGATATAATTAAATAAATATCAGAATTCATCACATACATTGATCTGACTCCTAGGACAGTAGCTTAAGCACTTGTGTTACGGATATCACAATCAACAGTGGTATTACAAATATATACTTAAATATTAAATATGAATTAATTAAATGGTCCGATGTTGGTCTGGGACTTAAAAATTAATGTGCCAACTGTGTTTCTTGTCTAGCATATCGTAAAAGGCGACTAATAGTGTATCGGATTTTGGGTATGTGATTGTGTAGGCGACGAGCTAGCCACTTGTCACTACTTTTTCACAACTTTCTATCTTACCCAGCCCAGTTTTGTTTTAGGCTGAATGTGGTTAAAGGGGCCTGCTGCCCGTTTGACTCTGCCTACCCCTTCGGGGATTATGGGCGAGATGTTATGTATATATATGTATTGCACAGCGTTAATACCTTGTCGCGAGTGGAGTTTGGGATGATTCCTCTTCCGAAATTGCTGAAGAATCTCTGGAACCCTGCAATGAAACGAATCAAATGTAATTGTTGGAAGTTCATCTTCCTCCCAGCGTTATGTTCCGTGCTTAGACGGGGTCCGCTTAGACCATGATCCAGGATTTAGCGAGTCTGGTAATTAGATTGAAGCGACTGCCGATCTGACCTTCGTCACCCTAAAATCCCTTCAGAACCAGACAATGTGGATTATTGTTGCGCATCTATGGTTGTTGGAGGTGCAGGTTTCATGACGATGTTTTCCCTCACCGCTGAGCAAGTGGAAATACGTACATAGATTTGAAAAATCCAGAGGAACGTGCTCGGATTTGAACTCGCGCCCTTCGGTTAAAGGACGCGTATCTTTGCCAAAAATTAAAGGTACATACCTTCTTTTCCCCATAATCCTGTTCGTCACCTGTGAAATTGTAAACGGGATAGTTATTCTTTATTGCACGAAAAACAGTAGGCGGTCTTATCGCTAAAAGCAATCTCTTCCAGACAACCTTCAGGCAGAGGAAAATAAGCTAATGAAAAGGGGTAAGGCCGTGCAGTGAATCATATTAATAAAATAAAAATAGAATAAAAGAAAAGGGGAATACAAAAATAAGGATGATGATAAAACACTTATATATCATTGAAACACAAATTTATAACAAATAAAATATATATATATATATTTATATATTAGGAATATTCAAGGAAACACTTATAAATCGTCAATTGCAAGTAAAGCCAAAGCTGTATTATTTTACCACCGTTTCGGAATGTTGTATATTTTTCTCCTTACTAGCAGTTGTCTGGGACTTCATAGATAGATAAAAAGATATTCGAATTTCTGTTGAGACGACATCAATGGTTGTATCTCTACTACGTCACAACCGCCATGAAATATGCGTTAAACGTAACGTAAGCGGTGTTGAAAATCGCTTCTTGCTTTCTACAACGCGGTGACGAAGTTATTGACGATACTAAGTATTTACATGGTTAATTTTAGTTTATGTAAATCCACTTAAATATTTATGTAACTTATTATTATTAAAAGGAGCTAATTTAAAGGATTTTAAATAGTGAGCCAATTTTTGTATTTAAAACATTTTAAAACAACCAATCTGGACAATTTTTGTATGAAAATCATTTGCTAAAAATCTTAAAATTGGTTCCTAGATTAATAAGTAAAAGAGTAAGTCCCCTATGGAGTTTCATCTATAATATAAAAACTTAATCGCCGAATGTGTTGCTAAGCGCAAATCTCGAGAACAGCTGAACCGATTTCGCAAATTCTTTTTTAGTTGTGTTTGTTATTATCAGGTACAGGTTCATACGAAAGAAAAAAATAAAAAATTCGCACGGAAAAAAAAATGGGTATTGAAAATCCGAGAACGGGGCATTACGAAGTGCGCTGGATCATCATCAGCTAGTATAAACTCAAAATAACTGAGTATACAATACAGACGGCTAATCGGGTCTTAGTAACACACAAAACCTATCGAGCTAGGTTTTGTAGGAAATAATATTTCTCCTGTTCGTATCAACGTACAGTTTGCATACAATAAAATATTAAAACTACACATTAACCGCTCGCGTATATTAAGAAAATATCTTCTTAAAAAAAACAAAGGACAAAACAATTATATTTTTACAAAAATATGGCTAGCATCGTTACATGCCAAGTCCTCCCCCTTTTTCAAGTCAAAGTCAAAGTCAAAATATTCTTTATTTATATAGGTTTCAAGAAAACACTTATAAATCGTCAAACACAGCTATATGATTCTACCACCGGTTCAGAATGTTGTATCTACCGAGAAGAATCCGGCAAGAAACTCGGTAGTTACTCTTTTCAATACAATTTATACAAGGTGTATGAATCATAATTAACTTTGAACCACGTTTTAGTGTGGGCCTGTTGTAGAGTATCAAAATAAAAATATATAAATTACAGTTCCTCTTCAGGAGCTGAAGTGTAATAAAAGTCCAGCGTAGTCCTGTCTAACAAAGATACAGGGCTGATGGTAGACCGCTCCCAGATCTCAGATGACGGCAGATGATGATGCGACGCCTCAATGGCCATTTTGCTCAAAAAAGTCTTATAGTCCAATATTGAGATTACAAAAAAATATTGCTTACATATTTTTTATTTTGTTTGACAAACTAAAAATGATGAAGATACAGCGCGATAAAGTATCGTGTGACGTCACTAGATGTGTAAAATGTTACCATCCAAATGACGTAAAGCGCCCAATTTCAGATCTTCGAAGCGCTGTATCTTCGTAATTTTTCGATATTTTTTTAATAATCTAACTTACGGATTATAAAAAAAAATTGAGTAAAATACACCATTAGCGTCTGAGTATACTTTCGCAGGGCAAAGGCAATCCAGTAATCAGAGCGGCCGAAAGTAATCCAGTCCAATGAAGAAAACCCTGGTCGGAAGCGGTTCTCAGCTGGCAGGTCTCTGTCATTTGATGATAAAACTCCTTATTACGTACTTTTGACAGCATCTGGTGATAATCTTGGCTAAGAAGCAAAGACTGAAGACGTGGAGCCGCTTCCACAGATTGTGGATAAAGATCTCATTGTTGCGTGAGCATGGAAGTAGGTTCGTATTAGAGGCTGAATGGCCAACTCTTTAAACTCAAATTCAAGTAAAGAATGTTTTTATTTATACAGACTCCAAACAAGCTCTTATATAATCGTCAATATACAGAAACACCGGTTTAAAAAGTAGATTCTATCGAGAACAAACCGGCAAGAAACTCGATAGTTACTCTTTTAATGCTAACTTTTACAAATTTGTGAACTCAATTAATCCGCACTTTAAATTCTGTCTTATGTGAACATTTCAATGTGAAGGTAAATTATACATTTTTGGTATTCAAGAGTTCCAATACCATGAGTATTGGAAGTCTTGAATATGGGTATAGGTAAATCTATCAGCTCTCAAAATAACATCGTTTCTACCTCACAGACAAATGACATGATTTTCCAAAAGGTAATCTCTTCGTCAGTAGTTGGCGATTCATCAGAAGGGTCACCAATCAAATAAGTCGAAAAAGAGGGTTAACCTTGGAATCAGAAGTAAAAGCTGATATCTCATATAGACCTTTATATTCCCATCCTAAAGGTTATTAAAAGAATCATAAAATATTGTCCCGTGTTGGTCTGGGACTTAAAAGAATGTGCCAACTGTGTTTCTTGCCTAGCATGTCGTAAAATACGACTGGTATATCGGGTGTTGGGTATGTGATTGTGTAGCCGATGAGCTAGCTACTTTGTCACTACTTTGGCCCAAAATATTTTTATTTAAATATGGCAATATAAATGTCTATAAGAGGGTTCAGCCTTTTATCTTTAATTCCAGGGTTCAATCCCTTATTTAACTGAACTATTACGATACTCTTCTGAGACGTCACCCAGCAAGCTTCTTCCTGGTACTATCGAATAACCTGTGAAAGCAATATTTAGTTATGCGGTTCTAAAATAAGGAGTGGTAGAAATTATTTCCTGCTTCGGCTTTTCAAAGGGAATGCATTACAACCTTCATGGGAGACGAACTCATGAGATTGTCCCCAATTAAAATTTGATCTCCAATGGTTTCTTAATGGTTTATCTTCGTACCAATTTTTTTATAAATGGGAAGTTAACTAGCCTTTAAACACATTATTCTAAATTCAAAATAACTTTTAATTTATGTGGGCCCCAACACTTACTGATCAAAATTTTACAATCATCATATCAGAGGGAAGACCGCTATCACCTCAGAGGCAGTTAAGTGAGACTAATCAAATTTCAGCAATTAATTTAAAAAAGGTTAACATTTGTAATAAAGATAAAAAAGGTAGTTCTGACAATGTTGAAAGAATACATACATAGCATCACGCCCATAATCCCCGAAGGGGTAGGCAGAGTCAAAAGGGCAACCACATTCAGGCATATAGAAAACTGAGCTGGGTTAGATAGAAAATTGTAAGAAAATTGAAAGAATAGAACATGACAGATTGACTATGCACGAAAGTGAAAGGACGCAAGATATCTAAAGAGCTGACTCACCATGCGCATGCGCAGAAATAACACACAAACACATCATGAGAGTTTTATACATAGTGCTTCAAGCTGCTCACATTGAAACCTGAGTGTTTATTTGAATCAAATGTTTATTATCAAGAAGAATAAACACATCTACATTTGTGCTATGAAATTGTTCATTAGATACGATTCAAAGGAGAGATTGTAAAATTGCAATCGTACAATATAAGAGCGGTGGTAGCTTAATGGTAAGGACATGGGCCTTTTAACCGAGTGTGGGTTCAAACCAGGACACATACCTCTCGACTTTTCAAATCTATGTACGTATTTATACCACTAGCTCGGCGGTGAGGGAAAACAACGTGATGAAACCTGCAAATTCAAACCACTTTGGATTTGTAACCATGATCCGAAATTGTCTGGTTCTCCTATCTTAGGGTTACGAAGGTCAGATCGGCAGTCGCTTCAATGTTATTACCAGACTCGCTAAATCCTGTATCATGGTCTAAGTGGACCCCGTCTAAGCACGGGACATAACGCCAGGAAGATGAGATGACTATATAAATAGAGTTTAAATCCATAATCATCATACGAAATATTTACTCCTAGCTGAATTCGAAGCTCTATTGGCTTCGTGGTCAATATCTTGACAATTTGAACTATCTATCTAGCTTGTTGCTTAAAAAAAACTAACTAACTAAACTCCACGTCACTTCCCTAGCGGGGTAGGCAGAGAACTGAACGCCATATAGCACGATCCTTACACACCTCACTCGCCTCTTCAACATTCATGATCCTTTTCATACAAGCTCTACGGTTTTTATGACTCTTAACATCAAGACAATATTGGTGATCTTTTACGACATGCAGGCAAATGACACAGTTGTTATACTATTTTAAAGTCAATAACGAAAATGGAGCTGTAAACATTATATACAAAATGTAATCAAAAATATTTTAATCTATACTTATAATAAATCTGTAGAGAGGTCAATTTTGTACATGAAATATATTTTCAAAATAACTATCAGGGGGTGATTAGTGATCGATACTGATGCCAAAAATGCAATTAGTAAAATTTTTGTCTGTCTATCTGTATGTTCCTTATAGAAACAAAAACTACTCGACGGATTTTAACGAAACTTGGTAAAATTATTCTTCATACTCCTGGGCAGGTTATAGTATACTTTTCATCACGCTACAATCAATAGTAGCAGAGTAGTGAAGGGAAATGTTGGGAAAACGGGAGAAGTTACTCCACTTTTTAAGCTTCCGTCGCGTGTGCAGCCTTAATGGTTAAAGTTACATAGAAATCATGTATGACGGATATAGTCTTTATAATATTAACCATAAACGCGGGTGACACCGCTGGCACCGCTAGTGGTTAATATTATAAAGACTATTTCCCTCATACATGATTAGTTGATAGTTATTTTGAAAATATATTTCATGTACAGAATTGACCTCTGTATAGATTTATTATAAGTATAGTTAAGCGCGGGTGACACCGCTGGCACAGCTAGTTACAAAAATAATAATAATATCAGACTACATCACATACATTGAACTGATTCCGAGATAAGTAGCTTAAGCATTTGTGTTACGGATATCAGAAACAACAATGGATTTAAATACACACTCAAATTTAATATTTGATATTAACACCCAGACACAGAACAAACACAAGTATTGTACTAGGTGGAGATCGAACCCTTAACTCTTGGCGCATGGTACAGGGTCACTGTCAAATGACATCGAGACAGTCGCAATATTAATCTTTGTAAATATTGAAAAGCTGAAGAGTTTGTTTGCTTGAAGGCGCCAATCTCAAAAACTACTAATCCGATTGGTATAATTCTTTCAGTGTTAGATAGCCCATTTATCGAGGAAGGCTATAGGTTTAACATTAACCATAAACGCGTGTGAAACCGCAGGAACACCCAGTCAAATATATCGCAACAAATATTCATGTAATTATAAACGATTTTTCCATGGTCTAAATTTGATCCACCATGAATGTGTATAGTTGGGTCTTACAACGATTTGTTTTTATTGATCAAAAACGTTGTATTATTTCCCATTCAGGGGACAGAATCGTACCATGGCTGTTTCTTATATAATATTTTATCTTGTATTTGCAATCAGCTATTTATTTTTAACCTCTGCCTGCTGGCAGAGGGTAAAAAAGAAAAGCGAAGGTAAGATTTAATTTATAACGTGCTATCATTCCCCTGTTTTACCCGCATAGTCCCTAATATCATGGGAATACGGGCTATATTTTATTACATTACTGCCTTATAAAGTAGCTTAGTTTCGTGTTGGTCTGGGACTATGAAAAAAATCCCAACTGTGTTACTTGCCTAGCATGTCTTACAAGGCGACTAATGGTATATCGGGTTTTGTATATGTGATTGTGTAGGCGACGAGCTAGCCACTTGTCACTACTTTCCACAATTTTCCATCTAAACCAGCCCAACTGCATTTTTGGCTGAATTTGGTTAAAGGGGACTGCCGCCGTTTTGACTCTGCCTACCCCTTCGGGGATTACGGGCGTGGTGTTATGATATTGATAAAGTAGCTTTCTATTGGTGACATAATTTTTCAAATCGATCTAGTACTTTTGGAGCCTATTGAACAGAAACAAAAAGTCTATTCTTTTCTGTATAAAATATTAGTTTGATAACATAGAATTTGACTGGCTTGACGGGGAAGTATGACCCACAAAGAAAATTTATATATTTGTGGTTACAGTCAAATTCAAAGTCAATTTTTGTGTTTATGTAGACTTAAAAAAATACTTACAAATCATCTAAAGCAGATAGAGCCATATGGTTCTACTTCCAGTTAAGCTGGGCTGGCTCATCTGAGGAAGATCTAACAGAAAATACGATTAAAATAAATCACCTTGTGCTTAGATGCCACTTGAATGATTTGATGCTAATCGTTGTCACAGAACTAAGAGAATACGCACACCAATACGAATACTATAAGATCGAGTGCGACGTCCCGCTGGAGGACGCTCAACGTCAGCCGTTCCCGAGGTCAATGACCTTCGAAGAGGTCGTCCTCATCGGCTGCGGGTCTCCCAACTCCTCGTACGTGACAGGCCTGCAAGCGCTGAACGTGAGCGTCACCAAGAAACTGTCTCTCATCAATGTACCGGTTGACAGCCGCTTTTCCCACGCCTCTCTCACCGACCTTCCAGTTACACTTCAACAGTTTTACCTCCATGTATCAAGTGTCCAGAATAAAACAGGTAGACTTCGGCCGCAGCAGTTAACTGAGATTCCATTGGGTCTTCTGCCGGCTAATTTGTCTATATTGGAGTTGGAGAACACTGGTCTTCGGGTGCTGAAAGCAGAAGCTGTTAATGTACCAACAGTGAAGGTAAGGCCTTAAAAAATGTAGTATTTCTTTTATCAACAACGCAGATATGAATTTTTAGAATCCATGGCTCGAAACTCACTTCACGAAATTCACATCGAAATTGCTTTACTGACCAGCCCAATCAAGGATAACAGTATTAGTGGGCTCCGATTAGGTGTAGATTGTACTTTAGGAAGTTCAGCTCACTAATACAATTGTGGAAGCCCAGGATCTGCCAACGCGTACGACATCCCTTCACTCGAGCGATGAGGGGTACCGCAAGTAAGGAGGAAGGACCCCCGGTTCCAGAGTCCCCCCTCCCGCCCCCTTCCCCTTCTCCAAAAATGAGTTCATTAAAATAAAACCCCTCCGAATCTATAATATTTATTTGCTTTTTGCTTGCCAGAGTTTATGGAAGCACAATGCTTCTTTGATGATGTGATTTGATTATGATGATATATGCGTTCATGTAGATAACAGAAGACAACCTGATCACATTCACGGGTACAGCTCCACGAATGCTCAAGCTGTGGTTGGCAGCGCCAGTGTGGACACTACCGGTGGCGCCAGCGCTATCTACACTCACGCTGTACAGCGCATCGCCACAACGGATCGCGTACAGCGCGCTGCGCACACTAAAATTGCACCAAATGCGTTTGCGCAGCCTGCCCATTCGTTTTCTGCGGGGCTGCTCCAATCTAAGGGTCTTCGTGGCTACGCAGAATCGCTTCATATCGTTGCCTGGAGATCTCTTCTCATATTCACCTGAGATGGTTTCCGTGGACTTGACTAATAATAGTCTCTTCATCTTGCCAAGGTACATATTTACATACAAACATCACGCCCGTAATCCCCGATAAAAGTAGGCAGATTCAAGGGGACATCAGCTACCTTTAACCACATTCAACCAAAAATAAAACTGGGCTGGGTTAAATGAAAAATTATGAATATTATTGACAAGTGGCTAGCTTGCCGCCTACACAATCACACACCCAAACACGCCTACGTAAATACTAGTGGACTATTTCTTGCTTCATTAGACAGTAAAGCGCAGGATCAATAAATACATAAATAAATAAATGAATAAATGAATAAATAAATAAATAAGCAAATAAGTAAATAAAAAAAAATATATAATAATTGCTATGGATACTAGGGTAAATGGATAGACATACTTAAATACGTTTATAAACATACCGTGTCAGTTGTTAGTCCCATGTTGGTCTGGGACTTGGCCCATGTTGATCTGGGACAAAAAAAAAGAATGTGCCAACTGTGGTTCTTGCCTAGCATGTCGTAAGAGGCGACTAATGGTTTACGGGTTTTTGGGTATGTGTCTGAGTAGGCGACGAGCTAGCCACTTGTCACTACTTTTTCACAGCTTTCCATCCAACCCGGCCCACTGTCCCATGTTGGTCTGGGACATAAAAATAATAGGTCAACTGTGGTTCTTGCTTAGCATGTCGTAAAAGGCGACTAATGGTGTATCGGGTTTTGGGTGTGTGATTGTGTAGGCGACAGGTTAGCCGCTTGTCACTGCTTTTTCACAATTTTCCACCTAACCCAGCCTGGCTTTATTTTTGGCTGAATGTAGTTGAAGGGGCTTACTGCCGTCAAACTTAATGTTTTGACGTCATCGGTTTGTAATATCTATGAGGATAACACTTCCACAGCAATCAGTTCACGAATCTCAAAAAACTGCTGACATTGAACCTGAGCACCAATTTGCTGAAAGCGACTGACCTTGCCACCTTAAGGGAGCTGACCTCGCTGACCGAACTTGATCTCAGCTGGAATCTTCTTTGGGACCTGTGCCCATGTGGTAAGTACTATGTGCTGCTATCTATTAACACGTTCGCGTGAGCAACCACATTACCAAAATGTTGCATAACGGCGCAACCATACAAAATAAAACAACGTGTGAAGACGTCGCGTCGTAAGACATACACCATGTAACCAAGCTACACGGCGCAACAAACTACAAAAATGCGATGTAATGCGGCGCAAAGGAGCAACGGAATGTGAATTTACTCTTAAATTAGACGTCGGGCGACGTTCCGCCGAAATACATATCATAATCTTTGGACGTCATAAGACGTTGCGCCGTTTCCTAAGCTATACTCACGACGTCATGCGACGTAGCTCGCGCGTACGTGTTAAATTTAAATTTAAATTCTAAATATCTTTAATAATAAGTGCTTCTTTAAGATAGCACTATATTATATTTTGTCCCATGTTGGTCTGGGACTTGGCCCATGTTGATCTGGGACAAAAAAAAAGAATGTGCCAACTGTGGTTCTTGCCTAGCATGTCGTAAAAGGCGACTAGCGGTTTACGGGCTTTTGGGTATGTGTCTAAGTAGGCGACGAGCTAGCCACTTGTCACTCCTTTTTCACAGCTTTTCATCCAACCCAGCCCACTGTCCCATGTTGGTCTGGGACTTAAAAAGAATGTGCCAACTGTGGTTCTTGCCTAGCATGTCGTAAAAGGCGACTAATGGTATATCGGGTTTTGGGTGTGTGATTGTGTAGGCGACAGGTTAGCCGCTTGTCACTGCTTTTTCACAATTTTCCATCTAACCCAGCCTGGCTCTATTTTTGGCTGAATGTGGTTGAAGGGGCTTGCTGCCCCTTTGACTCTGCCTACCCCTTCGGGGATTATGGGCGTGATGTTATGTACTATATTATATAGTCAATATACAAAATAATTTTTAACAAAGAAAAAAACCTACTTCTAAAACGTACCTAATTAAAATAAAAAATTAATTTACTTAGGCCAAAGTAATATGTATTTTAATACATATAATTTTTAAGTTGGTGCCTCGCAACTGGTCGCCTACACAATCACACAACCAAAACCATACCATTAGTCGCCTTCTACGACATGCTAGGCAAGAAACACAGTTGGCACATTCTTTTTAAGTCCCAGTCCCGTCCAAGAAAACGAGCTGGATTAGATGAAAAGTTGTGAAAATGATTACTAATATCAATTTATTATGCAGGCATCTCCCACCTGGCATCTTTGCAGCAACTGACGAAACTAAATCTGTCAAACACAGACCTCACTTCATTCTGCCCAGACTGGCGTCACCTGAAGAGTCTTCGTACCCTCGACGTCTCAAATAACCTCTTATCCAGTATACATTGTGATGATTTGCCCGCACATCTTGACGACAGTGGGAATCTTATCCTGAAAGTCAGATTGAATAATAATCCAATTGAAACCATCAAATGTTCCGAACTGGAACGTACACTGGTGGCAATTGAGCTGGCGAAAAAGCAGGTTGGTTGTAGTTGCTCGTTTAATAATATGAATTGTTCTGATTTGGGGTCAGTGATCCCAGATGAAGGGCACAAGGTTTTTCATACAAAAACTGACGCATTTATTTTATACCTACATAACAATACGCCTAAAATTCCCGAAGGGGTAGGCAGAGTCAAAGGGACAGCAGGCTCCTTCAACCATATTCAGCAAAAAATAAATCTGGGCTGGGGAGGAACATTGCATAAAAGTAGTGGCAAATGGCTAGCTCGTCGCCTACACAACCACATACCCAAAACCCCTTACCATTAGTCGCTTTTTAAGACATGATTGGCAAGAAACACATTTGGCACATTCTTTTTATGTCCTTCTTTTTTATCACCGGACTGTATACTAGCTAACGGGTAGATATACTTAAATACGTCCGAATCTAAACAACCAAGAGTGGAATACAAAAGTCTACAATGAATATCATCTTCCTAGCGTTATGTCCCGTGTTTAGACGGGGTACGCTTAGACCATGATCCAGGATTTAGCGAGTCTGGTAATTACATTGAAGTGACTGCCGATCTGACCTTCGTTACCCTAAGATAGGGGCACCAGACAATTTTTAGATCATAGTTACAAATCCAAAGTTGTTTGAATTTGCAGCTCTCTCAGCAGTCTAAGCACGGGACATAACGCTAGGAAGATGATGATTATTAAAGAAGTCTTCAATCTTATAATAGGCCTTACTCATTAAAAACGCTTTAATGCACAATTTGAACTTATGTGAAGGTAATGCTGATGGACTCTCTGGAAGAATTCTATTAAAGATTCTATGTGGTTTTTAGGTTTTGTTATTGGCTAAGTGCGCAATGACAGCGCCAATTAGCGGTTACAATTACGGCGGACATTAAAATGTCAGTCTAAAAACGGGACATAACGCTAGGATGATAATGAGTCGGTAATCCTCGTTGATATTGACCGCTATGTTCGAAATAGGTAAGGATATTATCATGTTTAAAAAATTAACTTTTAATTTCGTTACTATCAGGGGGCGACATTGCTACTAAGTCAGACAGCACAAATATGGATCAAGGACAACTCCTCGGACTACAAGCCGATTGGTCAGAGCGCGCGGTGCAGTGGATAGATGGTTGAAGATAATGAAGAACATGATTACGATATGCTTTAAAAAATAAAAAAGAATGTCTATGATTTCCAGTTATTTACTATTCCTCTTTTCGACAAGTGCAGGTTCACATTATGTATGTTATGTTTATAAGTTAAGTCTATCAAAATTATTATAATAGTTAAATTATAACAAAAATAAAAACCGACTTCAAAAAGCCCCGCAAAAAATGTTTATGAAAAAAATACAAGTAAGAACCTGCTTTAATAGCTCCAAACACTAAAAAGTATAAAATAAATTACTCCTCCTCCTTTTTTTGAAGTCGGTTAAAAATATTAAATTGCGGATGGCCCAGGCTCATCTACCACGACCAGATAGGTCGTATGTTGATTGTTTTTTCGTGGAAATTATGAACACAACAAAAAATAAATGTACAGTTTGATATAGCTAGCAAAATTAAATTTACACTCATCTTTATCGGTGAATAGTTATTATTTATTTATTAAATTGAAAACGAAAACGAACCATATGACAAAAAGACAATGAAATACTTTAGTAACGTCATCTGGTGGATTTACAAACCACTCATTGAAAGCATCTGTCAATAACAGCGCGCGCATCAAATTGTTTTGCAAGTCGTTTAGCAAGTATTCGCTAGATGGCGTTGTATGGAAAAATTAAAATTTTCTTAAAATGGGGATGTTGACTGGCTAGTCAATTGAGATACTTTTTAAGAGCTGTCAAACGAAGTCACTTCATAGATTTTGTATGGGCTTGTCAACGTGTGACGTCACCAGTTTGTATAGTCAGCTGACTTAATATTAAGCAGTTTTTGTAAAATTAAAAATCTTAGACTCAATATGATACAAAATCAATAAGGCTTAACAGCATACTACGATACTTTCTTTTTCAGAATTGATATTTCATAATTAAATATAAATAGTGTCAACATCCCAATTGTCATAAGTCATAACGTTACAGCTCTCGGTGCAGCAGTTCCAGGTCAAAAACACATGTTTAAGTTTCTGTAACAGACCGAATTCGACGAAGGTGGAGCGGGCATATCTAGTCTATACTAATATTATAAAGAGAAAAGATTAAATATAAATAAATAATACAAATATCAGACTACATCACATACATTGATCTGATTCCGAAGTAAGTAGATTAAGCACTTGTGTTACGGATATCAGAAACAACAGTGGTGTTACAAATATATACTTAAATATTGGATATTAACACCCAGACACAGAACAAACACAAGTATTCATCATACGAATATTTGTCTTGGGTGGGGATCGAACCCACAACTCTTGGCGCATGGGGCAAGGTCAATACCGAATGCGCCATCGAGCTTGTCAAATTAATTCTTTGTTTGCTTGTATCGAATAAGTTTCGAAACTACTGGACCGATTTGGATAATTCTTTTACTAATAGAAAGCTACTTTAACAGGCTATATTTTATCCTCGTGTTCCCTCGGGAACGGGAGCTACGCAGGTGAAACAATTCCCTAACTCCAAACTAAGTATACATTTTTGTATTAATGAAACTAAGACTATGAGACTAAGATGGGACTACCCATGTTGGTCTTGGTCAAAAAAATGTGCCAACTGTGGTTCTTACATGTGCTTGTATGAGCGACAAGCTAGCCACTTGTCACTTCTTTTTCACAATTATCCATCTAACCCAGCACAGTTTTATTTCTGGCTGTTAAAGGGTTAATTGCCGCATTGACTCCGTCTTTTTTTATTCTCCCTGGGAAATGCTTAACGCATACCACTCCTTGGAGTATTTATGTGGGACCTTCCCCCAATTTAGTAGGGGGCCTAGCCACTTAAACCCAGGGGTGTTCAGCCGCATCGCTCAGGAATGGGCCTCTGCATTTGACTCTGACCTCCCCCTTCGGGGATTAAGGGCGTGACATTAATTTATGTATTTTAATATGTACTTCGCAATGTTAATAAATAATTTTTAATTTAATTCTAATTACACGGTTCAAATTGATAAAATAACGCGCGTAGCTAATTTCACATTATCTTCAATTCAACATGACTAATTAACAATTTCATACAACGAAATGTGGATTTTTATAGTTTCATATGATTTTTATTTTCAATAAGTGTGATTCGTTTCAATTAATCATTCGCCTATTTAATGCCCATAGTTGTCACAGTTCCACTAGTATATTGACATCATGATCGGGAGTGCGTTTATATGGCTGTGTGCGCTGTCCGTGCAGTCTTTTGGTGAGATTTTTACAATAGAAGTTATAGCTTAATGGTAGAGACTCGGGGCTCATACCTGACGGACGCGAGTTCGAACATAATATAATAATAATAATAATAAATTTTCCTGACTGACACACCAATTCCCTAGCTCCAAACTAAGCTGATGTTTGTGCTATGGATACTAGGTGAACATATAGACATACTTAAATACGTTTTTATACAACCATGACTCGAGTGCAAATGTCCATGTTCATCACACGAAACATTTCCAAGCGGCATTCAAACCCGCGACCCTTGGTTTCGTGGCCAGGGTCTCTGACCACTCGACTGACGGGCCTGTCTTAAAACCCAGTACGCTTATCGAATCTATGAACGTATTTATACTGCGAATTCAAACAATTATGGATGTTACCATCATGGAAATTGTCTGGTTCCCTTATTGAGGGTTTTGGAGGTCAGATCGACAGTCGCTTTAAGTTAATTACCAGACTCGCTTTGTAAATTGTCCGATGTTGGTCTGGGACTTCAAAAATAATGTGCCAACTGTGTTTCTTGCCTAAGATGTCGGAAAAGACGACTAATGGTAAGGGGTTTTGGGTATGTGATTGTGTAGTCGACAAGCTAGCCAATTGTCACTACTTTGTCACATTTTTCTATCTAACCCAGCCCAGTTTTGTCTTTGGTTGAATGTGGTTAAAGGGGCCTCCTGCTCTTTGACTCTGCCTACCCCTTCGGGGATTATGCACGTGATGTTATGTGTGTGTGTGATTTATACATACATTTTGGAGTCAATAGTAATGACTGTTCTTTTATATTTTACAGCACGGGCTAACTTGGAATCGAAGGTGAGATTTTTGTTCAATAGTAATTCTTAGAACATTTTATTCAATAGAAACCCATGAGTGGCCCGATGGCGCATTCGGTAGTGACCTTGCCCCATGCGCCAAGAGTTGTTGTGGGTTCGAACCCCACCCCGAATATTTGTGTTTGTTCTGTGTCTGGGTGTTTAAATCCAGTATTTAAGTATATATTTGTAATACTGCTGTTGTTTCTGACATCCGTAACACAAGTGCTTAAGCTACTTACCTCGGAGTCAGATCAATGTATGTGATGTAGTCTGATCGTAAAAGGCGACTAATGGTATTTTTGGTATGTAATTGTTGAGGCAAGCTAGCCACTTGTACCTTTCCATAATTTTCCATCTAACCCATCTCTGTTCTATGTTTGCCCTTTGATTCTACCTCTTCAGGGATTACGGGCGTGATGTTAAATTTTATTTAATGTTTTATAATGCAGGGTTTCATGGATTCTTTCCCGTTGACGAGTCAACGACAATCTGGTCTCGAAGGACACCATTCAGTATTCCGTCGCGATGTCTCGAGCGACGCTGTGTGTTGCGACTTGTGCACGTAAGTTTTGACTTAAATTGTGCTCGTTCGTTAGTCGAGTGGTCGGAGACCCTAGTCACGAAGCCGAGGGTCGCAGGTTCGATTCCCGCTGGGGGCAAATGTTTAGGGTGACATGGACATTTGTACTGGAGTCATGGATGTTTATAAACGTATTTAAATATGTCTATCCGTTCACCTAGTATCCATAGTACAAGCATAAGCTTCGTTTGGAATTAGGTGATTGGTGTGTCAGTCGAGAGAATCCAAAACTAACTGATTATTGTAAATATTTAAATACGTGTTAAAGATTAATACTTTCATCGAAGCAGTCGAAAGAATTTATTTCATACTTTTTAGTGTTTAGACATTTAAATAGCTATTAAGGCAGGTTCTTACTTGTGTTTTTTTTCATAAACATTTTTTGCGGGGTTTTAGCAAAATATATTGCCTGGTTAGGAGATTCCGACCTTCTTCAGCCATTTACAAATACATATGACAAGTAAGTTAGAAAATATGCCTTGCATCATGATGACTTTCAAGTAGAATCATAAGGTTTTAAAAAGAAAACAACAAATTCTTAATAGATTTATGTTCCTGCCTCTGTGTGTGTGTTTGTGAATAGATGTGTGTGTGCGCGATGTATGTACGTGATGTTTGTTATGTATAATATATGTGTTATGTATAATCTTCTATTGTTTCAGGGAGCAATATAATCCAAACTATTGCGAGGAACCTGATACCAGTAAGTTATGTAGTACCATGCGAAGCTTGTCCCATGTTGGTCTGAGACTTAAAAAGAATGTGCCAACTGTGTTTCTTGCCTAGCACGTCGTAAAAGGCGACTAATAGTATATCGGGTTTTGGGTGTGTGATTGTGTAGGCTAAACACAACTTGTCGCCGCTTTTTCACAATTTCCCATCTAAACAAGACCATTTTTGTTTTTGGCTGAATGGGTACAATGTGCTTTGTGTTTTAAAGTCAAAGTTCTTTGTATTTTGATTCTGTCTGCCTCTTCGGGGATTACAGGCGGGTTGATGTGTATGTATGTGTTATAATTGGGTCCCCTACGTAGTTTCGAAGGCCGCTGTTGCGAATTATTTTTCCACTGCCTCATAGGTTCGAATGCTTCTGACTTTGCGGAACTCTTGGCGCATGGGCAGGGTCACTACTGAATGCGCCATCGAGCCAGTTACTATTGAGCTAACATCATCATCCTAGCGTTATGTCCCGTGCTTAGACGGGGTCCGCTTAGACCATGATCCAGGATTGAGCGAGTCTGGTAATTACATTGAAGCGACTGCCGATCTGACCTTCGTAACCCTAAGATAGGGAAACCAAACAACTTTTGGATCATGGTTACAAATCCAAAGTTGTTTTGAATTTGTAGGTTTCAATTTGCAGGTTTCATCACGATATTTTCCCTCACCGTCGAGCTAGTGGTATAAATACGTACATAGACTTGAAAAATCCAGAGGTACGTGCCCGAGTTTGAACCCGCACTCCTCGGTTAAGAAGCGCATGTCCTTACCATTGAGCTACCACCACTACATTACTATTGAAATTTTTCAAACTGGCTAATTGTGACTACATAAATCGAAGTCGGAAGCATTCGAAGGTATGAGGCAGTGAAACCGTTTTTCGAAACAGCGATGTTCGCGACCACGTCATTCGAATCCGTAAGCATTCGAACCTATGAGGCAGTGGAAAAATAATTCGCAACAGCGGCGTTTGAAACTGCGTAGGGGACCTGTTTTAATTCAAGGTTCATTGACAATGATATTGCAAACTCTCAGTTACATAGACACATTGTATATTTTGCATAAATATGTTTTTTAATGCTGTATTTAAACGTTGTCCTTCCTTCTGTTAAAAGCCAATCTCAGATGTCTTCCAGTTATTAATCCGCCATCATTCCTCAGAAAACACGTTCCAGATCACATATGACGGCAATACCAAATACACAGCCTTCTGCTATGGAATCACGCCCGAATCCAGCGAATGGCCGACCCTCGTCTCCGAAACAACGTTCGACCTTGTTCAACTTAACGGTTGCCCACCGCCCTCCCATGGTTCCTATGTGTCCCACCTTAAAAGGAGCAAAATCTCCGCGAAAGAGCTTCAGCTGCTAGATTTACCTCCTAATTCGAAGATCACAGCTGATACGTTTGACCAAGTGCCTGAGGTTGTCACAGTGAGTGCGGTGAATAAAATTAAGCCTGTTGATGGTGCAATCAACCGCATGAAAAACGTGAAGAACTTAAACATTAATAACATAGATCTGACTACTGTATCTGACAAGCTGCCTGCCAACCTGAATAACCTGTTTCTCATGAACACTGGTGTCACAAGTCTGTCGGATGAAGCACTAGCGGTTACCACGTTAAAGGTATGGATTGACTTCGCTGAAGAAATACGCATATGATACCACTCACAAATAAGCCTAAGACATACACATATATACATACATACATACATACATAATGTGACGCCTTTTCCCCATGGGGTAGGCAGAGATCACGTACTTCCATTTGCCACGATCCTGACATACACCTTTCGCTTCTTCTACATTCATAAGTCTTTTCATACACCCTCGTCGGTTAAGGGTGCTGTTTACCTGACCTTTTGTTAATACATTACCAATCTGCTCATGGAAAGTCCGTCTAGGTCTTCCCCTCCCGACGGCTCCATTTACACTTGCCTTATATATCTTTTTCGTCAATCTTCTTTCATCCATTCTCTCATGACCAAACCATCAAAGTATGCCTTTTTCAATCTTAGTCACCACATCTTGCACTCCACATCGTTCCCTTATTTCTTCGTTTCGTATTCTATCAGTCAGTTTCACTCCTAACATACTTCTGAGTGCTCTCATCTCTACTGCATTTATTCTACACTCGTGCTTCTTCTGCCACACCCAGCATTTACTTCCATACATTAGTGTGGGAACCAATACTCCTGTATGAACTGCCAGACGTGCTTTCTCAGACACTTTCCGACTGTTCATAAAGGAATTCAGCGCACCATTCACCATGTTGCCCGCATTCACTCTCCTCTCGATATCACTCTCACACTTTCCATCTAAGACATAATTAGCTAAAAAATCGCAATTATACCTTCACTTCTTAAATAATTCATCCATGAAATATTTATATGTCGTTTTATTATTTGTCTCGTGTTGGTCTGGAACTTAAAAATAATGTGCCATTGTGTTTCTTGGCTAGCATGTCGTAAAAGGCAACTAATGGTATATCAGGTTTTAAATGTGTGATTGTGTAAGCGACGAGCTAGCCACTTGTCACTACTTTCACAATTTTCCATCTAACCCAGCCCAGTTTTATTTTTTATAAGTCAAAGTCAAAGTCAAAGTCAAAGTCAAAGTCAAAATACTCTTTATTTATATAGGTTTGAAACAAACACTTATAAATCGTCAATTCAATAGGAAAATCAACTAATAATATGAATCTACCACCGGTTCGGAATGTTGCTTCTACCGAGAAGAAACCGGCAAGAAACTCGGTAGTTACTCTTTTCAACAACATATTTTACAGGGGTGTATAGATTATATTTGCATTTGAACCATGTCGTGAAGTCTGCTTGTCAGACACCAAAATATAAAATAACGATGTTTACAAAATTTAAGCATAAATTAACCAAACCAGAGCAGACCAGTCCCCATAGGTGGCACCTGTTCCCAAGCATGACGTATGTGTCAGCCATCGCTTCACTCAACCATATTTTAGGGAATGTCACGACCCGTCACATAACGCCACCACCCCAGCGACGTTATAGTGAGCATGACTACTCAAGCTCAGTGCGGTAAAAAAAAAGAAGATAGAATGTGGTTCAAGAGACTTGCTGTACCTTTAACTTGGGTGTGGTGTTGTCGGACGAGATGTTATCGCTATTAACAAAATGCTAGGCAAGGTACACAATTGGCGCATTCTTTTAAGTTCCATTACACATTATCTAATGCATCTTAAACTACGGTTGCAGATAAACGAAGAGAGTCTTCAATACCTTGATGGGTCAGCGCCTCGATTGAGCGCTCTTATTCTGTATTCGCCCGTCCGTAGACTACCTCAGGCGCCTAAACTGAAGGCCATCTGGTTCAAAGGCGCCGCCACCACCTACCTATCAGAACTTAACTTGGCAGTATACCCGCTGGAGACTATCAACGTCTTTGGAAGTATAAGAACCTTCCCAAAGAACTTCTTGAAGAATCAGACGAAACTGAAGTTCTTCGATGCCCAGGGCAACGGATTGACTAAGTTGGCTGACGACCTCTTCAGGGAGACACCCAAGCTGTATTATTTGGACTTGAGTCACAATAATCTGGAATACTTGCCCTAGTATGAGAAGTATCTTAATATACTGGATATAGTACATACATACATATCTTAGGACATGTTACATATCTTATATTACTGACTGACAGGGGGGGGGGCTTGGAGGCCCCGGGGCACTGCCTTGCCCTGTTCCCTACGCCACTGGATTCCATCTATGATAGTGAAGGAGTAGAGAGTGCTCTCTGGTCACCTTCTTTGGGGTTAGCGTGATGATGGAATGGATTATTGTTTTCCAAAGCCACATATGAGATATGGATGGGCAAATGGATATAATAAATCGATATATGTATGTACTAAAAAAAAAAATTTGTTGCTGCAGAACAATTTACCTTCAGTAGTAGTATCGAATCATGCAAGTTATTTTTTAAATATAAAAATAATTTTGTTCTCAATTAATCAAAAAAATAATCAACAACTGAAAGCGTAAGTAAAGTAAGTAGTAAAACAATATTAAAAGTAAAAGGGGGCTTCTTTTACTTTTAACATGGACTTAGCACTAAGTAATGCAGCATAAATTGCATCGCACACGCTCAAAGCGAACCGCCCCGCAACAAACAACCACACAAATTTACAAATCTATTGTACTACTAAAATATTATTATAATTATTTTACTGAGGGAAAACCACCACTTAAATGTCTCGGCGTATAGCGATAAAAAACATCGATGTTTCGATATATTCGATATCGATATTGTTTTCCCAAACCTAACACGAGAGCATTACAAAACCGTTTCACTCAGTATCAACTAGAACCGATTCTAATGGATGACCTCGTGGTTTGTTCCAGTAATCTGCTGAATGGACTCCACGAACTGTCACTGCTGAGGCTGGACAACAACCAGCTGCACTTGGACGACATCATCGGCGGAGTGCCAGTCTTGGATGGAATGAGGCAACTCCGCCTGCAGAATAACCCCATTAGAGACTGGTGCATGGAGGGTAAGGAAGAAACATAGGGTTCAATACCAACCCTGATATACCAGACCCTAGGGTCAATACAATCGCCTTGAGTATGCGCCGCAAACGACCAAGAGGTCCCTGGTTCAAACCTTGGTGTGGCTGAGTAATCTTGAAATTTGTCTCGGCGCAAAATGTCCTTTTATCATAAGGTCCTTTTCTCTCAAAATAGAGAAAAGACTCTCTCAAAAAGAACTTTTTAGTCATAACGTAGTAAGAGTCAGGAAGTTGGCGGTTTAATTAGCCATGTGCCTAGGGAAGCACGTTAAACATAGGTCCTGCTGATCTCTGTTGACCTGGCAGGTTGTGGTTTCGCCGGACTATGAGAGTGAAGGAACAGAGAGTGCATCTGTGTTTGCGCAGACACTTGTGCACTATAATATTATCCTGTGGCTTGTCCTTGTTGAGATTGGGCGCCGTAACCAAAATCGGTTAGGCGGACATTATGTATTTAAAAACATATTTCATATTCTTACGGTCGAAAAAATATTGTCGGCATTTCATGCTTATAAATTTAACACATGTAATATAATACAATGATTTGATAAAATTTTATATCGTGACTTTTGACTTGCTGGCCCTTTGGTCGAGCGGTCAGAGACCCTGACCACTTAACCAAGGGAGCTCGACACCCGCTAGGAGCAAAGGTTCAGTGTGATGAACATGAACATTCGTGCTCGATTCATTTTATTTTATTTTTGCAGGAACCAAATCCCACTTGGCCAAATACGACGTCTCCAAACTGGAGGTCCTGGACCTGTCAGGAACCCAGCTCACCGAGATCTGCTCTGACTGGCTCCAGATGCCAAACCTTCGCAAGCTTATCCTGAACAACAACCAACTGACCAGTATCTCTTGCTATAGGTTGCGCTTCCCGCGCCAATTACCTCTCAAACTGGAGCTGAAGTACAACTCTATACTGGACTGCGATCCCTGCATCTCGCTGCCGATTTCTCCTCTGGTCATTATCATTTTCCTTTAGTCTGGGACTTAAACAAAAATGTGCCAACTGTATTTCTTGCCTTGCATATCGTAAAGGCGACTACGGTGTACGGAGTTCTAGATTTGTGACTACATAGGCGACGGGTTAGCCATTTGTCACTGGTTTTTCACAATTTTCTATGTAACCGAACACTATTCTTGGCTGAATATGGTTTAAGAAGCATATCGCTATTTGGACTCTGTACTTTTTTGGGGATTACGGATTATGGTATGACACAGCAGAGCGGAGAAGCTATGGCCAGCTTCTAATCATATTTTGTCTAGCTTGATGGCGCATTCAGAAGTGTCATTGCGCCATGCGCCATTGCAATAGTTGTGGGTACGATCCCCACCCAGAACAAACATTTGTATGATGAATACTTGTGTTTGTTCTGTGTCTGGGTGTTAATATCAAATTTTTAAGTATATATTTGTAATACCACTGTTGTTTCTGATATCCATAACACAAGTGCTTAAGCTACTTAACTCGGAGTCAGATCAATGTATGTGATGTCGTCGGATATTTATTTATGTATATATAATTTACTACAGGTAACTCTGGAGATGGACTGCTAATAAAGTAGTCTGCGCACGCGCCGGCAGCCTAGGAGCATCTGCGCAATGTCGCCAGCCGCTGATTTATCATCCCTTAAATAAAATTATTTTACTGACGTCTTTTTTGTTTTACTGAGCGCAAAATTTCCAACAATTTGATGAATGTTGGCGTCATCATCATCACCTTCCTAGCGTTATGTCCCGAGCTTAGACGGGGTCCGCTTAGACCATGATCCAGGATTTAGCGAGTCTGGTAATTGAATTGAAATTAAACATATAAGTATACTTATTATTAAAGAAGCGGTGGTAGCCCAATGGTAAAGACACGCGGCTCTTAACCGAGGAGTGCGTGTTCAAACTCGGGCACGTACCTCTGGATTTTTCTAATCTATGTACTTAAGTATCTTACTAGCTTACTAGCTCGACGGTGAGGGCAAACATTGTGATGAAACCTGCAAATTCAAACAACTTTGGATTTGTAACCATGATCTAAAAATTGTCTGGTTCCCCTATCTTAGGGTTACGAAGGTCGGATCGGCAGTCGCTTCAATGTAATTACCAAACTCGCTAAATCCTGGATCATGGTCTAAGCGGACCCCGTCTAAGCACGGGACACAACGGTAGGAAGATGATGATTATTAAAGAAGTCTTCAATCTTATAATAGCCCTCACTCATTAAAAACGCTTTAATGCACAATTTGAAATTATATGAAGGTAATGCTGATAGACTTTCTAGAAGAATTCTATTAAAGATTCTATGTGGTTCTTAGGTTTTGTTATTGGCTAAGTGCGCAATGACAGCGCCAATTGTTACCTAATAAGTACCTATAGAATATTAAGCACGAAATTGTAAATCTTTGCATTTAGAAGAGTAACTATCGAGTTTCTTGCCGGTTTCTTCTCGATAGATTCTACCTTCCGAACCGGTGGTAATCCTTTTTTCTGTTTAAATTGACTATTTATAAGTGCTTTTTTGAAGCCTATATAAATAAAGAGATTTTGAATTTGAATTTGAATTTGAATTAGCGGTTACAATTACGGCGGACATTAAAATGTCAAATGGATAGCTGTCATTACGAAGAGTAAGCAAACTAACTCAATGAAATATAGCAATTTACATACGTTCTATTCGATTATGTTAATCTATAGTGTCAAAAGTAATGTTAACCTTTTTTATTTCGAGTCTAAAATAGTACAATCAATCATTTTCAGGTTGTACACACGGACTTTTTCATCACTGACGTACGAGAAGTACTTAAGGAAAGAAATAAACAAATTGAATCTTATGACGGACATATAATGCAGACAATAATTGATGACTGGAGTGTCGTTGATCATTTGTGTATTTTTAAGTTAAACATGGCCAATTTAATTATGACAACTGGAATTTTGAACAATAACACACAATGTCACTTTCCAACCACAAACGGCGATAAAAGGTAAACAATTAGGATGTTGACACCATTCATATTTAATTTTTAAATATCAATTCTGAAAAAGAAAGTATCGTATGCTGTTAAGCCTTATTGATTTTGTATCATATTGAGTCTAAAATTTTTAATTCAAAAAAAAACTGCTATTAAGTCAGTTGACTATACAAACTAATGACGTCACACGTTGACAAGCCCATACAAAATCTATGAAGTGATTTCGTTTTGACAGCTCTTAAAAAGTATCTCAATTGACTAGCCAGTCAACATCCCTATCAGTTTCGCCACAACATGTGCAAGACGTTAATGAAATTCAATGTGAAGATCACATGAGCGATACTATTGAAGTTCGACAAACTTCGTGATATCGTCGTAATACAAAACATTCTTAAGTGTTTTCTTTACCAACTTGCTGATGGAAATGTATAAATATTGTGATCATTGTTTCTGCCGTTGTTCTTGCAGTCAACTACGCAAATTACGAAGGCCACAGCCGGAGGATGCAAAAAAATACAAAATCTATACTTATAATAAATCTGTAGAGAGGTCAATTCTGCACATGAAATATATTTTCAAAATAACTATCAGGGGGTGATTAGTGATCGATACTGATGCCAAAAATGCAATCAGTAAAATTTTTGTCTGTCTGTCTGTGTGTTCCTTATAGAAACAAAAACTACTCGACGGATTTTAACGAAACTTGGTACAATTATTCTTTATACTCCTGGGCAGGTTATAGTATACTTTTTATCACGCTACAATTAATAGGAGCAGAGTAGTGAAGGGAAATGTGGGGAAAACGGGAGAAGTTACTCCATTTGTTAAGCTTCCGTCGCGTGTGCTGCCTTAATGGTTAAAGTTACATAGAAATCATGTATGACGGAAATAGTCTTTGTAATATTAACCATAAACGCGGGTGACACCGCTGGCACAGCTAGTTTAAAATAAAAGATTTAATTAATAAAATTACAATATTGAAATTATAGCTAGACTAGGTGACGATTGATCGATGTTGGATACAAAAGTGACGAAGTTTAATGTGACGGCGATCGATGTCCGGCGTTGCACGTTGTGCTGCGTCGGCGCATCGTGATGGTCCGCTCGTGTAGGCATTGCGCAAATGGATTAAACGCTGACTGGCGATATCGGTATAGTGACGGCACGTAACATGCATGTTTATTTAATTTGACTGGCGCGTTGGTCGAGTGGTCAGAGACACTGACCACGAAACCAAGGGTCGCGGGTTCGAATCCCGCTAGGGGCAAATGTTTCGTGTGATAAACATGGACATTTGTACTCGAGTCATGGATGTTTATAAACGTATTTAAGTATGTCTATCCGTTCACCTAGTGTCCATAGCACAAGCATAAACTTAGTTTGGGACTAGGGAATTGGTGTGTCAGTCTGAAGAATTTATTATTATTGAAATGAAATGAAATGAAATGATCTTTATTTACGTAGGCTCAAATAAGCACTTATAAATCGTCAGTACATACAAATGAAAATAAAAATTTACCACCGGATTCGGAAAGTAGCTTCTACCGAGAAGAACCAGCAAGAAACTCGATAGTTACTCTTTTCATCGCCAAATTTACAATAAGTATCGATAACAATTATCATATCCTTAAGCTACTATGCTATACAAATCTAAAAAAGTAAATATGTATAATAGCAATTACAAATATTTGTCACTTAAAAAATCTTCTATATTATAATAAGCCTTTCTCATAAGATGATTTTTAATGTGTAATTTAAATCTATGCATAGGCAGTTCAATTATATTGCCTGGTAGTTTGTTAAATAATTTTATACTTAACCCCCTAAATGAACTACTAGTCTTGTGAAGTCTTAGATACGGAACGGCAAGCTTGTGTTTATTTCGGGTGTTAAAATGGTGACAATCAGATTTTTGAATAAAGTTATGAAAGTTCTTACGTACATACATAATACAGTCAAAGATGTATTGTGATGGCACGGTTAATATGTCAATTTCCTTGAACATATCTCTTAGCGAATCTCGAGGTTTCAGGCCATATATAGCCCGGATGGCCCTCTTCTGCAATACAAAAATAGTTTGTATGTCAGCAGCGGACCCCCATAATAAAAGGCCGTACGACATTACGCTATGAAAGTAACTGAAATAAACCAATCTCGCCGTCTCAATATCAGTCAAGAGTCGTATTTTCCTAACTGCGTATGCTGCTATTATTATGAATAACCGCCTGGTTAAGGTCGCAACCCGATGTACTAATTAAAATTAAAACCCTCACAATATATGCACACACGGGTTTATTGGATAGTTCTAATTTACAAAAACACCTTAAGACTATATATAGATCCGGAGAAACGTTTCGCCTGCGCAATCTAAGATACACGCAGCGCCATCTATTGACAGCGTTGCGGAACCATATTTACTATGGAGCTGTACAATTATTATTATTAGTTCAAAATTTTACTTGAATTTCGCAAGTAAAAAGTCACAACATGTCTGCCAAAAGTTCCTTTTTTGGCCACGGTGCGCGCTGCGATCGATTCGTGGTTCCCCCAGCTTCGCCCGGCCAATACTAAAAATAAGTTTGTACATGTTTATTACGATATAGTATTTTTTTTACAGACCAACATGGGATGTTAATGTACGAGAGTAGTTATTTTTGTTTTCTACTTCATAACATACATATAAATTATAAATAAACTAACTAACTAAACTTCAGTCAGTCCCATGTTGATCTGGGACAAAAAAAAAGAATGTGCCAACTGTGGTTCTTGCGTAGCATGTCGTAAAAGGCGACTAATGGTTTACGGGCTTTTGGGTATGTGACTGAGTAGGCGACGAGCTAGCCACTTGTCACTCCTTTTTCACAGCTTTCCAATCATACCAGCCCACTGTCCCATGTTGGTCTGGGACTTAAAAAAAATATGCCAACTGTGGTTCTTGCCTGGCATGTCGTAAAAGGCGACTAATGGTATATCGGGTTTTGGGTGTGTGATTGTGTAGGCGACAGGTTAGCCGCTTGTCACTGCTTTTTCACAATTTTCCATCTAACCCAGCCCGGCTTTATTTTTGGCTGAATGCGGTTTAAGGGCATGCTGCCTCTTTGACTCTGCCTACCCCTTCGGGGATTACGGGCGTGATGTTATGTATGTATGTATTTATGTAACTAAACTTCACGCCACTTCCCTAGCAGGGTAGGCAGAGAAAACCGAACGCCATATGGCACGATCCTTCTACAACTGTCCTTCTAACCCTGCGTTTCTCAAAGGGGGTACGCAAACCCCTAGGGGTTGGCCATTTGATCATAGGGGGTTCGCGGGAAGATTTACTTAATGGAGCATGAACGACTGCTCCGTGCGACATGCTTGTTGGCGGGCGCGATACTGGACGTACTGTCTGATCCGAACCTACTCTGTGGAGGGTGAGTCTAGGGATTCGCCGTATTCTGGCTGGCAAGACACCAGTCGCGGCCCACCTCGAGGTCCCTCTTCGCTTCAGCCCTGGATGTTCCAAGTCCAGGGCTTACTAAGCCCCCCCGAAACACACCGAGGAAGGGAAGGAGGGAAGTTTGTGAAACCCTTTTTTTTGTACTTAAGGAATGCCTTTACGGACTGTCCAAGTAGACCTGAGTAAGAGCCTACAAGGGTATCGAGCTCGGAACCGGCTGGCAACACCAGTTCCCCTACTGACTAAACCTCAAGGCTGCCATTCTTCGGGCGCTGAACGCAAAACTAACGGGATCCCCACTGTCGGGATTCATTTTGAAAAATCTATGCAGCGCGCGCTGCCGCCTAGCGGCCCATCTCGAGGGAGTGAGATTCTCCCCCAGAACACCTAGTGTGGTATGTGTGACAACACAGACAGCGAGCTGTCGCCTTCACTGAGGACGATTGAGAGCTAGAAAGCTCCCCCGCTAGCTCCCACGACCCCAAAGGCTTTTAGTCGCCTCCTACGACAGGCAGGGATACCTCAGGAGTATTCGGAGCCCCCCCTGCAGGGCGCAAGTTTGAAAAACCCTGATCTAACCCAACTAAATTTTGTTCTATGCTGAATGTGGTTCAAATGTCTTTGTTACCGAACTTAATAGTTAAACACAAGGCAAAATCGGGAAAAGTAAATTTGGAACCTTTAGAAAAAAAAATAACAGATTTCTATCTCAACGAACTACTTACCTATAAGTTGAATGAAAATTTGTAAGAAACCATTTAATTAAGAACACAGTTGACGAATCTCCATTTATTTAATTAAAAACCTATTTTACAGTCAATCCGCCATTGATCGAGACAAATCAATTTGAACTGTAATATTTTACATCTAGTTCGTAAATCATTATTTTTATTATATCTTGTAGCAAGTTTATATCAGCAGAGGTAGTGTTACCCCCTCAAAGGGGATTAAGCCTCGTCATGATTGTCGGTTATATATTTTTAAAGATGGTGGCTTTCATATACTTTTCTTTTTCATCAACAAGTGCAGGAGGTATGATCCAAACTATATCCATACATCTATACTAATATTTTAAAGAGGAAAGATTCGATTGTTTGTTTGTATTAAATAGGCTTCGAAACTACTGAGCCGATTTAAAAAATTCTTTCACCAATAGACAGCTACTTTATTAGCAAGTAACATAGGCTTTATTATATCCCCGTATTTTCAAAGTAACAAAACTATACGGGTAGAACTGCGAGGCACTGTTAGTAATTTTATAAACCTTGGCCGAAGAGGAGATCTCTTACTGCTCTGTTATTTCCAAGATGGCAGGTGGGCACCACTGACCCCTCTGCTTAGAGGGTGAAGAGAATGACCGGGGGTGACGGAGACGCAGGCAAGGCGGTTGGCTGTGCACCACCCGCTGGTCTCCGTCAGAGATGATTACAACCATAGACTAACAAACTAACGCAAACCTTTTTAAGATAATAATATGTTACACGAGGAACAAAGGATACAATGTGATTTTGAATGACGCGAGCGCATTTGGTAATAGGATATTATCCTCAAAGATTTATTTAGTCTGTAAGTTAGATTATCAAAAAATATTGTGTACGTACGTATTTTCTGACTCGAAAAATAACAAAGATAAAGCGCTTCAAAGATCTAAAATTTAACGATTTACGTCACTTGAACGGTGAAATTTTACACACCTAGTGACGTCACGCGGTGCTTTAACGTACTGTATCTTCATAATTTTTAGTTTGTTGAACAAATGAAAAAATACGTAAGCAATATTTTTTTGTAATCTTAATAGTGGACTATATATTTTTTTGAGGAAAATAGCCTATAGTTGTGGGTTCGATCTCTACTCAGGAACATTATTTGTATGGTCTTGGTGTTAATGTCAAATATTTGTATCACTACTGTTGACTCTGATATCTGTAACACAAGTGCTTAAGCTACTTACTTCGAAGTCAGATCAATGTATGTGATATAGTCTGATATTTATTATTAAAGTACCAGATTAATATTGTAAAATTCCATTTCAGACGTTGCAAAGGTGCGCAACGAAACCCTTGTACTTAGTGGAGAACTTCCAGATGGAATACCAGAAGGTCTGAATAAGCTGGAGTTGGATAATACTGGCTATGAAATTCTGCCTCAAGAAGCGCTCAAAGTCAGGCAATTGACGGTAACACAACTACATATAATAAATCTAATGGGTAGCTAACCCCTACCACAATCAGCAAAAAAAAAATAGCTGCATAATGAATATAATCTATACTTATAATAAATCTGTAGAGAGGTCAATTCTGTAGATGATATATATTTTTAAAATAACTATCAGGGGGTGATTAGTGATTGACACTGATACCAAAAATGCAATTAGTAAAAATTTTGTCTATCTGTCTGTCTGTCTGTCTGTATGTTCCTTATAGAAACAAAAACTACTCGACGGATTTTAACGAATCTTGGTACAATTATTTTTCATACTCCTGGGCAGGTTATAGTATACTTTTCATCACGCTACAATTAATAGGGGCAGAGTAGTGAAGGGAAATGTTAAGAAAACGGGAGAAGTTACTCCATTTTTTTAAGCTTCCGTCGCGTGTGCAGCCTTAATGGTTAAAGTTACATAGAAATCATGTATGACGGAAATAATCTTTATAATATTAACCATAAACGCGGGTGACACCGCTGGCACAGCTAGTATGTAATAAATGTAACATTCATTATGTATAAAAAAAAAGAAATAACCACCTATATACATATTTACGAAAAAGGGGAGTTGTCGATTTAGGTACTCGAAATTTGGCAGCGTTGCCCATTCGAATTGCCAGGCGTTGGTCGAGGAAGTTTCTAGCATTCCGGTCACCAGAAACTTGATAAGCTAGGCAGACAGCGCCTGACTGGTTAATAATACAGTAAAAGAGATTTAACGTGCTGTAAGCGGAACAGAGATAAGCTGGACGTTTGGCGAGTACCTAACCCTCCTAAACGGATGGGCAAAGACGCCTCCATGAATGGTCGTCTAACGGGCAATTTAGGATTTCGCATAATTTATCGCGTAAGACGTTGTCCAAAGAATTAAAAAGGTTTTCTAAGTTCCAAAGCTGTGAGCAACGCAAGGAATAGGTAAATTTAGGTACAAACCTGAAGAACTGAATGATCGTAAGAGCCATACGTGGGTTAATTTTAAGAAGACTACGGGAAATGGTGGAAAAGTGACAAGTGGCTAACTCGTCGCCTTTATAATCACACACCCAAAATCCTTTAAACAATTAGTCTCCTTTTACGACATGCCAGGCAAGAAGGGAGAATTGGCAATTCTTTTAAGTCCCACTCCAATATGGGACAAATAATAAAAAAAACATTCCAACCAAGCAGATCCAAAACCAGCATTTTCCATTTTCCAGATCAAAGAACGCCACCTGACCACAATCTCAGGTACAGCATCGAATCTGAGATACTTAGACCTGGATACTCCTGCGTTGACAACCGTACAACTGTACGATGTTAGAGTGAAGCTGTTCACAGACTCTTTGTGGGCGAATGCCAGTTCAGTCCAAACGCTGGAGCTGACGCGTCTTCGAGGATGGAGGCTGCCCGAACGCCCTCTTCGTGGGCTGAAGAATCTGACGTCCTTCTCCTTACTACAGACTATCTTCACTTCTCTGCCAAGGCCCTTTTTCTCTGATGCGCCGAAACTGAAACAAATATTTATTAGCGACAATTTCTATCTGAAGTATTTACCGACGTAAGATTTCGTTTTCTGTAGCACTAAAAGTGAACGAGAAAACTAATTTTGGTCATAAGGATTAGCCGACTACGTAGATATTATAGTGCACAAGTGTGTGCGCAAACACAAATGCACTCTCTGTTCTGCACTCTCATAGTCCAGTAAGAGGGTGTAGTGACGGGATGGACTTAAATTAAACACTCTAAGGCTGGTTACAAACTGACTGTATTTTAAGTAGTGATATTGCTTATATACTAACTAACTACTAACTAAAACTTCACGCCACTTCCCTAGCGGGGTAGGCAGAGAGAACCGAACGCCATATGGCACGATCCTTATACACCTCACTCGCCTCTTCAACATTCATAATCCTTTTCATACAAGCTCTACGATTTTTATGACTCCTAACATCACCTTCTTTTAATACACGACCAATCTGGTCGTGGTAGGTGAGCCTGGGCCTTCCGCGGCTCCTACATCCTTCCACATTCGCATTGTATATCTGTTTAGTCAATCTTTCGTTATCCATTCTTTCCACATTTCCAAACCACCGGAGCATGCCTCTTCTTACCTTGACTCCGACGCTGTCCTTCAGACCGACTCTCTTTCTTACATCATCATTCCGAACGCAGTCTGTGAGCGATACACCGCAGATTTTCCGCAGCGCACGCATCTCGACCGCGTTTATTCTACTTTCATGCTCTTTCTGCCATACCCAACTCTCGCTTCCATATGTTAGCGTAGGAATCAGCACCGCATTGTGTATAGCGAGCTGGGCCTTCTGGCTTAAGATTTTGCTGCCTAAAAGTTTTCCTAACGCTCCATTCACCCTATTCCCTGCATTCACTTTTCTTTCTATCTTATATACTAAGTTAATAATAATAATCAAGGATGACGTCAGGGTGAGTAGGTAGGTCTCAGGAGTCGTGTGTTTACAAACAAGAGTCTTGTTACTTATTCGTATTACAACCTCATTTACCAAATATAGATCATAGTTTACATGGTTTCTAATTTCAAATATTATTATTCTCCATACCTACTGTATGGATCGGAGTGTTGGGCCGTGAAGAAGACGGATGAAAGACGACTGCATGCAGCGAAAATGAGAATGTTAAGGTGGATGTGTGGAGACGCGAATGGACAAGATAAGAAATACATATATAAGAGGAAGTATGAAAGTGGCACCAGTGGTAGATAAGATGAGAGGAAACCGTTTATCTTGGTATGGGCATGTGATGAGAAGAGAGGAAGGACATGTGACAAAGAGAGTGATGAGTATGAATGTTAGTGGATGGAGATGAAGAGGAATGCCAAATAAGAGAAGGATTGTGTGAAAGATGATATGAGAGAAATGGGAGTGGATAGCTTGATGACGGCTGACCGGGACGTATGGAAAAGGAAGACATGCTGCGCCGACCCCAGGTGAACTGGGAGAAGGGCAAGAGGATGATGATTATTCTCCATACCTACTACAGGGAAATCTGATCAGAAACGGATACGTACCTCTGAATTTTTGAAATCTTTGTACACATTTATACCACTGGCGGTGAGAGAAGCATTGGAAACAAGAAAACACACACACACTTTTAAAAAAATTCTGGTATACATAATTTGGACCAGTGTAACACAAATTGTCTGGTTTCCTAATCTAAGGCTTTTCAAAAAATTCAATTAAATATGTCTTTATTTATGTAAGTTTAAAAAGGCACTTATAAATCATCAATTTTACAAAATCTTTAGAGCAATGTGAATCTACCACCGGTTCGGAATGCTGATTGTACTGACAAGAAATTTCAGCGTCAAAATATACATGAGTAATATATACTTTTTTAAAGTTCTAAACCATGTCATACAATCAATGACTGTAGGAGATGACATAATGTTATTACAATAAATGTGTAAGATTAACCAGAGCAGACCAGCCCCCTAAGGTGGCACATGTTCACAAGCATGACGCATGTGTCAGCCATCGTTTCACTCAACTGTATCAGAGGGAATGTAACGACCCGCCACATAGCGCCACCACTTACGAACATAGGTAGTCGCTTAATGCTCACCAGACTCGCTAAATCCTGGATCATGGTCTCTTTTACTGACCCAGGGGAATGCTTTACATCGTCATCATCATCCTGCTGAAAACCGGGGGAATTAGCGGGGTGTGTTGGACCTTCGAAATGGTAGGAGGACTCTGCTCCACCTAAGATGGTAGTAGGCGGGGTATACCGACTAGTGCTGTGTCATCTTCGTCTTATGTCAGGTACCCATGAGATTGTGCAATGCAAACCACCGTGAATGGATCATGGTCTAAAAGAACCTCGATTAAGCCTATGACGCAAGGAATATGATGACGTTCTATTTCAGAGGCGTCTTTGATAATCTGCCGGAGTTGGAGACTCTGGTGATGATGAACAACCTACTCGGAGCCAGCGACATAACGCGCGCCGTGACGAGTATCACGTCATTGAAAACGCTGAAACTCTCCGGGAACCCGCTTGGAGACCTCTGTTTGGGTAAAAGAGCATATAAATAAATAAATAAATAAATATCAGACTACATCACATACATTGATCTGACTCCGAAGTAAGTAGCTTAAGCACTTGTGTTACGGATATCAGAATCAACAGTGGTATTACAAACACATACTTAAATATTGGATATTTACACCCACAGAACAAACACAAGTATTCATTACACGAATGTTTGTCCTGGGTGGGGATCGAACCCACAACTCTTGGCGCATGGGGCAGGGTCACTACCGAATGCGCCATCGAGCCAGTCAAATACATTTGTCTTTCCATGACCAGATTGGTAAAGTGTTAATAAAAGGTCAGGTAAACAGCACCCTTAACCGACGAGCGTGTATGAAAAGACTTTTGAATGTGGAAGAAGCGAAAGGTGTATGTCAGGATCGTAGCAAATGGAAGGATGTGATCTCTGCCTACCCCCATGGTAAAAAGACGTGGCAGTATGTATGTAATTTTTTATATACATCATCATCTTCCTAGCGTTATGTCCCGTGCTTAAACGGGGTCCGCTTAGACCATGATCCAGAATTTAGCGAGTCTGGTAATTACATTGAAGTGACTGCCGATCTGTCCTTCGTAACCCTAAGATAGGGGAACCAGACAATTTTTGGATCATGGTTACAAATTCAAAGTGGTTTGAATTTGCAGGTTTCAACACGTTGATTTCCTTCACCGTCGAGCTAGTGGTATAAATACGTACATAGACTTGACAAATCCAGAGGTACGTGCTTAGGTTTAAACCCGCACTCCTCGGTTAAGAGGCGCGTGTCCTTACCATTGAGCTACCACCGCTATAAAATTTTTATATGCATGCATACATACAAACACGCTCGTAATTCCCGAAGCAGTGGACTGAGTTGAAGTGAGGTCTTGAAGGCAAAATGGCTTTTTTTGGCTGAATCTGGTTAAAAGAGTCTGCATCTTTGACTCTGCCTACCCTTTTTGGGATTACCGGCGTGATCATATCTATATGCATACATTCTCCTAATCCAAACTAATTTTGAGCTTGCTGCCTCCTTGACTCTAACCTCTAACTAAGACCTCCTTCAGGAATTGCGGGCATGATGATATGATGATGGTGGTGAAGACAACGTCTTTTTGTGACTTCCAGGTGGCGGCACATCAGCACTGAACGTGCTACGGAATTTAACGATACTGGAATTAGCTGACATTGGCGCTACGCACTTATGTCGTGACTGGCTTCGCTACTTGCCCCATCTGTACTGGCTTGACTTCAAACAGAACTCTGTCAAGACCATCTCCTGTCAGGACCATCGGTTGTTGCGATCGGCGGACTCGACTTTCTTGCACGTAGACTTGACGAAGAATAGTGTCAGACTTGTGGACTGCTCTCGGGAGGAATACGAGATGGCAAAGGGATGGTTGCCTATTCAGGTCTGTTCTTATGAGTAAGGTTTAAAGTTCTTTTTTTATATATATATCACAGCTCAATAGCTGCGATGACTCATTCGGTAGCTACCCTGACCCATGCGCCAAGAGTTGTGGGTTTGATCCCCACCCAGCTGTACAAACGTTCGTGTGATGAATACTTGTGTTTGTTTTGTGTCTGGGTGTTAATATCCGATATTTAAGTGTATATTTGTAATACCACTGTCGATTTAGACATCCGTAACACAAGTGCTTAGTCAAAGTCAAAGTCAAAAATATCATTATTTACGTAGGCCTCAAAAAAGCACTTGTAAATCGTCAAGTAATAGGTACAAATTAGAACAATTTGAATCTACCACCGGTTCGGGATGTCGCATCTACTGAGAAAAAACTGGCAAGAAACTCGGTAGTTACTCTTTTCAATGCCAGATTGAATATAAAAATAAAAATTTACAGATTAATTTAATATTTATACCAAGTCATACAGTTAATGTTCGTCAAAGATTCAGCCGAGTATTACAAGTAAAAGGTAAACCAGAGCAGACCAGCCTCTGAAGGTGGCACCTGTTCAAAAGTATGACGTATGTGTCAGCCATCGTTTCACTCGACCATATTTGAGGGAATGTAACGACCCGCTACATAACGCCACCACCCCCGAAGCAAATGAGTGAGCATGACTACTCAAGCTTCCCTATAATTATTATAACAAAATTTAAAACTAAACAAAACAAAAAACTTTATCTGAATTCATTAAATGTACGAGATGGTGTACATTTTAACTAACTAACTAACTTAACTTCACGCCACTTCCCTACATTTTACTACATTAAAATTAATTCCAGACTGTTTTTAAGATAATCATCAATCGTGTAACGTAAGCTACTTACCTCTGAGTAAGATCAATGTATGTGATTTAGTCTTGGATTTATTTATTTATATATTATATATATATATATATATATATTTATATTACTGTGAAACAGATGCGATATTCGTGGGAGTATCCGTACGTGCAGTGCGAATGCGGCTGGTACTGGCTGTGGCGCATCGCGAGCGAGTCTAACGACACCGCGGTCTTCACAGAGGCCGACAAGCACACCATCTGCGATAAGGTCTGGATGGAGTGTCACCCTGAAGATGGTAAGGAGTTGCTTCTGACCCTTTGCTTTGACTCCAATATGAAAATGCAAATGAATAATCTTTATTCAGTATCTTTTGCAGAGGTACATAACAAGTGGCTTGAAGTTTCTATTTAAGTATAAATTACCTGTGTTTAGAGACCTAATAAAATTAGGTGACTCAACTTCTAATACAACTTACAATACTCGATAGGCAGATGGCTAGATACATACATATATACATAACATCACGCCCATACTCCCCGAAGGGGTAGGCAGAGTCAAAGGGGCAGCAACCCCCATAACCACATTCAACCAAAAATAAAACCGGGCTATGTCAGATGAAAATTGTAAAAAAGTGGCTAGCTCGTCGCCTACACAATCACACACCCAAAACCCGATATACCATTAGTCGCCTTTTACGACATGCTAGGCAAGACAGTTGGCACGTTCTTTTGGAGTCCCAACATGGGATAGATAGATAAGTAAATAAATAGATATACATGTGGTAGATAGATAGATATGCTTCATTGAAGGATAAATTTCGAAGGATAGGCCGTAAAATAGGATCACACACCTATTATATAAAGTTTAGTTTTACTCAGTGTAGACTCAAATCAACTGATACATACATAATGTCACACCTTTTCCCCATGGGGGTAGGCAGAGATCACGTACTTCCATTTGCTACGATCCTGACATACACCTTTCGCTTCTTCTACATTCATTAGTCCTTTCTTACACGCTCGTCGGTTAAGAGTGCTGTTTACCTGATTTTTTGTTAACACTTTGTTTGTCTGACAAGCCAACTTCACGACATGGTTCAAATGCAAATATGATCTATACACCCCTGTAAAATATGTTGTTGAAAAGAGTAACTACCGAGTTTCTTGCCGGTTTCTTCTCGGTAGAAGCAACATTCCGAACCGGTGGTAGATTCATATTATTAGTTGATTTTCCTGTTGAATAGACGATTTATAAGTATTTGTTTCAAACCTATATAAATAAAGAGTATTTTGATTTTTGACTTTTGACTTTACCAATCCGATGATCTGATGCAACTATTATTCAAACGGCAGAACTGAGAAAATTCGCTGAATATAAAGAAAACGAGTACTACAAAGCGAGATGTGAAGTGGTCCCGCTGGTCCACGCCAGACGGCCGCCATTCCCCAAGTCAATGATCTTCCACGAGGTCAGCATCGACAGCTGCGCGCCTCCCAACTCCTCGTACGTGGCAGCACTACGAGCGCTGAACATCAGCGTCACCAAGAAACTGTCTCTCATCGATGTGCCAGCCGACAATCGCTTCTCCCTCACCTCCATCGCTGATCTGCCATCAAATCTTCAAGAGTTACAGCTTTTTGTTTCAAGCTACACAAATGAATCTGGAAGTTTCGGACCACTGAATATTAAAGAGATTCCTGTTGGTTTCCTGCCGAAGAACTTGTCGACGTTGGAGATGCGAAAAACTGGTGTTCGGATACTAAACGCCGAAGCTGTTGACGTACCGAAATTGAATGTAAGTACTTAAACAAATAATTATTTAGAAGCTAGCTTTTGTCCGTGGCTCCGTTCGCGTGAAATTCGGTCTGTTGAAGAGATTAATTTTTTTCATGTTTCAGCCTATGTTACGTATTGTGATACCAGCTATTTCCGAGTAAAAGTACAAACAGACGAACAACATAACATACATACATACATACATACATAACTTCACGCTCGTAATCCCTTAAGGGGTAGGCAGAGTCAATGGGACAGGCAAGGCCTCTTTAGCCACTTCCACCAAAAATAAAACAGGGCTGGTTTAGATAAGATATCGTGAAAACGTTGTGACAAGTGGCTAGCTCGTCGCCTTCATGCGAAAGAGAGTCGGTCTGAAAGACAGCATGGGAGTCAAGGTAAGAATGGATGACGAAAGATTGACTAAACAGATATACAATGCGAAAGTGGAGGGATGTAGGAGCCGCGGAAGGTCCAGGCTCACTTTCCATACCAGATTAGACGTGTATTAACAGAAGGTAATCTTAGAAGTCATAAAACCGTAGAGCTTGTATAAAATTGATCATGAATGTTGAAGAGGTGAGTGAGGTGTGTAAGGATCGTGCCATATGGCGTTCGGTTCTCTCTGCCTACCCCGCTAGGAAAGTGGCGTGAAGTTAAGTTAGACACTGAAATTTTGTTGTCTTTATTTATTACGTACAATGCTATACCTAATTTCCCTCTTTTTTTTGTATAGATAACTGAGGACTTCTTAACCATGTTCAATGGAACAGCATCACGACTGAAAGAGCTGTGGCTGCTGGCACCAGTGCGGACCCTGCCGCTGGCGCCAGCGCTGACAAAACTGACACTTTACAACGCATCGCCTCAGCGCATTTCGTACAGCGCGCTGCACACGCTTCACCTGCATCGACTGCGCGTGCGCACGCTTCGAGAAGGATTCTTGCGAGGATGCTCAGCACTGAAATACTTTGTGGCTACTCAAAATATTTGGAGCTACTTACCATCAGACCTCTTCTCGTACTCACCTGATCTGGTCTCAGTGGTCTTGTCGGATAATATGCTGTTTGACTTGCATAGGTACTTACCGGTCTTAAATGGCTCAATGGCGCATTTGGTAGGGATCCTGCTCTTTGCGCCAAGAGTTGTGGATTCGATCCACAACCAGGACAAACATTTGTGTAAATACTTGTGTTAGCTCAGACTCAGATCAATGTGTGATGTTGCCTGATATTTATAAAAAGGATATTTTAACATAACTACCTTTCATCGCAGCTTTAATCCTTAACAGGGTGGGCAGAGTTAAAGGGAACAAGTCCCTAACAACTTTTGGGTAAAATACAAACTGGGTTTGGGTAATTCAGAGTCCAAGAAGCCAGCTCCTTAAACCTTTACTAAAAACAAAGACGAGTTGAGAAACATACAAAATTGTGAAATAGTAGTGGCTGTCTGGTCGCCTTCGTAATCACAAACCGAATGTACCATTAGTCGCCTTTTACGACATGCTAAACAAGGAACGCAGTTGGCAATTTTTTTCAAATCGCAGACCAACATGCATTGTTAAAGAACATATAATAAATGGCGCCTCTCATTATCATCCCACCGTTATGTCATATTACACTTTTATTGTAATCATATTATGTCATCTCCCACAGTCATTGATTGTATGATTTGGTTTAGAACATTAAAAAATGTGTATATTACTCATGTATATTTTGACGCTGAAAAGAGTAACTACCGAGTTTCTTGCCGGTTTATTCAATCAGCATTCCGAACCGGTGGTAGATTCACATTGCTCTGAATATTTTTGTAAAATTGTCGATTTATAAGTGCTTTTCTTAAGGCCTACATAAATAAAGATTTTTTTTTTAATTATTTGAATTATCTTCAGTGCTTAGTCGGGGTTTGCGGAAACCATAAATACATACATAATATCACTCCACATTACATCATGATCCAGAATTTAGCGAGTCTGGTAATTACATTGAAGTGACTGCCGATTCGACCTTTTTAACCTTGAAATGGCCTTGAGGTACCAGACAGTTTCCGATCATGGTTACACATCTATAATTGTTGGAATGTGTTGGTTTCATCATGATGTTTTCCCTCACCGCCGAGCTAGTGGTATAAATACGTACATAGATTTGAAAAATCCAGAGATAAATGCCCGGGTTTGGATCTGTACCCCTCTGTTAGGAAGTACGTGTGACCATTGAGCTACCAGCACTCCTCTATGGCACCTCTATTACACCTAAAATTTCATGTCTCATTTTATTTGACAATACTTCCAGCGCACTCTTTGCGAACCTCACAAAACTGGTGTCGTTGAGTCTGAACACGAATTTGTTGTCGGAGTCGAGCCTCGCCGCAGTGAGTGGGCTCACCTCCCTAGAGGAGCTAGACCTCAGCAGTAATACACTTTGGGAGCTCTGCTTATCTGGTAAGTAGAAGAGTTCCTCAACAAATTGTGGTTGACCTTGAAAACTAAAAATATGACTAAGTACGACAAAATTAATATCAGCCAGTTTTATTTTTGGCTGAATATGGTTAAAGGTGTCTGCTGCCCCTTTGACTCTGCCTACCCCTTGGAGGATTATAAGAGTGATTTTATGTATGTAATAATCATCATCTTCCTAGCATTATGTCCCGTGCTCAGTCCCAGTCCAATGAAACTATGAACCAGTGTGACTCTTTAAGAGTTTAATTTTGCACTCGTATCATGAATTGTATTGGTTCTATATCTAATTTCAAATCAATTTTTAGCATTTGGATAGTTCACGACATATCTAATTTTAACCACAGAACAGTACGACACAGGCTACTCCAAGCTGGCATCGCTGCATCAGCTCAAGATTCTCAATCTCTCTGACACCAAGCTCGGCAGGTTCTGCATTGACTGGCGACACTTGGAGAGTCTTCGTATACTCGACCTCTCAAATAACAGTATACGCAGTATGCGCTGCCTGGACTTGCGCGCTTACCGGGGCTACTACGACGAGAACTATGTCCCGGAGATCAATCTCAACAGCAACCCACTTGATACCTTCAGCTGCACCTGGATGGATCACGAATTGACGGTTCTTGACCCCAAACCATTGCAGGTTTGTGAAAGTTTATTTCCAGTTTCTGGTGTAGTCTGATTCGTTCATCATCTCCCTAGCGTTATGTCCCGTGCTTAGACGGGGTCCGCTTGGACCATGATCCAGGATATAGTGCGTCTGGTAATTACATTGAAGCGACTGCCAATCTGACCTTCATAACCCTAATATAGGGAAACCAGAAATTTTTGGATCATGGTTACAAATCCAAAGTTGTTTGAATTTGCAGGTTTTATCACGATGTTTTCCCTCACCGTCGAGCTAGTGGTATAAATACGTGCATAGATTTGAAAAATCTAGATGTGTGTGCCCGGGTTTGAACCCGCACTCCTCGGTTAAGTAGCGCGTGTACTTACCATTGAGCTAAAGTCTGGTTTGTTCCTTGCTGCGCATGTAAAAAGCGACTAATGGTCACGGACTATTAAAAGAAGGACTCCGCACCACTAACTTTACGTTGAAGCTTCGCAGAAGGTGCTCCAATTAAACACGCAACTTACATCACACATTGACATAAGCGTTCCAAATTTCCGATATTTAGAATCCATAAGACTCTTTACTCACAATTACATAAACGTGACTTCACGATGTTGTATGACAGCGTGGAGTCCTTCTTTTTTATTAGTCCGTGCTAATAGACTGACACACCAATTCCCTAGTTTCAAATAAGCTTAGGGTTGTGCTATGGATACTAGGCGAACGGTTAGACATACTTAAATACGTTTATAAACATCCATGACTCGAGTACAAATGTCCATGTTCACCACACGGAACATTTTCCCTTAGCAGGATTCGAACCTGCGACCCTTGGTTTCGTGGCCAGGGTCTCTGACCACTCGACCAACGGGTCAGGTGTATTATTCTTCAAACATTCCAGAAGGTGCTCATTCATAGCAACTCTCTTCTGAAGTGCAACTGCGGTAACTACTGGCTGTCCCTCATACTGCGCGAGCGCAATAGCCCCGCCTTCTTCAACGCAAGTTACGAGAGCCCCCGTTGCGACGATATGGGCGTCTTGTGTCGCATGCGCACTTTTTGCCCTTTAAATAACAAGGACTGCCTGAATCTGGCGTATACTGATAAAGAGGATATATTTAAAGTCTATGGTATGTTGTTGGTTCAATCATAGTCGTTATAAGGGTTTGACGAAACCTAATACTAATGGTTTAAGGGCTTGCTGACGTTTTGGATACGAAATGTTCGGTCAAATCAAATCAAATTAAATCGATTATTGCGTGTCACATTACATAATAAGATGGTCAAACATGTGAGGCCCTGTTAGGGCATAGCAATTTGAGAGAACGCACTGAGCGCTAAATTAACAATTAAACTAAATATCTATATAATGTAGTTAACATTTGCTTATAATAACTTTAACAATTAATTAAATATGCAACATATTGAGACATTAAACTAGTCAATAAGTCACTATTATTTGAATTACAGGTATCTATTATTAACTAGCTGTGCCAGCAGTGTCGGCCGCGTTTATGATTTATATTATAAAAACTATTTCCGTCATACATGATTTCTATGTAACTTTAACCATTAAGGCTGCACACGCGACGGAAGCTTAAAAAATGAAGTAACTTCTCCCGTTTTCCCAACATTTCCCTTCACTACTCTGCTCCTATTGATTGTAGCGTGATGAAATGTATACTATAACCTGCCCAGGAGTATGAAGAATAATTGTACCAAGTTTCGTTAAAATCCGTCAAGTAGTTTTTGTTTCTATAAGGAACATACAGACAGACGGACAGACAGACAAAAATTTTACTGATTGCATTTTTGGCATCAGTATCGATCACTAATCACCCCCTGATAGTTATTTTGAAAATATATTTCATGTACAGAATTGACCTCTCTACAGATTTATTATAAGTATAGATAACCAATTAACACATTAACAAATTGGCAAGAGACGTTGAAGTGTTTATGTACTATGGTAGGTATAGTTATTATCATTAAAAAAAATCATGTATACTGTAATAACATTTGCCAATGAGGAAAGGAAGAAGGTCAGACGGTGCTTAGAAATATTCATAAGTTACTTAAGCAGTGTGGCACCGACTTCAAGGATATAAGTATTAAAATACGTATTACTTTGGCCTAAGAAAATTTATTTTTTACTTTTATTAGATTCGTTTTTGAAGTCATTTTTTTTATGAACATTTTGGCATATTGAACTGTATGATGAAAGCCCAACAAAAGGGAACTGAACCTTTGAGGAAGTCCCTTGACTGTCCAGGGTATCCATCATCAGACTTGTAATGGTACTTATCACCTATATGGGTGCAAAGTTCTCATCAATATTAATGAATTAAGTCTTAACACTAGCTACTGTAAACCGTTGAAGAGTTCCCTTAACTGTTCTTCGTCTTCATTATCAGACCCCCAATGACAGTCGCCATCTAGGTGTAAAGTCCTCATCAATACATATTATTTAAACCCAAAGAAGAAACAAGGTAACTGCTGTAAATCGTTGAGGAGTTCCCTCGACTGTCTTTTGGCTCCATCATCAGATCGACTCCAGACCTTCATTAAATTGTAGTGCTTTAAAATACTCAATGAATAAAATTCCAATTGTACTAGCCGCCTCTACGATTTTTGAAGGTTCCTATCGATTTCTCTGGGTCATCATCAGATTCTAGCTTCCTTATCATGGGACCACCCTTGGGTTATCTCATTTCCAACAAAAAATTATCATCGAAATCGGTTCATAAACAACGAAGTTATGCGCGAAAAAAACATAGATACGGTCGAATTGAGAATCGCCTCTTTTTTTATGTCGGTTGAAAATGGTTAGAATAACTTCGTCAGCGCGATGTTGAAATGTCCAATATTTGAGTATATATTTGTAATACCACTTTTGATTCTGATGTTCGTAAAACAAGTGCTTAAACTACTTACCTCAGAGTCAGATATCGATATATGTGATGTAGTCTGATATTTATTATTTATTATTCATGACCGATCAGGAAACAAATTTTCCCTGCGTTACGACAATGGAAGCACCTACACAGCGTGGTGCCATACTTCAGCTCTCGGATCCCCCGCATGGCCGGTCTTCCCCAGAAAGCTGGACTTCGCCAGCGTGTCCCTGCACGGCTGCTCTCCGCCGGCCGTTGGCTACTCCGCCGCCCTTAAAACCCACAACGTCTCCCTCACCAAGAGCTTAAACCTCTACGATGTGCCCATTACCACACAGTTCCAAGACACCCTGCCTTCTTCTCTGGAGACATTATTACTAGGAGCGACCACAGGAGTGCTGCAGATCCCGAAGGAAGCCTTAAATCGCATACGAGTGAACTCCCTGACGCTTCTTAGGGCGTCTGGAGAAATTCCCTTAAAGCTGACTCGTCTTAACATGACGGAGACTGGTCTCAAGAGGTTGCCTAAAGGAGACTTCAAAGAGCTGATCGTAAGTATTCATTTATATATTAATATCTTTTCTGATGAATTTTGTCTGGTTATTTCGTGTATTTGATCCGTAATATAAAGCTAATGATCATCATAATTTAGCTGATGTTATAGATGTATGCCAATAATATGTACTACATGAACTAGTACAGGAAAAGTTTCTTTATTTTATAATTTTTGTACATGCCTTGTTTTAAGTAATGTTCCATATTTCTATTAATAAATTGAGATTTTAAATGGAGCCTGTTATTAAAATATGCTTATTTAAATTATCACAAATTTTAGCATGTCAGTAATGTTAAAAATTTATTAAAAAACTTAGAAATGATGAAGAATATATTTATCATGCATGCATCTTCAGACTATTCACCATAATAATCCAAATTATACAGTCTCACTACTTAAGGCTAATGAAGGTCAAATAGCAGTTAGTTCAATGTAGTTACTGGATTGACTAAACTCTGGATCATACTCCCAAAAGAACTTAACTAACACGGACATAACATCTTCCTGGCCTAATCTTGCTAGCGTTATGTCCCGTGCTTAGACGGGGTCCACTTAGACCATGATCCAGGATTTAGCGAGTCTGTTTTTCACATTGAAGCGGCGGTGATTGACCTTCGTAACCTTAAAATAGGGGAACCAGACAATTTTTAGACTATGGGTATCCTAGAAAACAATGATGACACAGATTATTGACCAATTTTCAGATCATCGAGAAAAATTTGAGTTCACTACCTGGTGAATCTTCACAACTGGAAAGCTTATCAATATCAGCTCCGGTGTTGTCGTTACCATTGGCGCCAGCTCTGTCTGTGCTGGAGCTGGTGGGGGCGAAACCCCCCGCTGGCTTCGCGGTGAGGTACCCCAAGCTGCGGACGCTGCGCCTGCGCCGGTTGGCGTTACAGCTGTTGCCGGATCAGCTGTTGCGCGGCGCGACCCAGCTGCAGCACTTCGTAATGACGGATCATTTACACCCCTTGTTGCAAAATGATTTCTTCTCGTTCTCTCTGAAGTTGGTGACGATTGATTTGAGTGACAATCAGCTGCATTTCTTGCCAAGGTAACAGAGGTTTTTTTTTTAAACTAGTAAGTTAGAAGTAAAAAGTGTGACTAGTAAGTTGGTCGAGTGGTCAGAAACCCTGGTCACGAAAGAAAAGTCGCAGGTTTGAATACCGCTAGCGGCAAATGTTTCGTGTAATGAACATAGACATTTGCACTCGAGTCATGGATGTTTGTAAATTCGGCTGCTACGACTTCCTTTGACAGTTCGCGGCACCGCGCATGTTCGAGCGCCGCGAACGATTTTTCCGCGAACTAAGCGCGCGCTCATTGCCTACTTAAAACGTTCATATCTCAAAAACTAGTAAAGCTATATTAATATAAAAAATACATGGTATAGCTGAAACTATAGATTTTTTTTTCGTGCAAGAACTAGAGTACAAATACGAGTTTAAAGTAGTTCAAAAAACAAAACAACACACGAAAACCGGCACGCCATGTTTGAATTTTTGTATTATTTTTATATCGTCGATTTTGTGCCAATATCTGATAGTAAACTTTGATATTTATAGATAATCAATTGGCAGATATCTTGAGGATTCTTTTGATATATAACACTTGTAGAAATAAATAGTAAATACATTAATACTTACATTGTAATCTCACAAACACAACACACACTTGCGGTAACAAATGGAAAATGACGTACCCACATTTAACATTTTTTTTTTTAATATGTCATTTGGTTTTGCACGATTGTTTATGGTTTGAATTCAATCTATGGTTCATACAGAGCTCTATGGTATTTTTTCTTTTTAATCTAAAAATAGAGGTCGCCCCACAACATTAAATCTAAAAAATCTGCCATTCGTTTTCCATTAGGTTACCATAGTCGCTTAGAGCGCTGCGCTGATCTCAAAAAAGGGCAACTGCGGTTGCCCGGACACTAAATCCGACTTACAAGCATACATACTTAGACGGGGACTAGGAAATTGGTGTGTTAGTCTGAAAAAAATATTTACTAATGTATTTCAATAAAACTTGTGGTAGCTCCATGATGTGATGGCAACATCATACTAATATTATAAAGAAGAAAGATTTCGTTGTTTGTTTGTATTGAATAGGCCCCAAAATTACTGAACCGATTTGAAAAAAACTTTCACCAATAGAAAGTTACTTTATCAGCAAGTGACATAGTCTTTATTTTATCCCTATTTTCCTACGGGAACGGGTTCTACTCGGGTAAAATCGGGACCCTGTTGCTGCCCTGCAACTTGTTTCAAATAAGCCGTAGACTTTATTAAGTAAAGTTTACATGTTAGGAGTCGTAAAAACCGTAGAGCTTTTAAGAAAAGGATCATGAATGTTGAAGAAGCGAGTGAGGTATGTAAGGATCGTGCCACATGGCGTTCGGTTCTCTCTGCCTACCCCGCTAGGGAAGTGGCGTGAAGTATAGTTAGTTAGTTTTTCGGTATTTACCGACAACAAAAAAGGGCTGGTCTGAATTGGCGAATTACTCTGAAATAAAAATACATGAAGTGATTCTTCTCCAGAGGGCTGTTCTCGGGACTGGATAAGTTGGAGATACTGAAGCTGAACAACAACCGTCTGTCGGTCACCAAGCTGCCGGACCTGGCGCCGCTCACCGCGCTGAGGGAGCTCTACCTTGAGGATAACCTTCTTCTTGACCTCTGCCCTGGTACGACAACACCCAGCTCAATGTGTCATTAATATTAATTATAATGCCCCCCCTAACCGATTCCGGCCACCGGAGCCAATCACAATGCAGGACATGATATAGTGTACAAGTATCTGCGCAAACACACGTGCACTCTCTGTTCCTTCACTTTATGGAACGAGATGACCGGAGAGAGGTCAGGCGTAGGACCAAAGGATTAACGTGCTTTCTGGCACGGGGGTGATCAAACTGCCAGCTTCCCGATTCCGGGCTGTTACTGAGTAATTTCAATATTAAAATACCTAGCCAAAATTTTTTGGTCTGAGCCGGTTTACAACCGGGACCTCTTGGTTCTAGGCGGTGATTACTACTACTAGACCAACGAGGCAGTTAAATGTCAAATATGTCATTATTAGACACAGTCCAAGGACCAATTAGACTCTGCCTAATCCTTTGAGGATTGTAAGAGTCATAATAGATAATTCTATTTTTTCCTCTTGCAGACGGCAACACGTCAGCAATATCCTCACTGCCACGCTTATCCTTGCTGCATCTAGCGCGCTCAGGCGCAGCCCACCTCTGCGCCGATTGGCAGCGCTCGTGGACGCTTCGCTGCGTCGACCTCCGGTTCAGTGCAGTTCGCTACGTCAACTGTGATCAGCTGGGCACGGCCGGGAAACCGCTTGGACCTTTTATGGATCTCACTGGGAGTCCCGTAGGAGATGTCGATTGTTATGACTATGAATGGGTAATCAACGACCTAGATCTATTTGTTAGACAGTTTATATCTTTGGTCTGGGATGTTCTTGTCCCATGTTGGTCTGGAACTTGGGCCATGTGATTCTTGGCTAGCATGTCGTAAAAGGCGACTAATGGCGAGGCGCGTATCCTTACCAATGAGCTACCCCCGCTCCGTAACACAAGGGCTTATGCTATTTAATTTCAAGTCAGGTCAATGCATGTGATATTGTCTAATATTAATTTTTATTTATATGTAAATATACTAACTAACTAACTAAACTTCACGCCACTTCCCTGCAGTGTAGGCAAAGAGAACGCCATATGGCACGATCCTTACACACCTCACTCGCCTGTTCAACATTCATAATCCTTTTCATACAAGCTCTACGGTTTTTATGACTCCTAACATCACCTTCTGTTAATACATAATCTGCTGATCTAACTATTTCTTGTATTTAATAACTCATAGACGGAGAAAGAACTGAGTGACAGAGCAGCCCGCATCTTCATCAACATGGAGTCATCAGGGTTCAAGCCGACCAATCTGACCTCGCCCTGCCACGGGGACTGGGTGCGGAAGAACGCGACGATCGTTGAGGATAGACCAAATATACCCAATTGGGTCATTTACTGATTGTGCAATAAAGTTAGTACGAAGAATAACTCGTTTCTTGATACTTGAATACCCACTTTATCATCCTCTTGCCCTTCTCCCAGGTCATCTGGGCCCTCATCTGCATTGCACGTGTCTCCACCGCCGCGAAACTAGTATCGCACCTCTGGCTATCCCTGTCAGCCTCCCCTCTAAAGGGGGGCTAGAGGAGCCCGCCGCTTAGGGCAGGCCGTCGCCAGTGATGCTGTGGTAGCTTTAATTGTGGATCTCACGGCGTCTCCACTCTGGCGATGATGGGTGCCGCGGGGTTCAGTGGGTATACCCCGGCCACTCCATCTTGATCGGAGAGGGGTCCTCCGTTTCAGAGGGCTCTGGGAGTCCCACACACCATGTCCTTAGCCAGATGACGTGAAGGTGGCTAATGCATTCCCCGCATAAAAAAAAAAATGCAGCATGTCTTCCTCTTCCACACGTCCCGGTCAGCCGTCATCAAGCTATCTACTCCTATTCTCTCATATCATCTTTCACACAATCCATGCATCTCTTATTTGGCCTTCCTCTTCCTCTCCATCCACAAACATTCATATTCATCACTCTCTTTGTCGCGTATCCTTCCTCTTTTCTCATCATATGCCCGTACCAAGATAAACTTACTTTACACACTTATACTTAACCAAATCTTCAAGTCTATACTTATCCTTACTTAATACTAGCAGCGCCCCGCGGTTTCACCCACATAGTTCCCGTTCCTGTAGGGATATGGGAATAAAATATAGCCTATGTTATTTCCGCATAATGTAGCTCGCCAATGGTGAAATAACTTTTGAAATCGGCACAGTAGTTTTTGAGTTTCTTCATTACAAACATACACACACACAAAAATACAAATAACTAACTAACTAACTAAACTTCTCGCCACTTCCCTAGCGGAGTAGGCAGAGAGAAGCGAACGCCATATGGCACGATCCTTACCCACCTCACTCGCCTCTTCAACATTCATAATCCTTTTCATACAAGCTCTACGGTTTTTACGACTCCTAACATCACCTTCTGTAACACACGACCACGATTTTCAAAAATACAAATCTTTCCTCTTTATAATATTAGTATAGATACAGATAAATAAATAAATTAATTCTCCACACTGACACACCAATTCCCTAGTTCCAAACTAAGCTTATGCTTGTGCTATGGATACTAGGTGAACGGATAGACATACTTAAATACGTTTATAAACATCCATGACTCGAGTACAAATGTCCATGTTCATCACACGAAACATTTGCCCCTAGCGGGATTCGAACCCGCGACCCTTAGTTTCGTGGCCAGGGTCTCTAACCACTCGACCAACAGGCCAGTCAAGCCGAAGATAGCCGAAGAGTTAGTTGTTTGTTTAATTAAACGTGATCTCACGACCGGATTGAAAAAATATATTTGTGTCGAATAGCCCAATTATCGAGTAATAGAGAAGGTATTGAGAAGGATGCTATAGGTATAAAATCACTCTACGATACATTAACCAAAACGCGAATAAAACCGCAGGCACACAGCTAGTCATATACATAATAATTTTTAATTTTAGTACTTTAAAGTTTTTTTTAAACATACATTACTCGTACATATAATCAAGTCCCATGTCCTATGTTGGTCTGGGACTTAAAAATAATGTGCCAAATGTATTTCTTACCTAGCATGTCGTGAAAGGCGACAAATGGTATATCGGGTTTTAGGTATGTATGTGATTGTGTAGGCGACGAGCTAGCCACTTGCCACTCCTTTTTCACAATTTTCCATCTAACCCAACCCAGTTTTATTTTTGGCTGTATGTGGTTAAAGGGGCCAGGAGCGGTGGTAGCTCAATGGTAAGGACACGCGCCTCTTAACCGAGGAGTGCGGGTTCAAACCCGGGCACGTACCTCTGGTGAAGGAAAACATCGTGATGAAACCTGCAAATTCAAACAACTTTGGATTTGTGACCATGATCCAAAAATTGTCTGGTTCCCCTATCTTAGGGTTACGAAGGTCAGATCGGCAGTCGCTTCAATGTAATTACCAGACTCGCTAAATCCTGGATCATGGTCTAAGCGGACCCCGTCTAAACACGGGACATAACGCTAGGAAGATGATGATGTGGTTAAAGGGGCCTGCTGCTTCTTTGACTTTGCCTACCCTTTCGGGAATTATCAGACAGTCAGACAGTACGTTCAGTACACGGGTCAGTCGTTCATCCTCCATTACGTAAAACTTGCCGCGAACTTCCTATGATCGAATCAAACCTCTAGGGGTTCGCGTACCTCCCTTTGAGAAACGCTGACCTAGACCACCAAAAACCCATCAAGGAACACACTAAATTATTTTTAAGCCAGACCATGAGTGAGTCTACACCTGTAGGTACAATGTAACCGTTTTATAAAAGAAAATGTCGTTTTTGTTGTCAAAACACTTTTTATTTTGTCAATCAAATCTATGCTGTATTTCTTGAACGTAGTGTAAACTGCTGTTGCAGTGAAGGGTTACTCTGCGCGGGCGCCTCTTGGCCGGAGACGCCTGTAATCTCGCTATTTAACACAGGTTTCGGCATTAGATGCTCTGAGCACACCGGCTGACTTAGAATCAGTGACACCTGCAAAAATACACGGTACTTAGTGATTTATTTTGTCTTGTCCACCTTTTTAAAGAAGGGAGGAAGAGAAGAAGAAAGATAGGGAGGTAGGGAAGAAAGGAAGAAGTGTGGAAGGAAGGTATGAAGGAGAGGAGGAAGAGAGGAAGGGAGGGAGCCAAGGATGGAAGAAGAGAGAAAGGAAGTGAGGAAGTGGGAAAGGGAAGAGGAAGAAAGGGAGGAAGGGTAAAAGGAAGGCAAGGTGCAAGATAGACATGAAAAGAGGGAGTAATAGAGGAAAAGAAATGGAGGCAAGATGGAAGGGAAGAAGCAAAGAAGTGAGGAAGGAGTGACTGACACAGAAAATAATGTTATACTGACCTCAAATTCATAACCTTTTTGGACCTGCTCAGAGGTGCACGCAAGGCATTCCATCGGATTGTCCATCAGAGACACCGTGAGTGGAAAGTCGCGGTTAGGAACGTGCCACTCTGTGCAGGAGACGTCCTGTAGCTGGTTCTTATCCAAGTGCAGCGAGTTTAACACTGGTAAAAGCCACCAGTCAGGGCAGATTCGTGTCAGACCGGTCTCTGATACGTCTAAGAACTGAAGTTCTGGTAAGTGGAAGCTTGAATTGGCTCCTGTGAAAGAAAGCCAGTTACTCTAAATCAGGGTTTCCCAACTTTTTCTTTGTCGAGCCTCCCGAACCAAATATAACATTTTACACTCTCCTGCAAACCCCTCCCTCCCCCTTTTGTGAACTTTGACCAATATTGGAAATTATAAAAAAGTATATTTTTTTTTTTTACGTGAGGAATGCCTTTACGTACCGTCCAAGTAGACCTGAGTAAGAGCCTACAAGGGTGTGTCGAGCTCGGAACCGGCTGGCAACACCGGTTCCCCTACCGACTAAATCTCACGGCTGCCATTCTTCGGGCGCTGAACGCAAAACTATTGGGGTCCCCACTGTTCCTTCCTTGTTTAGCCTGGCTAGACAAGGAACTGCTTAACCTAATTATTAGGTTTGTGATTATGTAGGCATCAAACTAGTAATTTGTCGATTAAAGTTATTTTCAGGTAACTGTTACAAAATCCTAATCATCAACGGATTCTTATCCTATAAGCGTCACTGATTTTAATTTTTTGGCCAAATGTGGTCAAGCATAGTACCCCTTTGACTCTGCCTACCTCTGGTGTTCAGATATGTATGTATAAGTGTCAAATGGGAATAGGAGAAAAAATGCTACAAAGGCCTCTCTCACCTTTTGAACAGAAATCCCCGATTGGGTTTCCTCTCAAATTAAGGTCCATAAGGCTCCGGAGGGGGGCCACTCCACTGTACATGCCGGTCACGCTAAGTCGGTTGTAGCTCAGAAACAGGGACCTCAGCGCCGGCAGCCTCGAAAAGAGATTGCTGAGGAGTCAAAGTCAAAATATTCTTCTTTAATATTGGTTTCAAAGAAATCGTCAAATATAGGTAAAGCTATATGATTCTACCAACAGTTCGGAATGTTGTATCTACCAAGAAGAATTCGGCAAGAAACTCAGTTACTCTTTGATTACCAGTATTAACAATGTTATGTTATGAATAATAATTAACTTTGAACAATGTTCTAAACTTGACTCGACCAGAGCAGACCAAAGGCGGCACCTGTTCCCAAGCGTGACATACAGTGATGGCTGACATCACTTAACTCTACCAAATTAAAGGAATGTAATCTTATGTAGTAACTCCCGCCACATACCGCTAGGAGAATAACATAACCTGTCTTTAAAAGATTAACTAATGTATCCTTATTAATTACTAGCAGCATCCCGCGGTTTCACCCGCATAGTTCCCATTCCTGTGGGAATATGGGGATAAAATATAGCATAAGTTACTTCAGGATAATGTAGCTTTCCAATGATGAAAGAATTTTTGAAATAGGCAAAGTAGTTTTTGAGTTTATTCATTACAAACATACACACATACACAAAAATACAAGAATACAGATATTTCCTTTTTATAATATTAGTATAGATATTTGATTTATTCTTTTTATGTTCTTATCCTTCCCATCTTTTGGGTCAAGCACTGGGCCCTGGTTGAGCCTACAATATATTGTGCCATCATCATCATCAACCATCAACCATCATCATCCTTATATCATTTCGTCCTGTGCTTAACCGGGATCATGATCCATGATCTAGCGAGTCTAAAATAACATTGAAGCGATTGCCGATCGAACCTTCGTCATCCTTAGGTAAGGGAACCCAAACATGATTGGAATGTGCAGGTTTCATCACCGCTGAGCTAGTGTAGCTATTTTGAGAAATCCAGAGGTACAAAACTAACTAACTAACTAAACTTCACGCCACTTCCCTAGCGGGGTAGGCAGAGAGAACCGAACGCCATATGGCACAATATAACACACCTCACTCGCCTCTTCAACATTCATGGTCTTTTTCATACAAGCTCTACGGTTTTTATGACTCCTAAAATCACCTTATGTTAACACACGACCAATCTGGTCGTGGTAGGTGAGCCTGGGCCTTCCGCGGCTCCTACATCCTTCCACTTTCATTGTATATCTGTTTAGTTAATCTTTCGTCATTCATTCTTTCCACATGTTCGGACCAGTTTGGTTCAAAGGTACATGCTCGATTTTTATCCCGTACCCTTCGGTTAAGAGGCGCGTGTCCTTACCATTGAGCTTGGTAGCTCAATGGTAAGGGTCAGAACCATATTTACAAAGAGCAAACCATTGCTCTTTGTAAATATGGTTCTGACCCTTCATTCTTATTTATCTACTCATCATAGTCATCTTCCTAGCGTTATGTCCCGTGCTTAGACGGCGTCCGCTTAGACCATGATCCAGGATTTAGCGAGTCTGGTTATTACATTGAAGCGACTGCCGATCTGACCTTCGTAACCCTTACATAGGGCAACCAGACAATTTTTGGATCATGGATACAAATCCAAAGTTATTTAAATATGCAGGTTTCATCACGACGTTTTCTCTCACCGTCGAGCTAGTGGTATAAATAAGCACATAGATTTTGAAAAATCCAGAGGTACGTGCCCGGGTTTGAACCCGCACTCCTCTGTTAAGTGGCGCGTGTCCTTACCATTGAGCTACCATCGTTCTTATTTATCAAAGTCAAAGTCATAGTCAAAATATTCTTTATTTATATAGGTTTCAAAGAAACACTTATAAATCGTCAAAAACAGTTCAAAGAGATATGATTCTACCACCGGTTCGGAATGTTGCATCTACCGAGAAGAATCCGGCAAGAAACTCGGTAGTTACTTTTTTCAACAACAGTATTAACAAAGTTATAAGAATCATATTTAACTTTGAACGATGTTTCAGAGTAGGCCTGGTGTGAAATAAGATAATAAAAATTTATAATGACTAAGAAAAAATATAAATATGACCCGACCAGAGCAGACCAGTCCCCAAAGGCGGCACCTGTTCCCAAGCATGACGTATGTGTCAGCCATCGCTTCACTCAACCACATTTTAGGGAATGTAACGACCCGCCTACTATAACTCTAAAATACTATAAAGCCCCCAATACCTTGGCAACGTCTCCAGCTTGTTATAGCTCAAATCAATCGAACTAATATCGACTGTATCCTCAAACAAGTCCGGAGCCAATGAAGTGAGACTGCAGTTAACCGCAGTGAACATCACCATTGACAACTGGTTCTTCAACAGTTTCGCGGGCAAGACTTCAATCTGGCCATCGATTTGCATTATTAGCAAAGAGTATTTGGTTAAGTCCAGTGCTGGTAAGTTGTTGACGGCTGAACCGTGGAAAGAGATTACTTGGAGCGGAGCCTGTGGCAGAGCGACCACGGGCGTGTGCAGCGAAAGGTATATCAATTGTGGTGCTGGTTGGGAGAGGTTCGTCAGTCGTTCTTCGTTTATCTGAGGACCGTAATGCGGTATTTTATTTATTATTTTCTATAGCCCGTAAGTAAGATTATCAAAAAATATTGAATACCAATATTTTGCGCTATCTTATTATATCATCTTCCTAGCATTATGTCCCGTGCTTAGACGAAGTCCGCTTAGACCATGATCCAGGATTTAGTGAGTCTGGTAATTACATTGAAGCGACTGCCGATCTGACCTTCGTAACCCTAAGATAGGGGAACCAGACAATTTTTGGATCATGGTTACAAATCTAAAGTTGTTTGGATTTGCAGGTTTCATCACGATGTTTTCCTTCACCATCGAGCTAGTGGTATACGTACATAGATTTGAAAAATTTTGAGGTTTAGTTTGGAACTAGGGAAATTGTGTGTCAGCCTGGAGAACTTTTTTATTATTTACTAGCTGTGCCAGCGGTGTCACCCGCGTTTATGGTTAATATTATAAAGACTATTTCCGTCATACATGATTTCTATGTAACTTTAACCATTTAGGCTGCACACGCGACGGAAGCTTAAAAAATGGAGTAACTTCTCCCGTTTTCCCAACGTTTCCCTTCAATACTCTGCTCCTATTGATTGTAGAGTGATGAAAAGTATACTATAACCTGCCCAGGAGTATGAAGAATAATTGTACCAAGTTTCGTTAAATCCGTCGAGTAGTTTTTGTTTCTATAAGGAACATACATACAGACAGACAGACAGACAAAAATTTTACTGATTGCATTTTTGGCATCAGTATCGATTACCAATCACCCCCTGATAGTTATTTTGAAAATATATTTCAAGTACAGAATTGACCTCTCTACAGATTTTTTATAAGTATAGATTTACTAGGCAAGAAACATAGATAGTACTTTAATTTTGAATCCCAAATTAACATGAGACCAAATTTATAACAGAGCATGTAGAATATTACTACAGAATCTAAGAATCAAGTCATATGAAAGTTCGTAAAAGGCTACTTTAAATGCATTTGGAATTAGGTTCGTGAATATGTAGGCTACAAGCTAGCTACACGTCTCCAACTTTCCAGCTAACCCATCCCAGTTTTTTTAGCTAAAAGTGGTTAATGGGGCCTTGCTACCCCTTAGGCTCTGACTACCCCTTAGAGAAATGCAGGTGTGGTGGTATATGTGTAATTAAATTCCATACCGTAACTTTCATGACTGACTGTGCCTCTACTGGAAATGTGCTGATGCCGGTGTGGTGTAGTTCTAATTCTTCAAGTTGCGACGGTAGACCATCAGATACAGCAGGCAAGTCAACGTTATGGAGAGACAGAGAGCTTAGATGGACCAGGGAGGCAACAGCCCCTGGCGCCAGCACTAGCTTGCTGTCCGAGCTCAGTTCAAGGGCTGGAGGTGCGTCAGCCAGTGCAGCAGCTGTGACGTCTGTATCAGCGGGTACATTGACCAGCTTTAGTTTATTAGCGGTGATATTGCGCGCAAGCAAGGCAGCCGTATATGATCCCTTGGACGGCGGCGCGCAACATATTAGCTCAACAGTGTCAAAATTCTTGAGCGAGGGGAACACTGGCCACTCCGGGTCTGTGGGTTCTCCGCCGAGGCAGCTCACTTTATACAACTCGTCATCGGAGTAGATCTGGAATTTTTCGTCTGAAGAATGGTAATCGATTAATCGGAAGAATCGAATTGAATAACTATCATCGTCGTCCTAGCATTATGTGGCCTGTTTAGTTGGGGTCCACTTAGATAATGATCTAGGACTTATCGAGTCTATTAATTACATTGAACATAAGCCCTAGGCACAAACGCAGTTATACCACTACTGAGTATAAACAGGTTTCTCAATTATCCTATGTAAGGAGGGCTAAAGTACATTAACAAACAGACAAACATAACATCACGCCCATAATCCCCGAAGGGGTAGGCAGAGTTAAAAGGGCAGCTGGCCCCTTTGACCACATTCCGCCAAAACCAAAACTGGGCTGAGTAAAATGGAAAATTGTGAAAAAGTAGTGACAAGTGGCTAGCTCGTCGCCTACACAATCACACACCCAAAAACCCGATATATAGACCATTTAACGCCTTCTACGATATGCTAGGCAAGCAACACAGTTGGCACATTATTTTTTAGTCCCAGACCAACATGAGACAAAATTTTGTAGTACATCTACTGAGTAAAAATATATGTGGATGGTGCCACACCAATAGTTATTAATAAAAAATATCATAATATGCAACTAACAAGGGGACAAATTCATTAGACTTTACCGTTTTTGTTTAAAGCTGAATATAATGAATTATTTTAATAGCTTTGACATTAAACTTTTCAATACGAGAAATGGTTTAAAATTTAATCTTAACTTACGTTTAATAACCTTTTTGCAAAAACTGGAATTACTTTCCACGTCATCTCTGAAATAAACAAAACAAAATTACACAAAATTCACATCTGATGAGAATGTGCTCTTAACAAGAAAAAAAACATCATATGCGTTAAATCAAATAAAACTTCCATGCATCTTGTCCCTTTCCTTGTAGCTCATATCATGATCCTAGATACTAAATAGTAAGACTACTAACTAACTAAACTTCACGCTACTTCCCTAGCGAGGTAGGCAGAGAGAACCGAACGTCATATGTCACGATCCTTGCACATCCATAAGTCTACTCACACACACACATAACATCACGCCCACAATCCCCGAAGAGGTAAACAGAGTCAAAGGGGCAGGCCCTTCCAACCACATTCAGCCAAAAAAGCTGGGCTGGGTAAGATAAAAAATTATAAAAAGTTCAATATTGAAATACCCAGCCACAAATTTAGGCCCGACCCGGGAATTGAACCTGGGACTTCTTATTCCTTTGGTATACCACTAGACCAACCAGGCAATCAATTTTACGACATGCTAGACAAGGAACACAATTGACACGTTCTCTCAAGTTCCAGAATAAGAGCAAGACTTACTTTTTGCAAAATGCGCAACTCGCACTGGGTTGACTTGACTTGGCTGTTACTTCCCTCCGTTGGCGGAGTAAGGACTCGTGTCTCAGATGATCAGATATATCCTCAGCCTGCATTGAAGCGGAATCAACAACGCTCTGCAACGCACTCTACATTATAATGGTTTGTTTAGTCCCTAAAATATGGTTGAGTGAAGCGATGGCTGACACATACGTCATGCGTGGGAACAGGTGCGCCTTTGGGGACTGGTCTGCTCTGGTTGGGTCAAGTTTTTGGTTTGTAATTTATATATTTTTATTTTGATACTCTATAACAGGCCCACACTAAAACGTGGTTCAAAGTTAATTATGATTCATACACCTTTGTATAAATTGTATTGAAAAGTGTAGATACAACATTCCGAACCGGTGGTAGAATCATATAGCAGAGCTTTATGGATTTGACGATTTATAAGTGTTTATTTGAAACCAATATCAATAAAGAATATTTGACTTTGTCTTTGAGTGTAGGGTGCGTTGCAAATGTGCTCAGCGGTCCTAGATGGCGCTGAGCGCCATCGCTATGGAGCCCCACTCGGCGCGCGCATCGTATCCAAAACCGAATTTACTAGGGAGCGCTAAAGTAATTTTTGCACACGAATGCTACAGCAGCTAGAAACGCCTCTTGGAATCAAAATAATCACACTATGTACAGCTTCTATTAAAGTCAAAATATAGTTCCGCAACGCTGTCAATAGATGGCGCTGCATGTGTTTTAAATTGCGCACGCGAAACGTTTCTCCGGACCCATATATAATCTAAGGTGTTTTTGTAAGGCAGAGTCAAAGGGACAGCATGACCCTCGAACCACATTCAGCCAAAAAGAAATCCGGGCTGGGTTAGATGGAAAATTGTGAAAAAGCAGTGACAAGCGGCTAACCTATCGCCTACACAATCACACACCCAAAATCCGATACACCATTAGTTGCCTTTTACGACTTGCTAGGCAAGAACCACAGTTGGCACATTCTTTTTAAGTCCCAAACCAACATAGGACAGTGGGCTGAGTTGGATGGACAGCTGTGAAAAAGGCTAACTCGTCGCCTACTCAGACACATACCCAAAAGCCCGTAAACCATTCAAAGTCAAAGTCAAGTCAAAGTCAAAATATCTTTATTTACGTAGGCCTCAAAAAAGCACTTGTGAATCGTCAAGTAAGTACATAGTAGAACAATTTGAATCTACCACCGGTTCGGAATGTCGCATCTACCAAGAAGAAACCGGCAAGAAACTCGGTAGTTACTCTTTTCAATGCCAGATTGAATATAAAAATTAAATTTTACAGATTAAGTTAATATTAATACCAAGTCATACAGTTAATGTTCGTCAAAGATTCAGTCGAGTATTATCAGAAGTAAAAGGTAAACCAGAGCAGATCAGCCTCTGAAGGTGGCACCTGTTCACAAGTATGACGTATGTGTCAGCCATCGTTTCACTCGACCATATTTGAGGGAATGTAACGACCCGTCACATAACGCCACCACCCCCGAAGCAATTGAGTGAGCATGACTACTCAAGCTTCCCTATCATTATTATAAGAAAGTTAAAAACTAAACAAAACAACAAGAAATTCTTATCAGAATTCATTAAATGTACGAGATGGTGTACAGTTTGTAACAATAAAATTAATTTCAGACTGTTTTATCATTAAAATAATCGTCAGTCGTATAAAAGCCCTTTCTACAAGGTATTCTTTATTCGTTGTTTGAACTGCGCAAGAGGTAGATTTAAAATGTCTGCGGGAATTTTGTTATAGTAATTTACACTTTGCCCAATAAAGCAGCGTGACAATCTTTGCAGTCTAAATCGCGGTACTGCGATTTTGTTTCTGTTTCTTGTATTCGAATGATGTCATTAGTCGCCTTTTACGACATGCTAGGCAGGAATTTTTTTTGTCCCATATCAACATCGGCCAAGTCCCAGACCAACATGGGTCATGTAAATAGAACTATCCAATAAACCCTTATTTGGGTTTTAATTTTAATAACTAGTACATCGGGTTGTGACCTTAACCAGGCGGTTATTCACACTATAACAGGCATCATAATAAATATTGATATAATTCCGATTTCAGTAACTAAAATGACATTGTTTCATTATTAATTTAAGCACAGAGTAATATTATACTACCATGTCTGGTCAGTCACATACATTTTAGATTCCGTATAGACATAGTACAGTATATTCCATGAAAAAAGCATTTTTTCAAAGTGAAATAATAACGTTTTTATTCGGTTTTATCTCTCAATCAGTCTAAATGATGCCTGTAGCGAAATCTGTCTGTGTCAACTCTATACGAAATCTAAAATGTATGTTACTGACCAGACATGATTTAAGCTTAATAAATCTACACTTGTGTTACAAATATCACTACATATTATAAAACAAAATCTTCTACTGCGTCTGTCTGTTCGTGATAATAAACTCAAAAACCACTGCACCGATTTTCATCCGGTTTTGACCAATAGATAAAGTGATTATTGAAGAAGGTTTAAAAATATAATGTACATTGACGGGCGGAGCCGCGGGCAACAGCTTGTCAGAAATAAAACCAAAGTGCATACCTTCTCGACGAAATGATGTCCATTTTCTGTGGAATTGTCAAAGAATCAAGATGGCGGACAGGCGTCCATTTTGTGTAAATGTCAAAATTTATTGGGGCAGTTTATAAATAAATAAATACCACACACATATATTGATCTGACTCCGAGTTAAGAACTTGTATTACGGATATCAGAATCAACAGTGGTATTACAAGTAAATACTTAACTAGTAGATATTAACACCCAGACACAGAACAAACACAAGTATTTATCACTCGTATGTTTTTCCGGGGTAGGGATCGAGCCCACAATCTTGGCACGTAGGGCAGGGTCACTACCGAATGCGCCATCAAGCCAGTCAAGTCAAGTCAAGTCAAATGTTATTGAGGTAGTTTCAGGTTGTATACATAAGCATATATACCTCTGATTCAGCAGAGGGCACAGAGAGTGGGCCTACGAGGCCGGTCGTGACGAACGGGGTCTGATTCCTAAGCGGAGGAGTCGAGACGTGCTGAGTGTCCTAGCAAGTCTCAAGATGAGGTATGCGTAACAAAAGGTGGAAAATTTTGTCTTTATTTATCCCGAAATAGAGCGGTGGTAGCTCAATGGTAAGGACACGCGCCTCTTAACCGAGGAGTGCGGGTCTAAACCCGGGCACGTACTTTTAGATTTTTCAAATCTATGCACGTATTCATACCACTAACTCGACGGTGAAGGAAAGCATCGTGATGAAACCTGCAAATTAAAACAACTTTGCATTTGTAACCATGATCCAAAAAATATCTGGTTCCCCTATCTTAGGGTTACGAAGGTCAGATCGGCGGTCGCTTCAATGTAATTACCAGACTTGCTAAATCCTGGATTATGGTCTAAGCGGACCCCGTCTAAGCACGGGAAAAGACGCTAGGAAGATGATTTATCCCGAAATATTTAAAGAAATAAATGTCCACTTGTGTGGAGCGGACAGGACGCTTGTATATTACAATCTCACCTATAAAGTGTGTCGCATTTACCCCCAAAGTAATTATAAAGCCCAAACGCACAACCACAGTCTTAAACATGCTGCCTGTACACTAGAGAGCTGAAACTGAACATAAAGTTTAATACATGAATATTAATTGGAACGTATAATTTTTACTGGAAAAAACTAAATCTTCATTTCATTCCATGAAATTGTTTTGTGGACACGTTAAATTGTATCGAGACTGTGAAATTACTTTACTTGTATGTGTATTTCTCCAATTTGTTTTATTAATTTATACCTAACCTAACCTGTATAAATTGTTTACATTTATAATGACTGAAAATGACAGTCGTAAGCAGCAGAAACTAGCGGGAGCTACTAGTACCAAACGCCACTAATAGATGGCGCTAGCTGTATTTTAGATCGCGCAAGCATTTCAGTTTCTCAACGTTATATATATGCTCCATAAAAAATTGTAATCGTTCGGTTTCCTAATAAACTTTAAAGTTTACTTTCTACTACTTGGTTTAGTTTGGAGATATAGGCCCTGAATGAATACATAATATTTAACTTTTTTGCATCGTGTAATACAATACATACATACATACTAACCTCGTTTGTTTAGTGGCCGCTTGCGCCACCTTAAGATCAAGGGTCCTTGGTTCAAATCCCGGATAAATTAAAGGATATTATTATTATTAAATACTTAACGCTACCGTGATGTCTGTCTCAGTCATCATACTTGTAGCGTTAAGTCTCGTACTTAGCCAAGGTCCGCTAACACCAAAATCTAGGTTTTAGCATACATGCCAGCATATCGTCACGCCCACAATCCCCGAAGGAGTAGGCAAAGGGGCAGCAGGCCCCTTAGCCACATCCAGCAAAAAAATTAAATTAGGTTGGGTTAGATGGAAAATTGTGAAAAAGTGGTGACAAGTGGCTTGCAAGAGGTTATTTTACGCAAAAGGTTATTGACCCTTGGTCCCTGCTAGGGGCAAATGTTTCGTGTGATGAACATGGACATTTGTACTCGAGTCATGGATGTTTATAAACGTATTTAAGTATGTCTATCCGTTTATCTAGTATGAAATAAAATGAAATTAAATGAAATTGTCTCTATTAACGTAGGCTTCAAAAAAACACTTATGAATCGTCAGAATGAGATCAATATCTACCGGTTCAAAAAGTAGATTCTACCGAGAAGACACCGGAAAGAAACTCGATAGGTACTCTTTTTAAAATCCCAAGTATTACTTACTATTAGTTACAATTTCTTAGTCGATGTAAATTTTGCAGTACATGCGAACAACCTATTCTGGGTCTAACCATATATTCTTATAATTTAAATAGTCTTCTATCTTGTAGTAGCCCTTTTTAATCAAACAATTTTTAATATATAATTTAAACTTATGTATCCAGTCTTTGAGGTAACATATTGAATATTTTTATACTTAACCCAATGAAGGAATTACCATTTATTAAGTCTGTGATTTGCAACAGCAGAAGTATCCATAGGACAATCTTATAGCTTAGTTTGGAACTAGGGAATTGGTGTGTCAGCCAGGAGAATTAGTTTTTTATTAAACTTGTTAGTTGCTATTACTGACTTTTACTTGCCAACAGCTGGGAAAGAGGGTAAAAATTTATTTCGTCTCTATTCTAGTTAAGTTTAAATAGAACTAGTTACCCGCCATTCCACTAGCAGGGTAGGCATAGGGTCGTAAAAGGCGACTAATGGTATATCGTGTTTTGGGTATGTGATTGTGTAGGCGACGAACTAGTCACTTGTCACTTATCACAAATTTTCCATCTAACCCCACCCAGTTTTATTTTTGGCTGAATGTGGTTAAACGCCTGCTGCTCCTTTCGACTCTTCCTCCCCTTTGGGGATTACGGGCGTGACGTCATGTATGTTTACAAAATGAATAGAATACTGTTTTACTGAAACAGTGTTTATTTTGTCACTCCAATCTATGCTTTATCTCTTGGGCATAAAGTCGGCATTTCTATTGTAATGGAGACTGAGGCTGTACATTCGCCACTTCTTCACACATCGGCATGTTTGTAATCAATGTCACCTGCGAACAAAGACGGTATTTGTTATGTCTGTGCAAGAAAGGGAAGAAGAGGAGAGAGTAGGGAGGCTGAAAGTGAGGAAAGTAGGTAGGGAGATAGGTGATGGGAAGGGGGTAAGAAAATAAGTAAGTAAGGAAGGGATGCAGTAAGGAAGGCACGACGGAAAAAAGGGGGAAGAGTGGACGGGAAGAAGAGGAAGAGTACAAGGTAAGACCCCTCATGGTGTGAAAGAAAATAAGAAAGGAAAAAGTTAAGAAAATGAAGACGGAAGATCAGAAGGGAGAAAGAAAGGAAATGAGAAAGGAAGGTAGGGGTAGAAAGAAAGTAAGAAAGGAAAAAGTGAAGAAAATGAAGGCGGAAGATCAGAAGGGAGAAAGAAAGGAAAAGAGGAAGAAAGGTAGGGGCAGGAAGAGAGTGCGAAGGGAAGAGTGACCGACACCAAGATGACAGATTAACCTTAATATCATAATCTGTATCCATCTCCTTCTTCGTGCACGCGACGCAGTTTATAGGATTACCCATCAGAGACACAATGAGTGGTACTCTGCGACCAGCAACATGCATTTCTGCGCAGGAGACGTTTCTTAACTGATTGTAGTCCAAGCTTAAAGAATTCAGGGCTGGCATTTCGTGCCACCAGTCACGGCAGGTTCGTGTCAGACCGGTCTCCGTTAGGTCTAGGAACTCTAAGTCTGGCAAGTGGAAGTCTGAGTCGCCTCCTGTGGAAGAAAGCTGTTAAGTTTAATATGGTACTATTAGTAGATTTATGGTGTTGTAAACCGAAAACGATTCTCAGCAATACTTTTAGGATATATATTAATTTTAATGAATAAAACGCCGGTGGAACGTAGACGTATTATAATACAACCAAAAACAGCATTAAAGTGACACAATGTCAAATTGAAAAGCAGAACTATTTATTTAAAATTATAATTATAAAACAATGAGGTCCCATTCTGGGACATATGGCACCGTCCCTTCATATCTTTACTGTCGTATGTATACGCCTATAATCTCAGAGGAGGTAAGCAAAATCTAAAGAACATCAAACTCCCTAAACTACTCTCAGCCAATAATAAAATGAATTAAGTTTTGAAAGAATAGTAGCTACCTCGTCACCTACATTGACGTGGCTACCGTGACTGGCTCGATGGCGCATTCGGTAGTGACCCTGCCCCATGCGCTAAGAGTTGTGGGTTCGATCCCCACCCAGAATAAACATTCGTATGATGAATACTTGTGTTTGTTCTGTGTCTGGGTGTTAATATCCAATATTTAAGTATATAATGAAATACCACTGTTGATTCTGATATCCGTAATACAAGTGCTCAAGCTACTTACCTCGGAGTCAGATCAATGTATGTGATGTAGTCGGATATTTATTTATTTATTTATTTACATAATAAAGTCCTCCTAACCGATATCGGTCACGGCGGCCAATCGCAACCAAGACTAGTCAACTGCGCAGGAGATATTATAGTGCACAAGTGTGTGCGTAATCACAGGTGCACTCTCTATTCCTTCACTCTCATAGTTCGGTGAGACGGCACTGTCATGACCGAAGAGGTCACGCGCAGGACCAACGGCTTAACATGCTTTCCGAGGCACGGGGGTGATTAAACCGCCAACTTTCTAACTCCGGGCTGTTACTGAGTAATTTCAATATTGAAATACCCAGCCCCTTTTTGGCTCAACCCGGGATTTAAAACCGGACCTCTTGGATCATGGCGCATGCTACCATTAGACCAAGGAGGTAGTCATCGCCTACATAAACACAAACCCGACATTTACAACACTAGTGGCATTGTACGATAATTCAGGCAAAGAACATAATTGGGACATTATTTTTGAGTCTGAGACCAAATATGGGACAAATCTGTCCATATCAATTAACCAAACACACCACTTATCAAACATAGTCAAAGATGTCCGATGGAAATACAATAAAATGCTACGAAGAACCTTCTCTCACCCTCTGAACAGAAGTCCCCAATGGGGTTGCCCTTCAACTGAAGCCGCGTCAGGTCTCTGAGGGGCGCCACCCCACTGTACATGCCGGCCTGGCTTAGTCGGTTGTTGTTCAGCGTCAGCCATCTCAGCTCGGTCAGTTCCGAAAATAAAGTGCTGAGGTGATTAAATAAATAAATAAATTATTTAGACTGACACACCATATAAATATCATAAATAACTAAAACAAAAAAAAACATGTTTTTTTTTGCCACGCAGAGTCGAAGAGCAAAAAAATTTGATTAAGCTGGGTTAGACATACCCTTCAGTTTTATCTATACTAATATTATAAAGAGGAAAGATTAGTATTTTGTATTTTTGTGTGTGTATGTTTGTAATGAATGAACTCAAAAACTACTGTGCCGATGCCAAAAAATCTTTCACTATTGGAAAGCTACATTATCCGGAAGTAGCAAAGGCTATATTTTATATTCCTACAGGAACTGAAAATATGCGGGTAAAACCACGGGGCGCTGCTAGTAATATTAATAAATAGATTACCAATACCTTGGCAACGTCTCCAACTTATTATAACTCATATCGATCGAATAGAGACTGATTGCATGTCTAAATAAGTCCGGATCCACTGAGGTGAGCCCACAATTGTCAGCTATAAACACAGTCAGCCATATTTGGTTTTTTAATAATTTCGCGGGAAGAGATTCCATTTGTCCATTGACTTTCAGTATCGTTAATGGATATTTGCTCAACTCCAGGTCTGCCAGATTATTGACGGCGGCACCGTGGAACAAGATCACATGGAGTAACGGTGCTTGCGGCAGAGAGACTACTGGTGAGAATAACGAGAGGTAGAGCAGGTTCGGTGTTGGTTGGGAGAGATCCGTCAGATGTTCTTCGTTTATCTGAAGACGTAATAGAGGATTTTTAGTTTACTGTTAAATTTAATCAGATAAATAAAGGTATTGTGTTAACAGAAGATGATACATACATTCATAACATTACAACTGTAATCCCAGAAGGGGCACAGACCAAAAAAAAATTAAGACTTTTGGCCAAAAAATAAACTTCAGTTGGTTATATTGAAAATTGTGAAAAAGTAGCTACAGCAAGTGGTTAGCTCACGCAACAGTTCGGAGTCAGGAAGTTGGCGGTTTAGTTACCCTCGTGACCTTTCTTCTGTCATGTCGAATTACCGTCTCACTGAACTATGAGAGTGAAGGATCAGAGAGTGCACCTGTGTTAGTGCACACACTTGTGCACTATAATATCTCCTGCGCAGATGGCTAATTCTCATCAAGATTGGCCGCCGTGACCGATAGCGGTTAGGAAGACATTATTATTACTACTTTAGCTGTTTTTTCCAACGACCTGTACCTATCTCTGTTTTATTTTTGGCTAAAATTGGTTAGAAGAAGCTTACTGCACTTTTGATTCTGTATATATATAATGGTAAGTATTTAGCTAAATTCCGTACCGTCAATCTAGTTACTGAGAGTGCTTCTGCTGGCAAAGTGCTTATGCCTGTGTGGAATAGCTCCAATAGCATGAGGTCCGGTGGCAGACGATCAGATGCAGCAGTCAAGTCAATGTTATGGAGAGACAGAGAGCTGAGGTCGTGCATGGAGGCAATAGCCCCTGGGGCAGGCACCAGCCTGCTGACCGCGCTCAGATTGAGGGCAGGAGGCGCGTCAGCCAGTGCAGCAGCTGTTATGACTGAGTGAACTGGTAGATTGAGTAGCTTCAGATTTTTTGCGGTGATATTGCGCGCTAGCAAGGCAGCTGTGTAGGATCCGTAGACCGGCGGCGCGCAACTGATCAGCTCGACGACATCAAACTGTTTGAGATTTGGGAGAGCTGGCCACTTCGGGTCTGGGAACTGTCCAGTGATGCAGATTCCTCTGTACAACTTTGTATCCTCGTGATAGATGTGGAATCTTCGATCTGAAGAGTGATCAATTAATAGGAGTTTGATGGAGACAGAATCCTGAATGTTTTAATGACAACATTTATAGACATCGACTGTGCAATCAAAACAATAGTTCTCATAAAATTTCAACAGATGGAGTTGATTGAATTAACACTAATATTATAACGAGGAAAATTTGATTGTTTGTTTTCATTGAATAGGCTCCAAAAGTACTTGACCGATTTGGACCATTCTTGCACTAATAGACAGTTACTTTATTACCAAGTAACATAGGCTATATACTATCCCCGTATTCTTACAGAAACGAAAACTACGTGGCTGAAACTGCGAGGCGCTGCTATGTCATTTCATCATCATCTTCCTAGCGTTATGTCCCGTGCTTAGACGGGGTCCGCTTAGACCATGATCCAGGATTTAGCGAGTCTGGTAATTACATTGAAGCGACTGCCGATCTGACCTTCGTTACCCTAAGATAGGGGAACCAGACAATTGTTGGATCATGGTTACAAATCCAAAGTTGTTTGAATTTGCAGGTTTCATAACGATGTTTTCCTTCACCGTCAAGCTAGTGGTATAAATACGTACATAGACTTGAAAAATCCAGAGGTACGTGCCCGGGTTTGAACCCGCACTCCTTGGTTAAGAGGCGCGTGTCCTTACCATTGAGCTACCACCGCTTTAATCAGCTGAAAGCTGCTATGTCATTTATTCTACAATAAAGCACTGCCGAAGCTATTCAATATTGAATAGAAATATAGTGAAACATTTATTAAGGCTTCTAAAATACTGTATCTTTATCTTTATCGACTGGATCGATGGCGCATTCGGTAGTGACCCTGCCCCATGCGCCAAGAGATGTGGGTTCGATCTCCACCCAGGACAAATATTCGTATGATGAATACTTGTGTTTGTTCTGTGTCTGGGTGTTAATATCCAATATTTAAGTACCCATATATTTGTAATACCACTATTGATTCTGATATCTGTAATACAAGTGCTTAAGCTACTTACCTTGAAGTCAGATCAATGTATGTGATGTTGTCGGATATTTATTTATTTATTTATCAAAATTATGATAATGTTGTGTTTGCATCTGAACCTGTGCTTACCCTTAAGAACTCTTCAATAATCTCCCAGCAGTCCTCAGTAGCAACCAACAGAGCCATCACAGACTTCTTCACTGTAGCTCATCAGCTTATCTCGTGTAAAACTAAGTATCACAGCTCTACAACTTCATAAGCAAATTAAAAGAAAAAGAAGGAGAGTCCCTCCTCTCGAGCCGCAAAAATTGGGCGTGGTCTACAGCCACTGTCCAGCATACACGGATTGCTCAACTTACCTATGGACAGGACCGCCCCTACGATCTGCAGAAAATGCAGCCCTGTAGCTGGTTTTTGGCGCAAGGGGGACATGTTAAATTTTGTTATGGGGGATGGTCAGATATAGGCCCCCAGATTTCACCGTCCTCCAAAAATTTTTCATCCTGGACACAAGCCCTGGGTGCCCTTATTGTCTAGAGATGTTTATCAAAGAACTACCAGTGACATCAACTAAGACAAATCATGTCTATAAATGTTGTCACATATCCTAACAGCTTACGGGTAAAGCCCATCCCAACGCAGGAGATATTATAGTGCACAAGTGCATGCGCAAACACAGATGCATTCTCTGTTCTTTCACTCTCATAGTCCGGTGAGACAGCCGACATGACTGGAGAGAGGTCAGGCGCAGGACCAACGGCTTCACGTGCTTTCCGAGGCACGGTGGCAAATAACTGCCAACTTCCTGACGCCGGGCTGTAACTGAGTAATTTCAATATTGAATTACCCATCCACAAATTTTTGGCCCGACGCAGGATTTGAAGGACCAAGTGGTCCCGTCTTTTTGTCCGTTAGGCGGCGTATTCCACCACTAGTATTGACCAACTGGGCAGAAAATACACTACTGTTTTACTAGTTTCAATGGTGAAACAACAGATGGCGTTGTTAACTGTCAACGTTTCTTCGTGTTTGAATTTCCGAACCGATGGTATAATCATATTGTCTGTTAACGTAAAACAATGACAAAGTGTCAAATTCATAAGTCTAATCTTATTAATTATTAATAGGTATTCTATATATAATGATATATTTACTTACTTACCTAATATATAAATCTGAAGAGTTTGTTTGCGCGCGCTAATCTCAGGAACTACTGGTCTGATTTGAAAAATTATTACAGTGTCAGATAGCCCATTTATCGAGGAAGGCTAAAGACTATTATAATATTAACCATAAAAATGCGGGCACAGCTAGTTAATTATAATGTAAAGTCGTATTTGTAAGTCTTATCGTAATTCAAGCAAACAAACTATTCAGCTTTATAATGTTAGTATAGATTTGGCACGTTAGAAGTATTTGTTAGATACTTAAGTAACTAATTATTAACTTAGCTGCGACTTGGTACAAATAAGAGAATTCATTACATTGTCATGTAATCTTAAACTTACGTCTGATTGCATTTTTGCATGTTTGAGTACTCGTTTTATTGTCTCTGAAAAAATAAATCATATTTTACAAAAAATTTTGCATATTGCACGCAAAAACGCAAGAAAAAGGTAGGTATTTGAGGCAAGCTGAAAACTTGTCCTATGCCTCTCCTATTATACCCCAACCTGAAACTGCAGACCTGGCTGGAGAGTAGTAGGGCTCCTTTTTTTTTTTAATTTTATTAATATATTTTTTTTTCCACATATATGTTTGAGGCAATATGCAATTTCTATGTGTCGTAGTGTATGTTTAAAGAATTAAAAACAAAATAAGCCAGACGATTTAGTCATGGTTTCAACATTACCACACGCGAGCTAAAGTAATATATTTTGCAAAAAATATTAAAAAAAAGTATTTTGATGCAAATTGAAATGTTATTAGGGTATTATTTATAACAAAAAATTTGGATTCTAAAAATGACAGATTATTTTGGTGGGACTTCCTACCTTGGCAGGTGATCTAACAATCAATCTATCTTGATTTAGCCTCACTACTTACCAGCCAGGTCTGCAGTTTCAGGTTGGGGTATAATAGGAGAGGCATGGGACAAGTTTTCAGCTTGCCTCAAATACCTACCCAAAAATTGGCGCCAGCTCTCCTAGTTAATAGTGAGGCTTTCGCTCGAACCTTAATCCTGAATTATAGAGACTGGTTTTAATATGAGACCTTGGGCTCACGTCACAGAGAATCCTAGTGTGAAGTCCAGGGCTACTGTGTGCTCAAATATTTAAGTTGAAAGTGACCAAAAATAATATTGCAGTGCACAATTTGTAACCTTCTTTAGGATCAAATAAACTTTATTTACTTATATTATTTATTTACTACAGGTTACAAAAACCCTTTAGAGACTTTACCAGACATATTTGATCAGCATGGGACAATAGACTGGATTTATAGAATATTAAACTACTGTCCCGTGTTGGTCTGGGACAAAAAAAAAGAATGTGCCAACTGTGGTTCTTGTCTATCATGTCGTAAAAGGCGACTAATAGTAAATCGGGTTTTGGATATGTGATTGTGTAGGGGACAAGTTAGCCACAAATTTTTCACAATTTTCCATCTAACCTAACACAGTTTTGTTTTTGGCTAAATGTGGTCTGCCCCTTTGACTCTGTCTACCCCTTCGGGGATTATGGGCGTGATGTTATGAAGACTTATACTTACCGTTTACACATGTCGCAACAAGCAGTGTTGCCTGCGACCTCCCTTCTGTGCCGGAGCATAAACCCGTGTCCCGGATCAGCAGAGATATCCTGATCCATTGACAGGGATTTTAAGGAATCCTGCATCAATAATATGTTATCTTCTCTATATCAGACACACTACAAAAGTTGATCTGATTCCAAAATAAATAAATTTTCAGGCTGACAAATTAAACAACTTGTTTGAAACTAAGCTTATACTTGTGCTATAAATACTAGGTGAACGGATAGACATATTTATCATCTTCCTAGCGTTATGTCCCTTGTTTAAACGAGGTCCGCTTAGACTATGATCCAGGATTTAGCGAGTCTGGTAATTACATTGAAGCGACTGCCGATCTGACCTTCGTAACCCTAAGATAGGGGAACCAGACAATTTTTGGATCATGGTTACAAATCCAAAGTTGTTTGAATTTGCAGGTTTCATCACGATGTTTTCCTTCACCGTCGAGCTAGTGATACATAGATTTGAAAAATCTAAAGGTACGTGTCCGGGTTTGAACCCGCACTCCTCGGTTAAGAGCCGCGTGTCCCTACCATTGAGCTTCCATCGCTCTTGTATCGGATAGACATATTTAATACCTTCATAAACATCCATGACTGGAGTACCAATGTCTATGTTCATCACACGAAACATTTGCCTCAAGCGGGGCTCGAACCCGCGATCCTTGGTTTTGTGGCCATTCTCTGACCACTTGACTATCAGTTCAGTGAAATCAAGTAGCTAAAGTCATTAATAATAATAATAATATGTTTAGTTTTTAAGTGAAATATAGTGTTTTTTATGCAATGTGAAATTCTAAATTTGGGAAATAAATTCAAACTTTAAATCACTCATCTAAGTTTGCTCATTAAACATTCGTTCAGACCAAAAAATAAATAAAATCAAAATCACATACCTTCGTCTCGACGAAACCTTGTTTATCACCTGTGAAATTGTCAAAGAATCAAAATGGCGGACAAGCTCGCGGCCATTTTGTGAAATGTTGAAATTCAACATTTCGCAAAATGGCCGCGAGCTGTGTGAATGAAAAGCACAGTGTGAATTCATAGTGACAAGCAGGTTGCTATTCTAGAATTCTACACTATTATGATAAAGAGGGAAGATTTGTAAGTATGTAAGGAATGAACTCAAAAACTATTGAAACGATTTCAAAAATTCTTTCACTATTAGAATGCTACATTTCTAGCTTTATATCCCGTGCTTAGACAGGGTCCACTTAGACCATGATGTAGGATTTAGCGAGTCTGATAATTACATTAAAGCGACTGCCGATCTGACCTTCGTAACCCTAAGATAGGGGAAACCAATTTTTTTTTGGATCTTGGTCACAAATTCAAAGTACAACTGAACTGATTTCGCTAATTCTTTTTTAGTTGTATTTGTTATTGTTAAGTGATGGTTCTTTAAAAGAAAAAAAAAAGAAAAGTTGCACAGTAAATAAAAAAATGGGTATTGAAAATCCGAGAACGGGGCGTTACGAAGTGCGCCGGGGCAGCTAGTATATTATAAAGATAAAGATACTTAGTCGCCGTTTATGACAAGCTAGACACAGTTGATACAGCTTTTGAGTCTAACACTAACATAGGACTACAAATATAATTATAATCTCACATAAAAAGGACTTCGAATTGGCTCTCCAAGCCGTCAAAAGACACACGCACACGATCACAGTCTTATACATGATGTTAATATACTAAAGTAACTTACCAACCAACAGATATTAAATACTCAAATATTTGATTAGAACGAATCGCTTTTATTCGGAAAAAAAAATGTTGTTTTAAATTGTTGATTAGATTCGTTTAATTAAATCGGGACTGTGAAATTATTTGTTCTATATTTTTTTAATGTATACAGCTTAATACAATAGATTCTACAGTGGTTATGTCTGTCTGTCGTGTGACCCTCTATTCCATTTCAGATAAGATGAGTTTGATGGTTTGAATTTGACGTTAAAGTTATGCGACACCCTTTGGTTTTTTTTTTCAATTCGATAAAAAAATTGAACCATTTCACATACCCAAAACCCGATATACCATTAGTCGCCTTTTACGACATGCTAGGCAAGAAGCACAGCTGGCACATTCCTTTTAATTTCCAGACCAACATGGGACTTATTCACTTAAAAAATCTTAAAAAAACACTATAGTAGGTATATTTATATAATAAACAATTTCATAGAACAAAATATAGCTACTTATTTTTGTACATACATACATACAGACATACATAACATCACGCCCATAATCCCCGAAGGGGTAGGCAGAGTCAATGGGGCAGCATGCCCCATCAACCACATTCAGCCAAAAATAAAGCCGGGCTGGGTTAGATGGAAAATTCTGAAAAGACAGTGACAAGCGGCTAACCTGCCGCCTACACAATCACACACCCAAAACCAGATATACTATTAGTCACCTTCTACGACATGCTAAGCAAGAACCACAAATGGCATATTCTTTTTAAGTCCCAGACCAACATGGGACAGTGTGCTATGTTGGGTGGAAATCTGTGAAAAAGGAATGAAAAGTGGCTAGCTCGTCGCCTACTCAGTCACATACCCAAAAGCCCGTAAACCATTAGTCGCCTTTTACGACATGCTAGGCAAGAACACAGTTGGCACATTCTTTTTTTTTATTATTAGAACTTATTTTTGTATTAAAAGTAATTCGTTCCAATTAAGAAAGAGTTTATTCAATATGCGATGGTTACTGAGCCTTGCTAGTGCGCTGACATCATGTCTAGGAGACTGCTTGTGTGTTTATATTTTTTGACAGCTTGGAGGGCCAATGGAAAGTCATTTTTAGGTGAGATTGTAATATACTTTACCCCATAATTAGTAATTTTATATTTTTTTTCGAGTATATATAGCCTATATTACTTAAAGATAATGTAACCTTCTAATGGTGAAAGAATTTTTAAAATCGGTCCAGTTGTTATTGAGTTTATTCGTAACATACTTACAATACTATGATCTTATATAAAATATTCGTATACATACATAACATCACGCCCATAATCCCCGAAGGGGTAGGCAGAGTCAAAAGGGCAGCAGGCCCCTTTAACCACATTCAGCCAAAAACAAAACTGGACTGGTTTAGGTTAGGTTATGTTCCATTGCGAAAAAGTAGTGACAAGTGGCCAGCCCGTCGCCTACAGAATCACATACCCAAAACCACATATACCATTAGTCGCCTTTTACGACATGCAAGGCAAGAAACACAGATGGCATATTCTTTTTTAAGTCCCAGACCAACATCGGCTAGAAACTGATGACGTTCCGACTCCGTTCGGATATGTTCGCCACAGGGCTAACCCGTTGACTCTGCCTACCCCTTCGGGATGACGAACCTGATGATTTTTTTGTATATTTGACTGGCCCGTTGGTCGAGTGGTCAGAGACCCTGGCCACAAAACCAAGGGTCGCGGGTTCGAATCCCGCTAGGGGCAAATATTTCGTGTGATGAACATGGATATTTGTACTCGAGTCATGGATGTTTATAAAAAAGTATTTAAGTATGTCTATCCGTTCACCTAGTATCCATAGCACAAGCTTATAAGCTTAGTTTGGGACTAGGGAATTGGTGTGCCAGTCTGAAGAATTTATTTATTTATTGTTTATTTATTTATATTTGTATTAACATTTGAGGGTAATATCACAAGCTATAACCAATATTCTGGGACTTTCCATAGTCCAATAACAAAGGTTTTTAACGAAATCTCGCTGCAATGTGTTCAATTGTCCCAATAACTTTTATTATTTTTACAAAATGGCCGCCACCTTTTCCGCCATCTTGACTTTTTGACAATTCCTCAGGTGATGAACTGGATTTCGTTGAAGCGAAGGTATGGACTGTCGATTTTATTATTATTTTACTTTAAATAAATTTATGATGAACGAACATCGCATTATATGCGGCAGCTGATCGCCTGATTGGTCTAGGAGCAACCATCCTAAAGTCTTAGAGATCCCAAATTTTTATAGGTGCCGATTTTTTTCCGGTTGCGTATCCCGCTTAAATACCTGTGTTTGTTATATGTCTGAGTGTTAATCTGTATGTAAAAAGAAGCCATTATTGATTGACTGACTGATCTATCAATACATCACTCATCTTAACGGATTGCGCTGAATTTTAGCACGCAGAAAGTTATTACGACGTGGGCATTTGCTATGAAAGGAGTTTCCAAGTTCCATCCCCTAAGGGGAAGAGACGAAGGTCCAAAATTAGAGCGGTGGCAGCGGTGGATTGCAGGTTCAAACCCGGGCACGTCCCTTTGGATTTTTCAAGTCTATGTACATATTTATACCACTAGCTCGACGGTGAAGGAAAACATCGTGATGAAACAAAATTACAAATTCAAACAACTTTGAATTTGTAACCATGATCCGAAAAAGTCAGATCGGTCGCTTCAATGTATTTACCAGACTTGCTTAATCCTGGATCATGGTCTAAGCGGACCCCCTCTAAACACGGGACATAACGCTAGGAAGATGATGATATAATTGCGATACAGTTATTGATTCCGGTATCCATAACACATGTGCTTAAGCTACTTAACTCTGTGTGTCTTTATAGTGTATAGTGTAAAAATGCAGGATTCCTTGGATTCCCTGGCAATGCTGGATCAAGATATATCTGGTGATCTGAGTCACGGGTCCATCTTCCGGCCTATCAGGAATGTTGCAGCCAAAATAAGGCAACCCAGCGCGGATTGCGAATTTTGCAAAGGGTGAGTCTTGCTTCGGACATGTGGAAAGAATGGATGACAAAAGATTGACTAAACAATGCGAAAGTGGAAGAATGTAGGAGCCGCGGAAGGCCCAGGCTCACCTACCACGACCAGATTGGTTGTGTGTAACACAAGGTGATGTTAGGAGTCATAAAAACCGTAGAGCTTGTATGAAAAGGATCATGAATGTTGAAGAGGCGAGTGAAGTGTGTAAGGATAGTGCCATATGGCGTTCGGTTCTCTCTGCCTACCGCGCTAGGGAATTGGCGTGAAGTTTAGTGAGTTAATTGTAAGTCTTACCATTAAACGGTGGTAGCTCAATGGTAATTACACGCACATCATAACCGCCTCATATAAGTACCTATAGATTTTTCAGATCTGTTTACAAATTTTTAGACCACTCGCTCGAGGGTGAGGGAAATTGTGATGAAACCTGCAAATTCAAACAAGTTTGGATTTGTAACCATAATCCATAAATTGTCTTGTTCCTCTATCTTAGGGTTACGACGGTCAGACCGGCAGTCGCTTCAATGTAATTACCAGCCTCGCTGAATCCTGGATCATGGTCTAAGCGGACCCCGTCTAAGCACGGGACATAACGCTAGGAAGTGGAAGTCTTAGTTTAATGTTGTTCTAGACTTAAGAGAATGTGCCAACTGTGTTTCTTGCCTAGCTCGTCGTAAAAGGCTGATGATAGATTTTGGGTATGGATTTTGGGTAAGTTTTTATGTAGGCGACCAGCTAGCTACTTTTCACTACAAACACGCTAGTGTTGCCGCTCAATAGGCCAATATCGATTGTCTTTAAATAGCCTATCTATAGTTCAACCGTCGGTGAACAGCAATACTATTAATAGTATCTATAGATTCGATTGCTGCTAACTAATCAACTCGATTAGTTAGCAGCGACCGAATAGCGAGCAATACTATTGATAGTATCGATACTATCGATAGTATTGCTCTTTAGTACTGAATAGATCCGATACTATCGATAGTTTTGTACTATCGATTGTCTTATCGATCGTATAGATGATTTGACCGTTAAACTATTGATTGTAAAACTAAGGATTTTTCGACAACACTAATGAAAACATATCACGCCTGTAATCCCTGAAGGGAGTAGGCAGGGTCAACGGCCAGCAAGCCTTATCAACCATATTCAGTCAAAAAAAGCTGGGAGTAGCAAAATGTGCAGTACTTCTCGCAAAAAGGACATTCTCATCAGATGTAGATATACATACATAACATCACGCCCATAATCCCCGAAAGGGTAGGCAAAGTCAAAGGGGCAGCATGCCCCTTCAACCACATTAAGCCAAAAATAAAGCCGGGCTGGGTTAGATGGAAAATTGTAAAAAAGCAGTAACAAGCGGCTAACCTGTCGCCTACACAATCACACACCCGAAACCCGATATACCATTAGTCGCCTTTTACGACATGCTAGGCAAGAACCACAGTTGGGATATTATTGTTAAGTCCCAGACCAACACGGGACAGTGGCCTGGGTTGGATGGAAGGGTGTGAAAAAGGAGTGATAAGTGGCTAGCTTGTCGCCTACTCAGACACATACCCAAAAGCCCGTAAACCATTAGTCGCCTTTTACGACATGCTGGGTAAGAACCACAGTTGGCACATTCTTTTTTTTTTGGTCCCAGACCAACATGGGACAAAAGTAGATATTTTGTATAATATGCATTATTTTCAGGGACCCAATCAATGATCCTTCGTTTTGTAAAGATACATTGAAAAGTAAGTTAATGTTGCCTTTATAATTAACTAGCGGGCCTCAAAAAGCACGTTAAGCTGTTGGTCCTGCGCCTGATCTCTCCGGTCATGACGGTGCCGTCTCACCGGACTATGAGAGTGAAGGAATAGAGAGTGCACCTGTGTTTGCGCACACACTTGTGCACTGTAATATCTCCTGCGTTGGCTAATGCTCGTTGAGATTGGCCGCCGTGACCGATGTCGGTTAGGAGGACATTATTATTATTATTATATCTGACTTTGCCATTTCTCGGGACTATAGAGTCCCGGACTTATTATTATTATTAATAGTTGATGCCACCATGGCACGTCTTCCATATGTTAGTTAAGCAAACTGGCGCCCAATTTTTCGCTCCAGGGGCAGGGCGTGCAATCTGCCTTTCTTCACCTCAAATACGCATAGATTGTTATGGACTAGTTCTAGCAAAAGCATAAGCTTATATAAGCTAAGTTCCGAATTAGGGAATGAGGGTTTTTAAAAATACAAAATCCGCTAGGTGGCACGAGGGAGTCTCGTGGTCTTATCACTGTCACTATTGGCTAATTGTTGACAATATTTCAGTTTGTTCTGACAACTAACCAATGAGGAGGGTGACAAGACCGCACGTCACAGTTACGCCATCTTTGGATTAAAACATCCATTAAAAAACCCATATCGGTACGTCACTCTCGAGGATTTATTATTATTTATTTATCTCGTTACATAGAAGTTAGTCCACTAATATAGCTACAAAAAAAATTTGAGTTAATCTTCCTCAAATTACTAATAAATCACCATTCTTCAGTCCAAAATTTCCAGATCTACTATGAGGAAAAAATGCTGTACAAAATCAGCTGCCTCACTGGCGGGCTTAAAGACCCTGGATGGCCAGCCTTCCAATCCCTCAAGAAGTTCAGAATAGTCGAGCTCGTATGCTGCTCGCTGCCGTCCAGTGAGTCCTACACAGCTGTCTTGCTGTCGCGCAATATCACCGCAACAAAACTGAAACTGCTCAATTTACCATCTGGAACAGTCATGACGGCTGTATCTCTTGCTCACGTTCCTGCTACACTCAACATTAGCTCGGTCGGCAGAATGTCGTTTACACCAAATGCCATGGGCGCCCTGAACCACCTCAGATCTCTGTCCCTCTACAACGTGGACTTGGCTGGCATGGCTGATCGTCTACCGCCACACCTTGAAGAATTGGAACTGTACCACACCGGCATCAGCGCTCTTCCACCAGTAGCACTAGTTGTGAATAGACTGTCGGTACGAAATTCAGTTACATACTTAAGATAAAGTTAGAGTCAAAGTCAAAGTGAAAATATGCATTATTTATATAGATTTCAAAGAAACACTTGTAAATCATCAAATATATGTAAAGCTATATGATTTTACCACCGGTTCGGAATGTTGCATCTACCGAGAAGAATCCGGCAAGAAACTCGGTAGTTACTCTTTACAACAACAGTATTAACAAAGTTGTTATCATAATTAATTTTGACCTATGATTTAGAATAATTTTATTTAATATGACTGGCCCGATGGTCGAGTGGTCAGACACTCTGGCCACGAAACCGAGGGTCGCGGGTTCGAATCCCGCTAGGGGAAAATGTTTCGTGATGAACATGGGTATTTGTACTCGAGTCATGGATGTTTATAAACGTATGCATGTCTATCCGTTCACCTAGTATCCATAGCATAAGCATACGCTCAGTTTGGGGCTAGGGAATTGGTGTGTCAGTCTGGAGAATTTATAATATTTATTTATTTACGGTCTACGGTCATTGCGGCCAACATCAGCCTTCTGTTTTTCCGTCACACAACCTTTGATGATTCATGTTAGTCAGGGACTTAAAAAGAATGTCCCAACTGTGTTTCTTGCTTAGCATGTCGTAAAAGGGTATCTAATTGTGTAGGCGACGAGCTAGCCACTTGTCACTACTTTTTCACAGTTTTCCATCTAACGCAGCCCAGCTTGATTTGGGTAAAAGTAGTTAAAGGGCTACCTGCCCCTTCGACTCTTTCAGGAATTACAGGCGTGATATGTAATTATGTATGTATATTAATGTAAGCTCAATGGTAAGGACACGCCCCTCTTAACCGAGGAGTGCGGGTTCAAACACGGGCAGTACCTCTGGATTTTTCAAATCTATGTACGTATTTATACTACTAGCTCGACGGTGAAGGAAAACATCGCGATGAAACCTGCAAATTCAAACTTTGGATTTGTAACCATGATCTAAAAATTGTCTGGTTCCCCTATCTTATGGTTACGAAGGTGAGATTGGCAGTCGCTTCCATTTAATTACCAGACTCGCTAAATCCTGGATCATGGTCTAATCGGACCCGTCTAAACACGGGACATAACGCAAGGAAGATGAGAAAATGATGATAAAGAATCGAATGAGGTGTTTAAAGACGGTGCCATATTATGGCGTTCATTTCTCTCTACCTAGGATACTACCTACGGAAATGGGTTGGAATTAGTCAGTTACCTAAGGATCCTACGGTCGGTTTGTTGAATACAATTATCCGTTTGTTTTTATTTTTTTACCGCGCCAAGCTTGAGTAGTCATGCTCACTATAACGTCGCTGTGGTGGTGGCGTTATGTGACGGGTCGTTACATTCCCTAAAATATGGTTGAGTGAAGCAATGACTGACACGCCATGCTTGGGAACAGGTGCCACCTTGGGGGACTGGTCTGCTCTGGTTTGGTTAATTTATGCTTAAATTTTGTAAACATCGTTATTTTATATTTTGGTGTCTGACAAGCCGACTTCACGACATGGATCAGATGCAAATATGATCTATACACCCTTGAAAATATGTTGTAGAAAAGAGTTTCTTGCCGGTTTCTTTTTGGTAGAAGCAACATTCCGAACCGGTGGTAGATTCATATTATTAGTTGATTTTCCTGTCGAATCGACGATTCATAAGTATTTGTTTCAAACCTATACAAATAATGAGTATTTGGACTTTGATTTTGACTTTGATCCTATTCCACCTTCAGGTACACGAAAAAGGACTGACCAGCTTCTCACAACCACTACCGAACCTGTACACCCTTTCAGTATCCTCACCGGTGGTTAATCTGCCAAACGCGTCATTACTCCAAACGCTAGCAATTCACGGCGACGCCACAAAAAGACTGTCAGAAACGGATTTGAGAAAGTATCCTTTGTTAGTACTGCAAATCGACGGGAAGATGGAAACCTTGCCAGAAAAACTGTTGAAGTATCAAACGGCGATGGTGGTGTTCATCGCAGACAACTGTGGGCTCACTTCGATACCTCCGGAATTCTTTGAGGATACACGCCGTATTTTTTCTATCGATTTGAGCCGTAATAATCTGGAGACGTTGCCGAGGTATGAGGAAGTTTCTTTTTTTTAGAGTGTGAGAAAGTGTTGTAACTCTTTCTCACACTCTAAAAAACCTCTTAGAACTCGAGAAAACTACTGTATTTTGGAGTTCTTGGGGTTTTTTTTGAGATTTAATCCGTGCAAGTCAGAATTATCCCTATGTGTTCCACTCGAGGTGAATAAGGATCCGAAGTGATCCCGCCATGCTACTTAGCCTGGAATACGGGCAAAAAAAAGTAGACATTTGACAGGCCCGTTGGTTGAGTAGTCAGAGACCCTTGCCACAAAATCGAGGGTCGCGGGTTCGAATCCCGCTAGGGGCAAATGTTTCGTGTAATGAACATGGACATTTGTACTCAAGTCATGGATGTTTATAAACGTATTTAAGTATGTCTATCCGTTCACTTAGTATCCATAGCACAAGCATATGCTTAGTTTGGAACTAGGGAATTGGTGTGTCAGTCTGGCGAATTTATTTATTTTATTATTTTATTTATGTTACAATAGTTAATCTATATTTAGAATGTTAGCTTACGGACGCGCGCCTATTAACCGAGGCAGGTTCAAACCCGGGCACGAACCTCTAGATATTCCAAATTTATATTTCACAGCAGTGAGAGAAAACATCGCGATTCAACCTGCACATCCAAATAGCTATGGATGTGTAACCATGATCAAAATTGTCTGGTTTCCCTATCTGAGGATCATGAAGGTCAAATCGACAATCGCTTCAATGTTACCACACTTGCTAAATCCTGGATCATGGTCTAAGCGGACCCCGTCTAAGCACTGAACATGACGCTAAGAGGATGAAGATGATGAGGGTATTGTTTTTCTCTCCAGCACTCTATTCGAGGAACTGACGGAACTGAGGTGGCTGACCCTGAACCACAATAAACTGACTAAGGCGGGCCTCTACAGTGGGCTGACACCCCTCAATGACCTGACGCGGCTTCAGTTGAAAGGCAACCCTCTCTCGGATCTTTGTTCGGAAGGTGAGACCTTTGATCATGATTTCAAGAAAGTGGCACCAGTGATAGATAAGATGAGAGGAAACTGTTTATTATGGTATGGGCATGTGATGAGAAAAGAGGAAGGACATGTGACAAAGAGAGTGAGTATGAATGTTAGTGGATGGAGAGGAAGAGGAAGGCCAAATAAGAGATGGATGGATTGTGTGAAAGATGATATGAGTGAAATGGGAGTGGATAGCTTGATGACGGCTGACCGCGACGTGTGGAAGAGATGAACCGGGAGAAGGGCAAGAGGATGATGATGATGACAACAATGGGCTAATTAACATTTTTTTTTATAGTAAATTTTTTGAGATTACAAAAAACATATATTTTCATTTGTTCAACAAATCATAAATGTTGAAGTAACAGCGCGTTGAACTGCCTCGTGAGTTCACTAGAAAAAAAATGCTAAATGTTTGCTCCTCTCCTCGTAACAGACGTAGCTACTCTCACGAGATATAAGTTATAAATGAATGAATGGATTAATGAATGAACTGATGAATGACTGAATGAATGGATGTATGAATAAGTGAATACATTGATGAATGAATGGATGAAGGAATGTATGAATAATAGATGAGTGAATGTATTAATAAATAGAAGAATGAATGGATGAATGGATGAATAGATTCATGAATGAATGGATGAATGAATGAATTAAAATCAATAAGCCCATAATGAGACTAACTTGAAGGCTTTCATCCACAGATGGCAACTCAGGATTCCATTTACCCAACCTCGAACTACTAATTCTCATGGAAACCAATTTGACACGAATCTGCCATGACTGGTGGCGGTTGCCGAAGCTAAATGTGCTGTTCCTGGTCAACAATAAGATACGCAGCCTCTCCTGCACAGAGATGCACGTTGCTAACCGGACGGTGCCTCTCACAGTGTTACTGACCCGCAACCCGATAAACTGCATTACGTGCACACAGGAGCAGGTCAACAAAGGTCAAAGGTTACATGTTGAGGTCAGTACGACATCTTCCCTAACTTTTTTCATCCCTTCCTTCTTACCTACCACCTGTCCGCCTTGTTATACTCGTTTCTTTATCATTTACTTCCTCCCCTATTCCCTTCCTGTATTATTTCCTTCCTTTCATCTCACTTCCTTTTTTCCTTTCCGTCTTTCTCACTTCCTTCCTTTTTCACTACTTACTACGTTATTTCCTAACCTCCTTCCTTTATTAAAACGTGATAAGACAAACTATCAATAGCCGTGTATGTCTACTGTAGACTGCCTCGTTGGTCTAGAAGTAGCATGCGCCGTCTAAGGACCAAAACCATCCCAGGTCGGCCCAAAAATTTGTGTCTGGCTGCTTCAATATTGAAATTACTCAGTAACACAGTTCGGAGTCAGAAAATTGGCGGCTAAATCTTCCCCTTGCCTCGGAAAGCACGTTAAGCCGTTGGTCCTGCGCCTGACTGCTCTCCGGGCATGTCGGTGCCGTCTCACCGGACTATGAGAGTGAAGGAACAGAGAGTGCACCTGTGTTTGCGCACACACTTGTGCACTTTAACATCTCCTGCGCAGATGGCTAAACCTCATTGAGATTAGCCGCCGTGACCGATATCGGTTAGGAATTCATTATTATTACCTCTGCAGGTGACATCAGACAAGCCGGTGTGCGGCCAACCGGCGCGCGCGCTGCCTGAACCAGTTGAAACAGATTAAAGTGACAAAATAAATGGTGTTTAAGTACTAAAAACAGTATTTTTATTTGAGAAAATAAATTATCTAGACTTACAACTATTACCTATTCCAAACTAAGCTTATGCTTAGAGACCGTAGAGCATAGAGTTTGTATGAAAAGTATCATGAATGTTGAAGAGGCGAGTGAGGTGTGTAAGGATCGTGCCATATGGCGTTCGGTTCTCTCTGCCTACCCCGCTAGGGAAGTGACCTGAAGTTTAGTTAGTTTACTTAAGGAGTTTATATGAACTTTGCCTACCATTTTTCACGACTGGCCCGTTAGTCGAGTGGTCAGAGACCCTGGCTACGAAACCAAGGGTCGCGGGTTTGAATCCCGCTAGGGGCAAATGTTTCGTGTGATGAACATGGACATTTGTACTTGAGTCATGTATGTTTATAAACGTATTTAAGTATGTCTATCCGTTCACCTAGTATCCATAGCACAAGCATAAGCTTAGTTTGGAACTAGGGAATTGGTGTGTCAGTCTGGAGAATTTATTTATTTATTTATTTTAATGATTGCGGTCTTAATAACATGTATAAAAGGTAATTTTTAGTATATAAATACCCTTCCGAAGCACGAGTCTTATATACTCATTCAAAAAATCACATAATATAATAATAAATAATTATATAATATGGTGCAGTCTGTTTGCCCGGGCTAAACGCCCGCGCCATGGCATCCGCAGAATACCAGCGGTCGTGTCGCGCACCCTGCTCCTCATGGTTCGATACTGAGCGGCGACCATTTTGGTACCTACCCTTATTGTGCTTGTAGAATATTTTTTGTAAATTGTATTAATACTTCATTTATTTCGTTTTCACATGTATATTTGATACCAAATTAACATTTTTTCTTTTTTAACATCACGCCCATAATCCCTGAGGGGTTTGCAGAGTCAAAGGGCAGCGGGCCCCTTTAACCACATTCAGCCAAAAATAAAACTGGGCTGGGCTAGATGGGAAATTGTGAAGTATTATTCTAATGTCTAATATTATTAAGATACTATTGCAAAATTTCAGTAGTTTTTGCGTGAAAGAGTAAAATCCACACATCCATCCATCCATGCAAACTTTCGCGTTTACAATATTAGTAAGATTACACAAATCAATGATTCAGAGCGGTGGTAGCTCAATGGTAAGGACACGCGCCTCTTAACCGAGGAGTGCGGGTTCAAACCCCGGCATGTACCTCTAGATTTTAAAAAATCTATGTACATATTTATACCACTAGCTCGACGGTGAGGGAAAACATCGTGATGAAACCTACAAATTCAAACAACTTTGAATTTGTAACCATGATCCAAAAATTGTCTGGTTCCCCTATCTTAGGGTTACGAAAGTCAGATCGGCAGTCGCTTCAATGTAATTACCAGACTCGCTAAATCCTGGATTATGGTCTAAGCGGACCTCGTCTGAGCACGGGACATAACGCTAGGAAGATGTCGAATGGATTAAATATAATCACTTATTACGCAGGAATCATTCCTAAACCAACGATAAATAATTGCAGACACATAAAAGAATAAAATTGAAAAAACGACGTTGACTAATTTCAACTTATTTCAAAAATAATTATTTCTTAATCGAACCTATTTCATGGATTTGAAAGTCCTACAGAATCTTGTTGATTCAATTTTTAATTCGATTTAGGCTTACTTATAAGCACATGAAAAGATATAGATCAATAAATCGTCGTACAACTAGCCATAAAGAAGTAGCTCCAGGCGATTTTCTTTCCTACGGAGGAAGTAGTCATTCTATACCAGTAAGTACTCTTATTATCCAGCTGCCCCCCCAAAATGCAATTCATTTATTTGTTTATAATAATCTATACTTATAATAAATCTGTAGAGAGGTCAATTCTGTACATGAAATATATTTACAAAATAACTATCAGGGGGTGATTAGTGATCGATACTGATGCCAAAAATGCAATCAGTAAAATTTCTGTCTGTCTGTCTGTCTGTCTGTTCCTTATAGAAACAAAAACTACTCGACGGATTTTAACAAAACTTGGTACTCCTGGGTAGGTTATAGTATACTTTTCATCACGCTACAATCAATAGGAGCAGAGTAGTGAAGGGAAATGTTGGTAAAACGGGAGAAGTTACTCCATTTTTTAAGGTTCCGTCGCGTGTGCAGCCTTAATGGTTAAAGTTACATAGAAATCATGTATGACGGAAATAGTCTTTATAATATTAACCATAAACGCGGGTGACACCGCTGGCACAGCTAGTTATTACTAAAAGATTAATTAATTAAAATAATGTAATATGAATTATACCAATTGTCCATTGTATTATTATTGTTGTAATAATTATTATGATTAATTTTGTTGTCTTTGATGAGATGGACGCGAGTCCAGTGCCGCATAATAGCACTGTCCACGTCCAGTCCCGTCGCGACTGACGTTATTTTGTATTTTTAATTATAAAAGGCAAACCATTGGTCTCTGCTGAAAATAATGAAATGAAATTAGTCGTCAAACACAAAAAGGCTAGAAACCATTGAAGTAGAAATAGCGAAAGGAGTGGCCAGGATTGTACCAAATGGAAGTATGTGATCTCCGTCTGCCGTCATGAGAAAGGCTAACTTAATCTTCTTCCAGCCACTATGGTCCATTGGTGTGACATGCGCGTGCGCTGGTGGCTGGCAGCGGCGTGTGTGTTAGCGACGTTCGTGGTGGCGCAGGAAGATGCGCGCCCGCAATGCAGGAAGTTCACGTTCCCGAACTGTAGGCCGACGCAGGACCCTGAGGTCTTCAGGATTTATGGTAGCGTCAATAGGCTACATACATAACATGACCAACATAATCCCCGAAGGGGTAAGCAGAGTCAAAAGGGCAGCAGGCCCCTTTAACCACATTCAGCCAAAAATAAAATTGTGCTGGGTCAGGAAAACTAAAAAAAAAAAAGGTGCCAACTGTGGTTCTTGCCTAGCATGTCGTAAAAGACGACTAATGGTATATCGGGTTTTGGGTATGTGATTATTGTGTAGGCGACAAGCTAGCACCCACTTGTCACTACTTTTTCACAATTTTTTATTTACCCCAGCCCAGTTTTGTTGGCTGAATGTAGTTAAAGGGGCCTCCTGCCCCTTTGACTCCGCCTATCCTTTCATTCATTATTCTTCATTGCATCACGCCCATAATCCCCGAAGGGGAAGGCAGAGTCAAACGGGCAGCAGGCCCCTTTAACCACATTCAGCCAAAAATAAAACTGGACTGGTTTCGATGGGAAATTGTGAAAAAGTAGTGACAAGTGGCTAGCTCGTCGCCTACACAATTACACACCCAAAACCCGATATACCATTAGTCGCCTTTTATTTTTGGCTGAATGTGGTTTAAGGGGCCTGCTGCCATTTTGACTCAGCCTGCCTCTACGGGGATTGCAGGTGTGAGTATGGTAAAGAGTATACTCAACTGATGAGTATGCATAAAAAGACTAATGACAGTAGAAAAAGGCGTGGCATTTATTATGTGTTCTTTTTCAATATCGACATTTTGTTGTCGATACATCGATATTTCTGTCATCGATAAATCACCTCTGACTCTCAGACCAATAAAAGAAGAAAGACAGAACCATCCCATACTACGCGGTGAGGCAACCAATAGGAAGCCGATAGGGCCATAGAAAGCCGACCGCCCGCCATTTCGCCTTCAGTAAGCGACAGCGCACGTCGTTAATTTGGTGTTAAGAAAAAACTAAAATATGCCGTCCTGCGTTGTTAAGTGGTGAAGGCGAAATGGCGGGCGGTCGGCTTTCTATGGCCCTATCGGCTTCATATTGGTTGCCTACAGTAGTATGGGATGGTTCTGTCTTTCTTTTTTTATTGGTCTGTGCTCTGACTAAACTGTATTATATTTTGGCTCAATGGAGTTCAAAGAGCGTATCTCTCCTAACTATGCCCCCTTTAAGGTATTGTAAGCGTGGAGGTAATATCAGACTACATCACATATATTGATCTGACTTCGAGGTAAGTAGCTTAAGCACTTGTGTTACGAATATCAGAATCAACAGTGGTTTATTAAATCACAAATATTATACTTAAATATTCAGTCAGAATATTAGTGCATGGAGAGGAAGAGGAAGACCAAGTAAGAGATGGATGGATTGTGTGAAAGATGATATGAGTGAAATGGGAGTGGATAGCTTGATGACATGCAGCGCCGACCCCAGATGACCTGGGAGAAGGGCAAGAGGATGATGATTATGATACTCAAATATTACATATTATCATCCAGACGCAGAACAAACACAAGTATATGACTGGCTCGATGGCGCATTTGGTAGTGACCCTGCCTCATGCGCCAAGAGTTGTGGAGGACAAATATTCGTATGATGAATACTTGTGTTTGTTCTGTGTCTGGGTGTTAATATCTGATATTTAAGTATATATTTGTAATACCACTGTTGATTCTGATATCCGTAACACAAGTGCTTAAGCTACTTACCTCGGAGTCAGATCAATGTATGTGATGTAGTCTGATATTTATTTATTATTATTATTATTAAGTATTCATCACACGAATATTTCTCCTGTGTGGAGATCGAACCTAAAACTCTTAGCGCATGGGGCAGGGTCACTACCGAATGCGCCATTAAGCTAGTAGAATTACGTATTGCTTGTCCGATAATATCAACCCTACCAACCCTTCCTGCTCCAGGTGGCAATTTCCGAATCTCCTACCTCAACGGAGGCACTATGAACATCACCTGCGTCTCGACCCCCCTCGACAGTAACGTGATTCCTGCTTTCACGAAGCGAGTCTACTACGAAAAAATCATTCTTAAAGACTGCACAAAGAACAGCAGAACGTACAGAATCGTCTTTCGAGGAATGAACATATCTGCTCCTCACACCCTCATTGTGCTCAACGAGGATTCGTCTTTGATCACGAAGAATGCTGCTAAGGACACCCCGGATGCTGCTGCATACTGAAGAGTCCTGTATTAAATAAATAATAAATAAGTACAATTAATTGTTTTTGGCTGAATGTGGTTGAAGGGGCATGCTGGCCCTTTGACTCTGCCTACCCCTTCGGGGATTGTTGGCGTGATGTTATGTATGTGTAAATATATAAATTCTGCTGACTGGCATACCATTCCCTAGTTCCAAACTAAGCTATAAGCTTGTCCTATGGATACTAGGTGAACGGATAGACATATTTAAATATAAATACGTTTATAAACATCCATGACTCGAATACAAATGTCCATGTTCCTCACACGACACATTTACCCCATTGGACTTTCAAATAGCCCTTGGTTGACTTTTTTATGTCTATTTAAAAGAAACTTTTGTGTTGATAGATAGATACAGATAGCACGCGAGTTGAATGCAGAGCTTAGGTATGTTTCGTCTCAGGCCCCGACTGCATTCAACTCGCGCGCTATCTGTACATTCTTTATTGTACGATAAACAGATACAGAAATAAGGATAGACAAATACAATAAATAAATAAATAAATATCAGACGATATCAAATACATGGATCTGACTGATTGTAAGTAGCTTAAGCACTTGTGTTACGGATATCAGAATCAACAGTGGTATTGCAAATATATACTTAAATATTCAATATTAACACCCAGACACAGAACAAACACAAGTATTCATCATACGAATATTTGTCCTGGGTGAGGATCGAACCCACAACTCTTGGCGCATGGGGCAGGGTCACTACCGAATGCGCCATCGAGCCAGTCGAAAATACAATTGGATTGTTTTTATTTAACTTTTCTTTCATGATATGTGACCATAGATGGCGCTAACTGAACGCTTGCTTCATTAGGGATGTATACACTATTATATTTAATATTGTCCTATGTTGATCTGGGACTTGGCCCATGTTGATTTGGTCCAAAAAAAAAGAATGTGCCAACTGTGGTTCTTGCCTAGTATGTCTTAGCAGGCGACTAATGGTTTACGGGCTTTTGGGTATGTGTCTGAGAAGGCGTCGAGCTAGCCACTTGTCACTCCTTTTTCACAGCTTTCCATCCAACCCAGCTCACTGTCCCGTGTTGGTCAGGGACTTAAAAAGAATATGCCAACTGTGGTTCTTGCCTAGCATGTCGTAAAAGGCGACTAATGGTATATCGGGTTTTGGGTGTGTGATTGTGTAGGCGACAGGTTAGTCGCTTGTTACTGCTTTTTCACAATTTTCCATCTATTCCAGCCCGTTTTTATTTTTGGCTAAATATGGTTGAAGGGGCATGCGGCCCCTTTGACTCTGCCTACCCCTTCGGGGATTATGGGCGTGATGTTATGTATGTATGTATGTATATATATTTGATTTTGAAATATCAAGTCTGAAAAATAAAGTATCGTAGTACTTGTATGTAGTAAAACCTTATTGATTTTGAGTTATATTGAGTCTACGATTTTTATCTTGCATAAACTGCTCAATATTTAGTCAGTTGACTATACGAACTAGGGACGTCATAAGTTGCCAGGCCCATGCAAAATGTATGAAGTGATTGCGTTTTGGCAGCTTTTAAAAGTATCTTAATTGACTTGCCAGCCATTATCCCTATTTACATGCTATAAATTAAATTACAGCTAGCATCGAAATACATCAATGCGATTGTGTAGGCGACGAGCTAAACGCTTGTCACTACTTTTTCACAACTTTCAATCTAACCCAGCCCAGTTTTATTTTTGGCTGAATGTTAAATGTTCTGGATGCCCCTACTGCCTACTCCTTCGGGGATTACAGGCGTGATGTTAAGTACCTATGTATACATGTATCGAAATAAATAAATAAAAAATCGCCTATGACTAATGCTGACCAATTCCGATAAAAAAAATCTGCTATTGAACCGATTTCATGGATTCACAAAGCCAATATAAAATTTGCACACAAAGTATGTTGAAATTGATTAAGAAACCGCTCTTGCATACTATATAGGAAATAGCGATCCACAAACAACCTGAGAACTGCGCGGGCGCATTTCTTGACTTCTACCTAGGGAGGTGCAGTACAGAGAGTGGCGGTAGCTTGTTCAGACCATAGTATAGGCCTGTGGATTTTTAGAATCTAAGTAAGTAGCTTAGCGTTGTCATTAAGAGGAAATCTGAACATTTCAATAATTAAGTGATAGTTCGTTTTGTCCAGAGAAATACTTAACGCATACTACTTAGCCTTAGAAGTAAGTACTCTCATGACTCTCATTTTTGTATGTATAAAAAGCTTTTTATACATACAAAAACTCACAATGATGGGTAGCCATATAGCGCGCGAGCTCATTGGTAAGGACGCCTGTTAACCGGAGTGCGGGTTCAAAACCAAGCACGTACTTCTGGATTTTTCAAATCTATGTACGTATTTACACCACTAGCTCGACGGTGAGGGAAAACATCGTGATGAAACCACTTTTAATTTTTAACCATGATACCCAAAAAATCTGGTTTTCCTATGTAATGGTTACGAAGGTGATCGGCAGTCGCTTAAATGTGACCAAACTCGCTAAATCCTGGGTCATGGTCTAACCGGACCCCGTTTAAGCACGGGACATAACGCTAGGAAGATGATGATGGGTGACCATAATGCCCCATGACCTGTCGCTGATGATGTATTGCTGTCGTTTTTTTTCTTTTGTTCAGTAAACGAAAAAAAAAAAATTTTTTTAGGTACTAAATCAATTGTCTCAAATTACCGACTATAAAAAAAATATTGAGTATAAGGCCCACTTTTTCACTACTTTCATCCTACTAATATTATAAATGTGTAAGTTTGTATGGAGGGATGTTTGTTACTCTTTCACGCAAAAACTACTGAATGGATTTTAATTAAACTTTAGAATAATATAGCTCATACACCCGAATAACATATAGGCTATGTTTCATCTATGTACCACGCGAGCGAAGCTGCGGGCAGAAGCTAGTAATTTCATAATAATAAGATCAACAATACTAACTACTTACTAACTAATAATAATAAATAAAATAAATTAATTTCAGACTACATCACATACATCGATCTGACTCCGAGGTAAGTAGCATAAGTACACAAGTACTTCTGATATCCGTAACACAAGTTACGGATATCAGAATCAACAGTGGTATTACAAATATATACTTGAACATTGGATATAAAAAACAAGTTCTAACTAACTAAACTTCACGCCAGCGGGGTAGGCACGTGCCACTTTATAGTAGGAGGGTTAACTCAAAAGTGATTAATTAAATAAAAGATTTTTTAAGACAGTTTATTGTTCATTAAAAAAACATTACATAATATCAATAGCACATAAAAAAATGACATTTTTATTTATTTCTTCCTTCCAGTTAATAACAAAGTAGAAAATGCAATCTGCAAGACTAAATGCCACATCTGGTTCTCAAACTACGCATCTGAGACCTGAAACACGAAGTACGCGTGTTTCGACAGCTGCGTGAAGGTGGTCATCCAGTACTTGTTGCAGGCCTTGTTATCAGAGGAGGGGGCGGTGGAGACCACCCCCCTTAAGTAGAAACGCAGCTTCTCCCTGTACATCACGGGGAAGGCGAGGCCACCCCCGCTGTCGCCGCGGCATAGCGCTGCTTGTCCTGGAGAAGAAGAGTAGGTAATAATAATAAATATCCGACAACATCTTAGACTTGTGACTTAGACTAGATGTTAATAAATGTCGCTTCAAGATCTTGTCCTCACCTATGACTGGCTCGATGGCTCATTTGGTAGGGACCCTGCCCTATGCGCCAAGAGATGTGGGTTCAAATTCAAATTCAAATTCTTTATTGCAAGTCACACGATAAAAACTAGATGACAGTCTTTAAAGGGCAAGTACATGTGACGCCCTGTAGTAAGGGCATTGCAAAAATTCTCAAAAACTATAAAACTAACATAAAATTTTCCATAATAATGTGCAAATTAATTAACACAGCTTACAATATATTTCTTTTACATACATACATAAAATTATCATCAACTAGGTTCAATCCCCACCCAGGACAAACATTCGTGTGATGAATACTTGTGTTTGTTATGTGTACATATATAAATACATAACATCACATCCATAATCCCCGAAGGGGTAGGTAGAGTCATGACAGCAAGCCCCCTAACCATATTCAGCCTAAAATAAAACTGGGTTAGGTTAGTTGGGAAATTGTGGATAAGTAGTGACAAGTGGCTAGCTCGTCGCCTACACAATGACACAACCCGATATACCATTAGTCGGCTTTTACGACATGCTAGACAAGAACCACAGTTGGCATATTATGTTTAGGTTCCAAACCAAAATAAGACAATGGGCTGGGTAAGACGGATAATTGTGAAAAAACTACCAATAATGCAACGCGAAAATTGTTACGTCAAATTCAAAGTCAAAGTCAAAATACTCTTAGTTTGAAACAAACACTTATAAATCGTCAATTCAACAGGAAAATCAACTAATAATATGAATCTACCACCGGTTCGGAATGTTGCTTCTACCGAGAAGAAACCGGCAAGAAACTCGGTAGTTACTCTTTTCAACAACATATTTTACAGGGGTGTATAGATCATATTTGCATTTGAACCATGTCGTGAAGTTGGCTTGTCAGACACCAAAATATAAAATAACGATGTTTACAAAATTTAAGCATAAATTTTCCAAACCAGAGCAGACCAGTCCCCAAAGGTGGCACCTGTTCCCAAGCATGACGTATGTGTCAGCCATCGCTTCACTCAACCATATTTTAGGGAATGTAACGAGCCGTCGTCCCATCGATATTCCTAGTTCCCAAGGTCATTAAGAGACTTAAACCACAATAGACTGATACCGTTTGTGTATCCAGCGCAGATCTTGTCGATGGTGATAAACTGTTTGAAAGCAGGCGGAGCCAACGCCTGACACGTCTCCACTGTCCTGTACGGCAGCTCCACCACCTTCAGCAGTTCAGTCTGGGCACCATCCTCGCTCACCAGGCCCCAGCCGGCGACCTGTGAAGAAGGGTAGCTTGACATCAATTCCCTGGTTCCAAAGTATTTAAATATTGTAGTACTCGTATTTCACTAACAGATGGCGTTGGGTGTAGATTGCCACGCGGTGGCATTTCGTTTTGTCGAGTACATTACCCGACGCCATAGAGTTCAATGACCATAAGAGACCTAAATCGAGTACTAAAAAGAAACCATTAACTAGACCAGCTATACTCAATGTGTGTTCCGCGGAACCCTGGGGTTCCGTGAAGACTTTCTGGGGGTTCCACGAAAATTGGTACTGATCATAAATATTTTACCTCCGGGGGGAAAATCCGTTAAAAGTCGATTATTACACTCCCCCCTCCCCCCCGCACTGCCGCCCGCGCTGTTCTAGGGTCCCGTCAAATACTCCGCTTCCTAAAAGGGTTCCATAGCATAAAAAGTTTGAGAAGCACTGAACTAGACTATTCTGTAGTACAAGTGATAAAGTACTGTTCAATAAAGTAGTTCACTAGAAGTGCGGTGTCACATACATTGATCTGACTCCGAGGTGAATAGCTTAAGCACTTGTGTTACGGATATCGGATTCAACATGGTTTGCATTCACAAAACATTTTAGTTTAAGCGAAACCATTACCTAATTAAGTAAGAAAATATATTTAAAAATACTTTGTTTTCTTTCTTTCCATACAAAAGATAATCATTGACTGGCTCGATGGCGCATTTGGTATTGACACTGCCCTAAAGAATAAGCACAAGTTTTCATTACACGAATGTTTGTTTTGGGGATTGAACACACAACTCTTCAACAGAATTACTACAGAATGCGCCATCGAGCTAGTCCACTATGGATACTAGGTAACAGATACATACATATTACATAACATCACGTCCATAATCCCCTAAGGGGTAGGCAAATTTAAAGGGACAACAGGCCCCGTATACCACATTATAAATCCTGTTTTTTATGGGCCTTTTTATTTTTCATTGGCCGCCCCATTGTAAATTACTAAGCATCAGTGATGTACCGGATCGTTAAAATTGTATGTCCGCGGATACGGATCCAAATACGGATATTCGGATTCAATATCCGCGGATATTCGGTGTCAATATTCGCGGATATTTGGTGGCAAGATCCGCCGATACGGACACAGATCTTAATTCTTACTTAGCCGGTACGGAGTGCGGTAACTTGAAACGATAGTTGACGCTTTGCGCGCCGCGACATACGACAAGATGTTTGCTTTTGTGTTTTTTTCCTATACTCGTATCCGTTGAGACAACCAACATGACCGGAGGGGTCAGGAGCAGGACCGAATTCTTAACATGCTTTCTGAGTCACCGAGTCTTAAACCGCCAACTTCCTTGCTCTAGTATTGAGTAATTTCAATATTGATATACCCATCCTTCAATATTTGGCTCAACCCGACTTCTTGGTCTTTAGGCCCACCACTAGACCAGCAGGCAGTCTTGTCTTCACCTTAGCCTTGTTCCCGTCAGTCAGCTGCTGGTTTTCGAAGAGGTAGCCGAAGTCCAGACAGATGGGAGCTATGTGCGGCTGGTACAGGATCGTCTCCCGCAGGATCATCAGTGCAATGTCAGACTGGTAGTTGTTGGTGGTGCCCAAGAAGCGTTTGTGCAGTTTTAAGTCTGATAGCTGTCGAAAAAAAGAGCTTAGCTTGCTATTCCTAGTGTTATGTACATACATACATACATAACATCATGCCCATAATCCCCGAAGGGGTAGGCAGAGTCAAAGGGGCAGGGGCAGCATGCCCCTTAACCACATTCAGCCAAAAATAAAGCCGGGCTGGGTTAGATTGAAAATTTTTAAAAGCAGTGCTATGCATCTAACCTGACGCCTTCACAATCACACACCCAAAACCCAATATACCATAACTCGTCTTTTACGTCATGCTAGGCAAGAACCACAGTTGGCGCATTCTTTTTAAGTCCCAAACCAACATGGGACAGTGGGCTGGGTTAGATGGAAAGCTGTGAAAAAGGAGTGACAAGTCAGTCAAACACGCGGTAACTCACTCCACAAAAAAAACAAAATCCTCTTCAAACGCAACAGCGAAAATGCTTTAGTTAACCTTAACCTGGTCAAGGGAACCAGATGAATGAAATCTCGTCCTCATGTCTGTTTGTTACTTAACTACTTACTGTACTTACTTACTGTATGTCTTAACTACTTCATTATCTTCCTAGCGTTATGTCCCGTGCTTAGACGGGGTCCGCTTAGACCATGATCCAGGATGTAGCGAGTCTGGTAATTACATTGAAGCGACTGCCGATCTGGCCTTCGTATCCCTAAGATAGGGGAACCAGACAATTTTTGGATCATGGTTACAAAACCAAAGTTGTTTCATCACGATGTTTTCCTTCACCGTCGAGTTAGTGGTATAAATACGAACATAGACTTGAAAAATCCAGAGGTACGTGCCTGGGTTTGAACCCGCACTCCTCGGTTAAAAGGCGCGTGTCCTTACCATTGAGCTACCACCACGTCTTAACTACTTAAATTAATTTAAAAATTCTTCCACTAATGGACAGCTATTTTATTAGCGAGTAACATAGGCTATATTTCATCCCCACTTTTATTTACACTATTTTCACGGAAACCAGAACGCTGGCGCTGCTAATGTATAGTAAAATTACCAAGGATTTCTGCACATCCCGGTCACGAGGGTCATTCCACCGCCGGTAGATCTTGCCCAGCGCCACGGCGAACTCGGATGCAGGTAATTGGTGATGGTGATGGTGCCAGAAGCAGTGGGCAGCTGTGGACGGAGACACCGTGACTTCCATATTCCATACAATCGTTCATGACCTTCATGATTAAAGTATGAAAATGAAGTGTCCTATCTTTAATTTCCACCAACACATTTTAAACATTATGGAAGCAATACATTATTGAGTATTGAGTACGAGTACAAGATTACCTCAATGACTAGGATTCATGGTTAACTTCATAAAAGGGCCGTTAGAGCCATATACGGCCTTAGACCACGTGACTCTCTTAGAGATATTTTTAAAGAAATTAACATTTTAACAATTGCATCACAATTTATTTTAGATTGTATTATGTATATATATAAAAACATTGACCAATTTCCTAAGAAGTCCAACACTCATAGTTTTAATACTAGAAATAAACACAAACTTGCTGTTCCAAACCATAGACTCCAGAAAAGTGGTAATTCATTTATTGGTCTTAGTATTAAAATATTTAATAAACTTCCAGAAAGTCTACTAGCATTACCTTCACATAAGTTCAAATTGTGCATTAAAGCGTTCTTAATGAAAAAGGGCTATTATAAGTTTGAAGACTTCCTAAATGATAAGCATTTATGTTTAACTTCATAATGAAGTGTTCACCTGCAGTGTTGTTACCTAATAAGTACCTATAGAATATTAAGCACGAAATTGTAAATCTTTGCATTTAAAAGAGTAACTATCGAGTTTCTTGCCGGTTTCTTCTCGATAGATTCTACCTTCCGAACCGGTGGTAATACTTTTTTCTGTTTAAATTGACTATTTATAAGTGCTTTTTTGAAGCCTATATAAATAAAGAGATTTTGAATTTGAATTTGAATTTGATTGAAGTGTTCACCTGCAGTAATATCTACATAGTCTAAGTATATAATAATTAAGTTTACAAATTTGTAAAATTTAGCTTTTAAAAGAGTAACTATCGAGTTTCCTGCCGGATTCTTCTCGATAGAGTCTACCTTCCGAACCGGTGGTAGTATTATTTCTTATCCTTTTTTTTATGTATATTGACTATTTATAAATGCTTTCTTGAAGCCCATATAAATAAAGATATTAACAAAAAAAAACCTAAGGCTATGACTAAGATGGGGTCAGCATGGAGTCTTAAGCTGGAGGATGCTCAGAGAAAATTATAAATAATAAATAAATAATAAATTCTTCAGACTGACACACCAATTCCCTAGTCCCAAACTAAGCTTATAAGCTTGTGCTATGGATACTAGGTGAACGGATAGAAATACTTAAATACGTTTATAAAACATCCATGACTCGAGTACAAATATCCATGTTCATCACACGAAATATTTGCCCCTAGCGGGATTCAAACCCGCGACCCTTGGTTTCGTGGCCAGGGTCTCTGACCACTCGACCAACGGGCCAGTCGATTTCAAAATTTCAAAGAGGTCCAATAAAATTAACAAACGTGACAAACTACTAGGGCCTTAAGCCCTTTACTCATATTTGGTTTCCGAGAGGAACTTTATTACTGGCTCGATGGCTCATTGGGTAGTGACCCTGCCCCATGCGCCAAGAGTTGTGGGTTCGATCCCCACCCAGAACAAACATTCGTATAGTGAATACTTGTGTATTATTATCTAATATATTAGATACCTACTTAGATCGGAGTCAGATTACTGTAGTATTTATATTGCTCCTTTAACAACAAATACTAAAAACAGAATAAAATAATAACACGTCGTAAAAGGCGACTAATGGCACATCGGATTTTGTGTATGTGATTGTGTAGGCGACGAGCTAGCCACTTGTCACTACTTTTTCACAATTTTCCATCTGACCCAGCCCCGTTTTGTTATTGGCTGATCTGGTTGAAGAGACCAGCTGTCTCTTTGACTCTGCTTACCCCTTCGGGGATTATGGGCGTGATGTTATGTTATGTTATGTTGTTAGAATAAAATAAATATTTAAGGGGGCTTCCATACATCAAACGTGATTCTTTTGCCGTTTTTTTTTGCTCGATATTAGTACGGAATCCTTCGTGATCGAGTCCGACTCACACTTGGCCAGTTTTAACAGAGTTTCTATTTCCTAGATAGACCGAATAAATGTTCGCCACTGGTTTCGGAAGAAAAAGGTGAGATATTTACCAGATATAACAATCTTCTTGCTGACGAGAGAGCCACCACAGATATGCTTGTAACCTGAGCTGTTTTCAGATGCATTTTGGTACACAGCCGTGTGCCAGGGCAGTTCCCCGTGCTCCGCTGTGCGGCCCCCAATTGAGAGCCCCACTTGCTTTGGACTCAGCTCTCCGCATTCTGAAAAGACGAGAGAACCAGACATGGAGAGCGATGAGATGAATGAAATGAGAATAGCGGGTGAACGATCCGAAAGAAATAAATGAAATTATCCCATCATCATTGTCGGGCCGGTTGGTCAACTGGTCAGAGACCCTGGTCACGAAACGCTAGGGACAAATTTTTTGTATGTACCAACTTATGGGTAAAATTACCATGGACGATTGTACTCGAATCATGGATATTTAATAATGTCCTCCTAAACGATATTGGTCACGGCGGCCGATCTCAACGAGCATTAGCCATCTGCGCAGTGTGTGCGCAAACACAGGTGCACTCTCTATTCCTTCATTCTCATAGTCCGGTGAGACGGCAATCCGACGTGACCGGAGAGAGGTTAGGCGCAGGACCAACGGCTTAACGTGCTTTACGAGGCACGGGGGTGATTATACCGCCAATTTCCTGACTCCGGGCTGTTACTGAGTAATTTCAATATTGACATAACCAGCCACAAATTCTTGGTCCGAACCGGGATTTGATCCCGGGACCTCTTGGTCCTTAGGCAGCGCATGCTGCCACTAGACCAACGAGGCAGTCAAAAATGGATATTTATAAACGTATTTAAGTATGTCTATCCGTTCACCTAGTATCCATAGCATAAACTTATAAACTTAGTTTAGAACTAAGGAATTGGTGTGTCAGTCTGGAGATTTTTTTTTTTAATTGCTTAGCATATACTGATACTCAGGGTGCAACCACTCTGGTATTCTTCTGATATCTTCAAGTTGAACTTTCACTTACCATCCAAGGAGACTCTATGCTGCTTCTCCTCGTCCTTAGGTCGGCAAGCGACCCAGTCTTCTGCGCAGGAGTCTTTCTCGAACTCAGGATCGAAGGCGATCTCGACCCGGCGCTCGCGCAGCATCCGAGATAACCAGTAGCCGGCGCAGTCGCACTTCATACGGGAGTTGGTGGAGATGAATCCTTTCTGGTCACAAATGGTCATCGTCATTATCTTCCTGGCGTTGCGTATCGTGTTTGGTTGAGTCCGATAAGACCACGATCAAAGTGTAGCGAGTTTTATAATTTACATATATACATAACATCACACCCTTAATCCCCGAAGGGGTAGGCAGAGTCAAAGGGGCAGCATGCCCCTTCAACCACATTCAACCAAAAATAAAGCCGGTCCGGGTTAGATGGAAAGTTGTGAAAAAGCAGTGACAAGCGGCTAACCTGTCGCCTACACAATCACACACCCAAAACCCGATATACCATTAGTCGCCTTTTACGACATGCTAGGCAAGAACCACAGTTGGCACATTCTTTTTTTTTGTCCCAGATCAACATGGGCCAAGTTCCAGACCAACAAGGGACAAAGATATTTATCTTAATTTATGCTAATCATATCATACTAATAGTATAAAGAGGAATAATTTGATGGTTTGTATGTTAAATAGGCTCCGAAACTTCCAGACCAATTTAAAAAAAAATCACTAATAAATAAATACGTAAATATTACACTACATCACATACATTGATCTGACTCCGAGGTAAGTAGCTTAAGCACTTGTGTTACGGATATCAGAATCAACAGTGGTATTACAAATAGATACTTAAATGTTGCATATTTACACCCAGACACAGAACAAACACAAGTATTCATCACACGAATGTTTGTCCTAGGTGGGGATCGAACCCAAAACTCTTGGCGCATGGGGCAGGGTCACTACCAAATTTGCTATCGAGCCTGTCAAATAATAAAGAAACTCTTTAGCTTTATAATAATATTAAGTATAGTATAGATAAATCATACCACAATGGCCTATTGGTTGAATGGTCAGAGAACCTGGCAAGAAACCAAGGGCCGCGCGTTCGAATCTCGCTATGGGGAAAATATTTCGTGTGATGAACATGGATATTTTTACTCGAGTCATGGACATTCAAATGTATTTAAGTATGTCTATCCGTTCACCTAGTATCCATAGCACAAGCAGGAACTAAGGAATTGGTGTGTCAGTCTGAAGAATTAAAATTAATTACCGGCACATCCTTCGGGATCCCTCCAACGTGCAGATAATCTTCCTGAGAGCAATCAATGCGCTCAAACGGATTGTCTTCCAATATAACCTCACTCGCAAAGTGGTAAGGAGCGTAGGGAACAAGCAGTTCTGAGCATGGGAAGCCGGTGATGAAGTTGTTGGAGAGATTGAGGCGGCTGAGCGAACCCAAGTTGCGGAGGTAGTCGGCACAGACACGGGTCGCTTGCGTTTCTTCTAATTCCAAAGTATCCAGTTTCTGCATGTGCAGGAGCATTGAGGAGTTTCCTGCAGGAAGAAACTAAGGTCATCATCCTAGCGTTAGATGTAAGACCGTTAGTAGCTCAATGGTAAAGACACGTGCCTCATAACCGAGGAGTGTGGGTTGAAATCTGAGCACGTACCTTTAGATTATTTAAATCTATGTACGTGTTTATACCACCAGCTTGGCGGTGAGGGAACACATCGTGATGAAACCTGCAAATTCAAACAACTTTGAATTTGTAACCATGATTCAAAAATTGTCTGGTTCCCCTATCTTAGGGTTGCGAAGGTCAGATCGGCAGTTGCTTCAATGTGATTACCAGACTCACTTCATCCTGGATCATGGTCTAAGCGGACCCCGTCTAAGCACGGGATATAACGCTAGGACGATGATGATCCTAGCGTCATGTCCCGTGCTTAGACGGGGTCCGCTTAGACCATGATCCTAATAATAGTGTGCTGGTCTCTATGGATAAATAGGAAAGTAGGAAGTCTCGTCTCATATGGTAATCTTCGTAGCGTTATGACCCGTGCTTAGTCGAGGTTTACAAAACTACGATGCTGAATCGAATCTGGTTACATTAAGCGACTGCCGATTGGACCTTCGAAATCCTTAGGGGAACCAGATAATTTATATAATGGTACACATCCATAGTTGACTGCATGTGCAGTTTTTCCAAAAGAAACATAATTCAAAATGTCTTAGACTAAGTGGTCAAGACATTTTGAATTATGAATTTTAAATCGTCAATTTTACAAACAATCTGTAGAGCAATGTGAATCTACCACCGGTTCGGAATGCTGATTCTACCGGAAAGAAACCGACAAGAAACTCGGTAGTTACTTTTTTGATTAGAAAAATTAAAATTTACAGATTAAGTTCATATTTCTACCAAATCATACACATAACGTGCGTAAGTAATGTTTAAAACTACATCAGATAGTGTTTTGAAATAAATGAAGAAACAACATACAACGTACATACATAACATCACGCCCATAATCCCCGAAGGGGTAGGCAGAGTCGAAGGGGCAGCAAGCTCCTTAAGCTTAAAAAATGGAGTAACTTCTCCCGTTTTCCCAACATTTCCCTTCACTACTCTGCTCCTATTGATTGTAGCATGATGAAAGTATACTATAACCTGCCCAGGAGTATGAAGAATAATTGTACCAAGTTTCGTTAAAATCCGTCGAGTAGTTTTTGTTTCTATAAGGAACATACAGACAGACAGACAGACAAAAATTTTACTGATTGCATTTTTGGCATCAGTATCGATCACTAATCACCCCCTGATAGTTATTTTGAAAATATATTTCATGTACAGAATTGACCTCTCTACAGATTTATTATAAGTATAGATTAATTACGATATGCAAGACTAGAAACACAGTTGGTATATCATCTTTGAGTCTCAAACAGCAGGGACTATGTTGTACAGCAACGGTTTATCTTTACCAGGATCGCAGAGGTCTCCAAGAGGATTCTGGCTGAGCCTCAACGCGCTCAGGGAGGTGAGAGGCGCGATCGCGTGGACGTCAGCCATCTTCAGACGATTGTTCTTCATCCAAAGCAGATACATGCTATTGAGTCCAGTAAACAGATCCCTGGAAAGATTCACTAATTTAGTTTGTGTAGGCATCAAACAAGCACTCGTAAATCTTCAATTAATAGGTACATAATAGAACAATTTGAATCTACCACCGATTTCTAATGTCGCGTCTACCGAGAAGAAACCGCAATAAACTAGGTAGTTACTCTTTTCAATGCCAGATTGAATATAAAAATTAAAATTTACAAATTGAATATATTTCTACTAAATCATACAGATAACGTGTGTAATGTTTAAAACTACATCAGATAGTGTTTTGAAATAGATGAAGAAACAATGGTTGCATATCTAGATTTTCTAAAAAAAATACCGCTGGATATAAACCGCGAACTTTGTGACTGTCACTGAGTAATTTTAACATTGAAATACCTAGCCACAATTTTTATGACCTGTCTGACTAGACTCACCCCGGCAAAGACTCAATCTTATTATCAGTGAGGTCAATTAGCCGCAAATGCTTAGTGTACGCGAATAAGTCTTCTGGGAGCGAGACGAGACCACAGCCCACAGCCCGGAACTCCTCAAGCTTGGCCGCGCCTCGGAGGAAGCCTGGTGGCAACGGTTCTATCACCACATTCTTTAAATCGATAGTGGCAAGCTTCGGCATCCCTTCCACGTAGCCACTGGGTAGTGGACCTGGACTGATGTCTGTCAGCGTCAGGCGGTTCAGTTTTGGCGCATTGGGCAACGTCCTTACTGGTGCGTGTAACCACAGCCGCTCCAATTTCGGTGCTGAGCCGGTGATGGACGTCAGATTTGGCTCGCGTATCTGCAAAAGAGGTGGGGTAATGAAATATGGGAGATGATCATTAGTTTAGAGGAATTGCTGATGCCTTAACTGTGTCTTAGCGTTTGAAATACAGCAGTTCAGGTGGAGTAGGCAGAGTCAAAAAGGCAGCAGGCCTCTTTAAATGTAAAATTCGGCTGGGGTAGACAAGAAATTGTGAAAAAGTACTGGCAAGTGGCTAGCTCGTCGCCTACACAATCACATACTCAAAACCCGATATGCCATTAGTCGACTTTTACGACATGCTAGGCAAAGAACACTATTGATTTAGACAGTGAGTATTTGAATAAAATATTGTACTTATTGCTTTTTAAATAAGACTTGAGATAGTCCAACATGAGAAGACGAGATAATATAAAAAATTAATACCGTGAGCTGATAAGTATTCAACGCTTCAGGCGACAGCTCCATAATACCAGAGTTCTCCACATTCAAGTTGGTTAAATACCCTGGAAGCTGATCGAAATTGACGTTCGACAGGCCCAGATTAACGACCTCGAGGTCTGCCAACGCGCCCGGCTCTGAACGCAGTATTCCACCTTTCGCTGACAATGAGAATTCAGTGATGACTGGAGACAAGTCTTCCAAAGCAGCAGTACTGAGATACGAATCAGCCGGTATGTCTAGGAGATACATTTCTTGGGTCGCTATAATTCTGAGGGCTCGGAGGGCTTCGGTGTAGGATCTGTTAGAGGGGGGGGCGCAGCCTCTGAGAGTGACGGAGCCGAAACGCTGGGGGCGAGGGAATCGCGGCCATGCTGAGTCGTCGAGGGAGGCTGCTTTGCAGGAGGCTTCGAAGCGGAAGGGCTCTGCGTAGGACAGCTTGTGTTCTCGGCCTGAAACAACAGTAAAGGGCAAAATGGTGATTATATTTATTAAGTTAGTTAACTAACTAAACTTCTCCCTGGATCATGGTCTAAGCGGACCATAGAACAACACTAGTATGATGATGATGATAATGAAAGTAAGTACACAAACTGACAAGGATCATACCATTGACTATAAATATATCAGCCTTATCTGTGGGTAGGCAGCGTGGTTCTCCGGGCGGACACAGAGGGTCGTTTGCGCCGATTGTCAGCGCACACGCAGCCGCCACCGCCATCGCCAGGCACCCACGCGTGAAGCAAACCATATTTGATTATACCTGTTAAAAAAAAAATATTAGTCCCGAGTCCCGAGTCCCGAGTCCCGAGTCCCGAGTCCCGAGTCCCGAGTCCCGAGTCCCGAGTCCCGAGTCCCGAGTCCCGAGTCCCGAGTCCCGAGTCCCGAGTCCCGAGTCCCGAGTCCCGAGTCCCGAGTCCCGAGTCCCGAGTCCCGAGTCCCGAGTCCCGAGTCCCGAGTCCCGGGTCCCGAGTCCCGAGTCCCGGGTCCCGAGTCCCGAGTCCCGAGTCCCGGGTCCCGGGTCCCGGGTCCCGAGTCCCGAGTCCCGAGTCCCGAGTCCCGAGTCCCGAGTCCCGAGTCCCGAGTCCCGAGTCCCGAGTCCCGAGTCCCGAGTCCCGAGTGCTGAATCCCGAGTCCCGGGTCGCTTACGGAATCTTACATACATACATAACATCACGCCCATAATCCCCGAAGGGGTAGGCAGAGTCGAAGGGGCAGCAAGCCCCTTCAACCACATACAGCCAAAAATAAAGCCGGGCTGGGTTGGATAGAAAGCTGTGAAAAAGGAGTGACAAGTGGCTAGCTCGTTGCCTACTCAGTCACATGCCCAAAAGCCCGTAAACCATTAGTTGCCTCTTACGATAATATGCTAGGCAAGAACCACAGTTGGCACATTCTTTTTAAGTCCCGAACCAACATGGGACAGTGGGCTGGGTTGGATGGAAAGCTGTGAAAAAGGAGTGACAAGTAGCTAGCTCGTCGCCTACTCAATCCAAATAAGCCCAGATCAACAAATCAAATCAAATCAGTTTATTTTGCTCGAAAAGTGGTACAAAGATGGAATATTATAATTTAGATCACACTTTTCACCAGTTTTTGGCATGCAAAACTATAACGTACAAATAGAATCTAAGTAGTTCAAATTAAACACTACTAACAATCACACTACATATAAATTATTATGACATATTTTGTTACAATTTAATTTACAACTTATCAAACAGTTCATTAAACAGGAGCCACGTCCTAGACCAACATGGGCTTACGGAATCTTAACACACTGTAGCTTCGTATTTTTGTTTGCTTTGCTAAACATTTTAAAAAGAGTAACTATCGAGATTTTTGCCGGTTTCTTCTCGGTAGAAGCTACTTTTTGAACGTTGATATTGAATTTGATTTGACGATTTATAAGAGCTTTGTTGAAGCCTATATAAAAAAAGATCATTGAACTAAAATCAATCAAAAAGCCAATTGACAAAACCCTTTTTAAAGAAATCTGAATCTTATAAATAATATGACTCACCTCTACTTAACAGATTTTGACAGATTGTACATATACTTCCCTAACGTAGGCGTATCGACCTATTAAATTATTAACTCACAATTCCACATTATTCATGTCTCGACTTGTTCAAACACGCTCAATTCATTAGACAATGTTTTGTTTGACAATAATAAATGATAATTATCCGACAACATCACATACATTGATCTGACTCCGAAGTAACTTAAGCACTTGTGTTACGGATATCAGAATCAACAGTGGTATTACAAATATACACTTAAATATCAGATATTTACACTCAGACAGTATTTCTTCACACGAATATTTTGTCCTGGGTGGGGATTTCGATCGCAACTATTGACGCAGAGAACAGGGTCACTACCAAATGCGCCATAGAGTCATTGATAAGTACATAATGTAAACACCAACATTTATTTGTCACTGTTATAGAGCTATTTACTAGTTAACTGACAGATAAGGGGCCATCCATAAAGTACGTCACACGTAGGGGGACGGAGGGGGTCTACGATGTGTGACATGGTGTGACAAGGGGTGGGAGGGGTCCTAAGTTTCGTGACATCACATTTTAAAATGTAATCATCATCGTCTTTCTAGCGTTATGACCCGTGTTTGACGGGTCCGCTTAGACCATAATCCAGGATATAGCGAGTCTAATAATAACATTGAAGCGACTGCCGATCTGACCTTCGTAACCCTAAGATAGGGGAACCAGACAATTTTTTGATCATAGTTACAAATCAAAAGCTGTTTGAATTTGCAGGTTTAATCACGATGTTTTCCCTCACCGTCGAGCTAGTAGTATAAATACGTACATAGATTTGAGAAATCCAGAGGTACATGCCGGGTTTGAACCCGCATTTCTCAGTTAAGAGTCGCGGGTCCTTACCATTGAGCTACAACCGCTCTCAACATTTCAAAATCTAATATTATCATAATAATTTGCAATAGGGAGGGGGGGAGTGGGAGAGTCCCACAGATGTGATCAGCTGTGACAAGGACGGGGGGGGGGGGGAATCAAAAAATCATTAAATTCGTGTGACGTACTTTATGGATGGCCCCTTAGACAAACAATGAAGGTATGAGGATATCCTTAAGGAAAATACGTGTTCTATATAATAATAATTACACCTAACTGATATAATATTTTACTGATACTATATTTTCCCCATGTTGCTCTGGTACTTAAAAGGGGGTGTTAATATCCAATATTTAAGTATATATTTGTAATACCACTGTTGATTCTGATATCCGTAACACAAGTGCTTCAGCTACTTACCTCGGAGTTAATGTTGCCGAGAAATCTATAGTTTTGCAATCGATAGTTTAACAGCCAAATTATCTATACGATAAGTCAAAAAAGGGGCACAAAGATTTGTTTCACGCCACGGACTAGTAAAAAAAGAAGGACTCCGCGTCACTAAGTAGATATTGAAGCTCCTCAGGTGCTCCACTTGACACGCAACTTACGTCACACATTAACAAATTAAGTGCTCCACATGACAGATATCCGATATATGGTATCCATACCATAAGTATCTCACTCACATGCATAAACGTGGCTTCACACTATAGTATGATAGCGTGGAGTCCATCTTTTTTTACTAGTCCATGTTTCACGCATTATTATATATAGATAACATTTAACAAGTAACCTAAATCGATTAATAAATGATCATCTTAAATGAAATGTTTGTTATAAATTAAAAATTATTGTTAATATTTATCATACTTAGCTAATTTCGCACACAGATTTGTTTTTAGCAGAACATTCAACTAAAATTTTATTCGAATACACTTTTAACAAGCTTATTTTTAGTTTATGCAAAATGACTAACTTACTTATTTAAGGATTTTAGAAAATACTTACATACATACATAACATCTCGACCATAATCCCCGAAGGGGTAGGCAGAGTCAAAGGGACAGCAGGCCCCTCTAACCACATGCAGCTAAAAACAAAACTGGGCTGGGTTAGATGTAAAATTGTAAAGAAGTAGTGACAAGTGGCTAGCTCGTCTACACAACCACATATCCAAAACCCCATATACTATTAGTCTTTTGCGACATGCTAGGCAAGAACCACAGTTGACACATTTCAAGTCCCAGACCAACATGGAACGATGGGTAAGAAAAAAAATTGCGAATTTTTTTTTTATGGAAAGTAAAAAAAAATGTTGCTCTTTTTCTGAAATCCTTTAAATTTGTAACTTAGAATACTGCGATAATTAAGCAGGTAAGAGGTTTTGCATAAACTAAAAATCACTTGACAAAAATCACAGATTTCACGCCTATCAGGCGCATTGGAAATGAATCCACGGAATTTGACTTAAATTTACTTTTTTCCAAAAAGGTTAGGCTACAGCTCCTTGACCTGATCGTCATTATTTTAGGCGCAAATTGTACCTGATTTTTTTGTGTCAAACATCGTTTCCAAAATATTGAGTACCAAGATTCGGATTCGTTTTTTTTTTTCACTATTTCGGCCATAACTATTTTTGTTTTTAATTTTGTTGAATAATAATTATTGCACCTTCTCCCGTAAATGCACATACATACATACATACATAACATCACGCCCATAATCCCCGAAGGGGTAGGCAGAGTTAAAGGGGCAGCAAGCCTCTTCAACCACATTCAGCCAAAAATAGAGCCAGGCTGGGTTAGATGGAAAATTGTGAAAAGCAGTGCCAAGCGGCTAACCTGTCGCCTACCCAATCACACACCCAAAACCTGATATACCATTAGTCGCCTTTTACGACATGTTAAGCAAGAACCACAGTTGGCACATTCTTTTTTTTTTGTCCCAGATCAACATGGGCTAAGTCCCAGACCAACATGGGACAAAATATAAATGCACATACACACACTTAACACCAAACCCATAATCCCCGAAGGGGTAGGCATAGTCAAAGATAGAGCCAAAAACGAAATGCGCGTCTCTTACACATCATATCTTCACAACTCTTCGAGAAACAAGGGGATCGCACTTTTTCTTGAAATCGTTACCAACACTGGAGTGAACGAACACATTTCCAATGTTAAAGGAATATTACAGCAACAATATTAACTAACTAACTAAACTTCACGCCACTTCCCTAGTGGGGTAGGCAGAGAGAACCGAACGCCATATGGCACGATCCTTACACACCTCACTCGCCTCTTCAACATTCATGATCCTTTTCATATAAGCTCTACGGTATTTATATCACAATATTTCACGTTTAAAGTTCGATGTTTACACTAACTTATATCATTCGTAGCGGCTGCGCTTGCGCACGCCGACTGAGCCGAGTAGTGACCTCACAGCTGATGAGCGCAGTTTTAGGGTTCAGTTCGAGAGTGACTACAATCCCTCGAACTAGTGTTGTCGCTCTGTAGGCCAATATCGATTGTCTATACATAGCCTAACCATAGTCGATAGTATCGATAGTCGATAGTATCGATAGTCAATAGTATCGATTGTCGATAATATCGAAAGTCGATAGTATCGATAGTCGATAGTATCGATAGCCAATCGATTTTGAAAACTATCGGTAAACAGAAATACTATCGATAGTATGAATAGTTTCGATCGCTACTACACGGCACATTATTGACTGACTCGATGGCGCATTCGGTAGTGACCCTGCCCCATGCGGCATGATTTGTGGGTTCGATCCCCACCCAGGACAAACATTCGTATGATGAATACTTGTGTTTATTCTGTGTCTGGGTATTAATATCTAATATTTAAGTATATATTTGTTATTACAAATATATACTTAAATATTAGATACCACTGTTGTTTCTGATATCCGTAACACAAGTGCTTAAGCTACTTACCTCGGAGTCAGATCAATGTTTGTGATGTAGTGTGATATTTAAAATATATATATATATAGCATACTATTGACCCAGTCAAAACGCAAGTAACATCATTTTATTCTACGAAACCCTAACTATTGCGCGTCTGTCCATACTTGACTAGGTTTTGTTAAGAAACCAGATCTTGCAAAACAAGTTTTCGGTTTAAATAAATTCTTATTCACATCGCAAACCAGTAAGCACCTTATAAATAACAACTTAGCAACTACAAATTTAAGTCTTAGACAAGCTCAATGGCGCATTCAGTAGTGACCCTGCCTCATGCACCAAGAGTTGTGGGTTCGATCCCCACCCGGGACAAATATTCGTGTGATGAATACTTGTGTTTGTTCTGTGTCTGGGTGTTTATATCCAATATTTAAGTATATATTTGTAATACCTCTTGGTTCCGATATCCGTAACACAAGTGCTTAAGCTACTTATTTCGGAGTCAGATCAATGTATGTGATGTAGTCAGATATTTATTTATTATTAATATACTGTAATCAGGTGGATGTAGGTCGATGTACCAGCGGCTCGTACTAATAGATATTGTCTCACTGCAGTGTATTTTGCGATAACCCTGACTCCAGATATTAAGAACAGGGTAAATGTACAAAAGTCAATGAAACAATATAAATATTTTTATTATTCCATATCTTTAAAAAAAAAAACTAAATTCCCTGATGCTTAAAAGATAAATTAGAAGGAAAAAAATAAGTATATTTAATCGATGAAGCTTTCCATCCAACCCAGCCTACTGTCCCATGTTGGTCTGGGACTTGAAAAGAATGTGCCAACTGTGGTTCTTGCCTAGCATGTCGTAAAAGGCGACTAATGGTATATCGGATTTTGGGTGTGTGATTGTGTAGGCGACAGGTTAGCCGCTTGTCACTGCTTTTTCACAATTTTCCATCTAGCCCAGCCCGGCTTTATTTTTGGCTGAATGTGGTTAAAGGGACAAGCATTCGTGTGATGAATACTTGTGTTTGTTCTATGTCTGGGTATAAATATCCAATATGTAAGTATATATTTGTAACAAAATAATACGTCTGTTGATTCTGATATCCGTAACACAAGTGCTTAAGCTATATAATATGTTATTTTTTTAGACCAGGCACGCGTTTTTCTAATAAACCCAAATTCATTCAAAAAAAATTGCCGTAATAATTTCATTCAAGCCATAAAATTAATTTGTTGCAAAAAATTTGACTCTAAATTGATTTTGCTCGCGAATGAATGATTTCTTTTTTAGTAAGTCAACATTGAGTAGGTAATTTAATTGTATGGTTTTAATAAATTTAAATTGACATGAGAATAAAATAGGCATTGAGTAATTGATTTACTGTAGAAATATTGCAGTTATTTTTATCCAGTACAATTTTGCGTCATCAAAAAACAGAAACATGTTATATTCAGGGAACCATTGGCTGTAAAATAAGAGCAAAATTAAATTTGATTTTTCTCTTTTTAGTACATTGTTTTTTTTTTAAATTTTAGGCGCATTTCTTCAATAGAAAAGTAAAAAAAGTAGTGCATCATAAAACATTAAAATTCAGTGGTTGTGGAGTGAACTTCTGTGATTGTCATAATGGACTGTCAACTTGGAATTATCAACTCGATAATTATTGGCAACTTGGTCAAAATAATTACGTCAATAAGATGACTCAAGCATAGATGAATGAGTGAGGTCATTGAGTTACCTCAAAATTACGCCATGGCACATCAAAATAGAACGTACCAAGTAGAGGAAGAGCGTGGCACTTTTTCATTATTCTCCTGGAGAATTTTTCTTAAGGATACATACCCAGCATGGCAGCTACGGGGAGTAGCGTGTGTCATGTCAGACTTTTACCAACTGCGCCCTACAAGGAGGGCTTCAAATAATCCTGAGGTATCCATTCCTGTCGTAGGAGGCGACTAAATGGGCCTTAGGGGCGTGCGAGCTATCGGGGGAGCCTTCTAGCACTTAACCGACCCCAGAGAAGGCAACAGCTCGCGTGTTACACCCTGTCCATTAGGATAGGGTACACAGCTGTCTGTATTGTCCTGACCACCAAACTAGGTGTTCTGGGAAGAGGCTTCCTCTCTCTCGAGATGGGCTGCAAGGCAGCAGCGCGCGCTGCGTGGACTTAACGTGAGAATTCCAACAGTGGGGATCCCGATAGTTTTTATTTTTATTATTATTATTATTTTTTTTTTATTTATTAAGTCTCACTAGTTTACGTTCAGCGCTTGAAGAATGGCAGCCAAGAGGTTTAGTCGGAAGGGGAACTGGTTTGGTCAGCCAGTTCCGAACCTTAGCCTTCGGCATAGTAAATTTTAGTGCGTGCTAAAAGCGTATTTTTTAGTTATTTTATACTCTTTAGTATTCTTATTATTCAAACTTAATTTACTATTTACTAATTTAAAATATTAATAGGTATTTAAAGATATTTATTATTAACAAACTTAACAAAATTCACAGTTTTACGCATCCATATTTATCCCATTCAGTAAACCCTTTCATTTAATACCCATATCATGGGGGTGCATTTCAAATAGCCAATCCGCCATCTTGGATGTCCGCCATGTTGGAGTTAAGTCACGTGACTATTTTTTTCGTATTCCTGACAGCAAACCCTTTCATTTGGTATCCATATCATGGGGGTGGATTTCAAACAGCCAGTCCGCCATCTTGGGGAGGCCGCCATATTGGATTTGTAATGACGTGTCTTAGCTAGTCATATATTGTCATTAGAACTCAGAGCGTGTGCAAAATTTCATCCTAATCGAAGACCGGGAAGTGGGTCAAATTAAGATTCCAATATTTTCTTACATAAATAGTTAGTTACAAGTGATGCTAATAAAAGCGTGTTAAAAAATTATGGTTAGGAAGAAAGAAACGAAGAAGGCTGAATGAAAAATATAATAAGAATATTTAACTTTTTTTTTATTATTTATTATTTACTTACTAACAAGTTAACAATCTGAAAGACAGCGGCGGAGTCAAGGCATGCTCCGGTGGTTCGGACATGTGGAAAGAATGGATGCCGAAAGATTGACTAAACAGATATACAATGAAAGTGGAAGGATGTAGGAGCCGCGGAAGGCCCAGGCTCACCTACAACGACCAGATTGGTCGTGTATTACCAGGATATGATATTAGGAGTCATAAAAACCGTAGAGCTTGTATGAAAAGGATTATGAATGTTGAAGAGGCAAGTGAGGTGTGTAAGGATTGTGCCATATGGCGTTCGGTTCTCTCTGCCTACCCCGCTAGGGAAGTGGCGTGAAGTTTAGTTAGTTAGTTAGTTTACATACATACATAAATATTTTTTTATATCAACTGCTTGAATATACCTTAAATATGTTCAAATCGTACTCATTTTTACAAACGTTTATTGAACTTGTAATGGTTTTTATATAACCTTTATTATAACGAATTCCCGATTTAAAATATTAGCAGCGCAAATACTGGCAGCGCCCCGCGGTTTCAACCACGTTCCCGTTAGCATGGGAATACGGGGATAAAATATAGCCTATGTCACTCGCTGATAAATTAGCTTTCCACTGGCGAAATCATTATTTGAATTTGTCCAGTAGTTTCAGAGCCTATTCGGTACAAACAAACAATAAAATTTTTCCTCTTTATTATATTAGTATAGATTAAATTAACATCCAACTACAAACAAACACATTTTTACCTTGACATTGTATATCTAGACCCTAATAAATTTTTCTTCAATCAAATAATTTGATCTATAAATAAATAAATATTCAACGACATCACATACATTGATCTGACTCCGAAGTAAGTAGCTTAAGCACTTGTGTTACGGATATCAGAAACAACAGTGGTATTACAAATATATACTTAAATATTGGATATTAACACCCAGACACAGAACAAACACAAGTATTCTTCACACGAATGTTTGTCCTGGGTGGGGATCGCACCCACAACTGTTGGCGCATGGGGCAGGGTCACTACCGAATGCGCCATCGAGCTTGTCAAAAATGAGCCTATAAAGGTAATCAACATTATATCTTGCAAAAAATTTTTTCATATTTTTTTATACAGTACGCTCGTGTCCAAAATCATCAATATCAACCACCATGCCGACAAGAGTCACACACCATCATTATTGTAAGTACTCTTAAACTTTGTCCCATATTGGTCTGGCACTTAAAAAATGTGCCAACTGTGGTTCTTGCCTAGCATGTCGTAAAAGGCGACTAATGGTATATCGGCTTTTGGTATATGATTGTGTAGGCGACCAGCTAGCTTGTCACTACTTTTTCACAATTTTCCATCTAACCCAGCCCAGTTTTGTTTTTGGCTGAATATGGTAAAGGGGTTGACTGTCTTTTGACTCTGTATGTATGATAACAAATCATACAACTATATGACTGCCTCGTTGGTCTAATAGTAGCATGCGCCGCCATGACCAAGAGGCCCTGGGTTCAAATCCCGGTTCAAACCAAAAAAATGGTTGCTAAGTAACCAATACTGTTTATTAACAAGACCCAGGAGTCAGAGAGAAGGCGGTTAATCAGCCCCGTGCCTCAGAAAGAATATTAAGCATTTGCTCCTGCGCCTGACCTCTCTCCAGTCATGTCGATGCCGTCTCACCGGACTATGAGAGTGAAGGAACAGAGAGTGCGCCTGTGTTAGCGCTCACACTTGTGCACTATAATATCTCCTGGCTAATCCTCGTTGAGATTGGCCGCTGTGACTATAATCCGTCAGTATGTATACCTTATATTGTTGGCAGCTCATTGTCAGAACTACGGACAATCTTGCTTAGGAGCCCACAGGAAGGTGGTGGACTTCTCACCTGAAGACTCTTATACTGCGAAGCCTTAAACGTAAGTAAATAATAATAAATAACAAATGATTTGCCATCTATGATAAATGACGAATCACAATTGACATAAAATTCTCCAAATTGACACACCTAAGTATTCCTTAGTTCCAAACTAAGCTTATGCTTGTGCTATGGAATGAAAATCCATGACTCATCACACGAAACATTTGCCCCTACCGGGATTCGAACTCGCGATCCTTTTGGCCAGGGTCTCTGACCACTCGACCAGCGGGTCAATCAAGGCCATTGTTACATCTGCCCATAAATATTTTCTTTATATTAATATTATCATTTATTTGTGTAGTGAGTTAGTCCCGTATTGGTCTGGGACTTATAAAGAATGTGCCAACTGTGTTTCTGGCCTAGCATGTCGTAAAAGGTGACTATTGGTATATCGGGTTTTGGGTGTGTGATTGTGTAGGCGACGAGCTAGCGTTCGCTCTTAATAGTTTTTCTTATCATAAATAAATAAATAAATCATTTAATACAAAATCTCCACGGCTGTAATTTACCAATAGTTCAATTAAATAGGTAAATATTGATATCAAATTGTCAACACCGCATCGTATACAGATGGTTTGTGTAACGCGGGCGAGACAAACTTCTAATTGGCTACCACGGACTAGTAAAAAAAGCAGGACTCCACGCTATCATACTATAGCGTGAAGCCACGTTTATGCATGTGTGAGTGAGATACTTAAGGATACCAGATATCGGAAATCTGTCATTTGGAGCACTTATTATTTCAATGTGTGACGTATGTGACTGAATAGGCGACGAGCTAGCCACTTGTCACTCCTTTTTCACAGCTTTCGATCCAACCCAGCCCACTGTCCCGTGTTGGTCTGGGACTTAAAAAGAATATGCCAACTGGTTCTTGTCTAGCATGTCGTAAAAGGCGACTAATGGTATATGGGGTTTTGGGAATGTGATTGTGTAGACGACAGGTTAGCCGCTTGTCACTGCTTTTTCACAATTTTCCATCTAACCCAGCCCGGCTTTATTTTTGGCTGAATGTGGTTGAAAGGGCATGCTGCCCCTTTGACTCAGCCTACCCCTATGGGGATTATGGGCGTGTTGTTATGTATGTATGTGTGACGTAAGTTGTCGAGCACCTGAGGAGCTTCAATGCCTAGTTAGTCGCACTGAGTCCTTCTTTTTTACTAGTCTGTGTTGGCTACTTGACTGAAATTTTGTCCGTTAGTTTGATCATCAAAATATATTGAATACGTATTTTTTGCTTAATCTAATTCTTTTAAGAGGCTTAGCATTAAGTAATTTAATTAGTTATCAGATAAAGTAATTCAAATGCCTGTTCATTCATTCAAATCACATATAAAAACATTTTTCATGAAAAAGGGCTATTATAGAATTGAAGACTTTTTTAATAACAGGAATCTGCAGTCTGCGCTCTCATTCTTGCATGGTCTACTCTACTATTGTAATGTATTTTTTATTTTTTATCACCTACAACTTTGCCATTTAACTTTTTATCATAGGACTTGTAGTTTTGGCGAAAATCGAGATTAACCATTTAAAACTCACCCCTTCCCCTTCCCGACCTCACATCGCCCGTAAATTATTTTCCTTTTAATTTTATTATATTCTCTACCTTTTTTAACGGGTTTCATCCTACTGTATTTTTTTTGCAAACATACATACATAACATCACGCCCATAATCCCCGAAGGGGTAGGCAGAGTCAAAGGAGTAGCATGCCCCTTCAACCACATTCAGCCAAAAATAAAGCCGGGCTGGGTTAGATGGAAAATTGTGAAAAAGCAGTGACCAGCGGCTAACCTGTCGCCTACACAATCACACACCCAAAACCCGATATGCCATCAGTCACCTTTTATGACATGCTAGCCTTTTATGACACAGTTGGCACATCCTTTTTTGTTGTCCCAGAACAACATGGGACAAGTCCCAGACCAACATGGGACAATATTTTTTTTTGGTCTCAAATTTATCGATCGTGATGTCAATTGCCTAATAAGATTACTTATGGGTAACGGTGAGGACTTCCCATAATTTGACCCTTGATCACATTGGTCACCTCTGTATATAATGGCGTTTAGTTTTTGCTGCAGGAAATCAGAAATCTGTTCGCTGATGGGGCGCTTTAGCGCCTTAAACTTAACGAATCTATGTTTAAGTTAAAGTTAATTAACTTGTAACATTTTTATGTAACTTATCCATTTTAAGTTAGACATAACACTACTGAGACTAAACGCGACATGCAGTAGAAATATAAAATAAGTATTTTCAATTAAGTAAAGTTAATCCAAGTGTCTCATATCAGTCTGGGACTTAAAAATAATGTGCCAACTGTGTTCCTTGCCTTGCATGTCGTAAAAGGCGACTAATGGTATCGGGTTTTGGGTGTGTGATTGTGTAGGCGACGAGCTAGCCACTTGTCACTACTTTTTCACAATTTTTCATCTAACCCAGCCCAGTTTTGTTTTTGGCCGAATGTGATTAAAGGGGCCTGCTCCCGTTGACTCTGCCTACCCCTTCGGGGATTATGGGCGTGATGTTATGTATGTAAGTTAGTCATAAGTGACAATTATAATGCAAAGCGAATGTTTAAAATGTCATTCTTGTGTCTGTTTCAAAAACTGTATTCTCAACTACTCGCTGGCATTCATCTAATTAAGCTATTTGTTATATTTATGTAAGTTGGAAGTTAATATTTTACATAATATTGTTGAGCTGGTCTGTTGACAAAGATACTAGGTAGCCATAATAATTTTAAATTTCAGGAGCAAAATAACAAGTTACATACAGACTGACACACCAATTCCCTAGTTCCAAACTAAGCTTATGCTTGTGCTATGGCTACTAGGTGAACGGATAGACATACTTAAATACGTTTATAAACATCCACGACTCGAGTACAAATGTCCATGTTCATCACTCGAAACATTTACCGCGGGATTCGAACCCATGACCCCTGGTTTAGTGGCGGATTTTAAATCACTCGACCAACGAGCCAGATAAATAAATTTTAAAGTTATTTAGTTCGTTTTTAAGCCTTTACATTGCAAACAGGTTGGACATGTGATCAGAGAGGGCCACGAAACCAAGGGTCGCGGGTTCGAACCCCGCTAGGGGCAAATATTTCGTGTTCTGAACATGAATCTGTACTCGAGTCAGGGATGTTTATAAACGTATTTAAGTATGTCTATCCGTTCACCTAGTATCTATAGCACAAGCATAAGCTTAGTTTGGGACCAGGGAATTGGTGTGTCAGTCTGGGGAATTTATTTATTTATTTATTAAAACTTACAAACACACTTATAACTTATAGTATTTATAGTATTAGTGTAAGTATTTATTTAAGTACAGAATTATACATTTACTTAAATGATTTGTTATATATTACAGATCCTACGACCACTTTACCACCATCAGGGATTCTTGTTTGTAAGTGGATATTTAAACTGTTATCAACATTTCTTTTTTTTTTTTTTTAGTTGGGGAAACTCCCACGAGCCGTCACCCTCTACTCGGGGAAGCAGAGGGTGGTGTGTCGGACTCGAACCGACTAAAACCCCAACGTGGCCTCCAGCGGCGCAGTCCCGGAGGAGCCTGTATCCCCACTGTCGGGACTATACGACTGCTCCTCCGGTGATGCGCGTGCCGCGCTACGCGGCCCACCTCGCGCGGTGGTGGTCGATGCTGTGCAGCCCACGACAACAGTCGTCGGATGCACAGCACCGAGCACGCGCGCGCGTCGAGACATGCCAGGCCACCCAGAATGTCTCAACCACTCCGCCCAGTATTCAGACGCCGAACATCCCCGTGACCGGCGTCGTGGGCCCACTCTCGCGCTGTGCCCTCTGCTAAGCCAGAGGGGCACGCGGAGAGCGCCTCGTCGAAGGGGCCGCCTTCCGCCCGGCGACCCAGATTCAGGGCTTAGCCCTGTCGTCGCAGAAGGAGAGCATCGAGACGCTCAATCCCTCTGCGACCCACCACAGCGCGACCCAGCGCGCCCCTGTCGGGTTGCCGAGGATAGGGAGGCGAGCAACGACACACTCACCTCCTCCTCTTCCTCGGCAATCCTAGTCCAATAACCCAGCCAGCCAGATATTTTTTTTTAAAGTCATTTAGTTAGTTTTTTTTAGATCAGATGTTTATAAACGTATTTAAGTATGTCTAAACGTTCTCCTAGTATCCATTGCACAAGCATAAGCTTAGTTTGGGACTAGGGAATTGGTGTGTCAGTCTGGAGAATTTATTTATTTATTTATTAAAACTTACCAACACACTTATAATATCTTTATAGTATTAGTGTAAGTATTTGTTTAAGTACAGAATTAAACATTTACTTTAATGATTTGTTATATATTACAGATCCTACGACCACTTTACCACCATCAGGGATCCTTGTTTGTAAGTGGATATTTAAACTGTTATCACCATCATCAACCCACAACACATGTTAGTCTGGGACTTAAAAATAATGTGCCAACTGTGTTCCATGTTTAGCATGTCGTAAAAGGCGACTAATGGACTAATGGTGTTTTCGGGATGAATTTTTGGGTAAAAAGCTACTTATAACTATTCTGTTCCAGTTTTTTTTATCTAACTAACTAACTAAACTTCACACCCCTTCCCTAGCGGGGTAAGCAGAGAAAACCGAACGCCATATGGCACGATCCTTACACACCTCACTCGCCTCTTCAATTCATGATCCTTTTCATACAAGCTCTACGGTTTTTATGACTCCTAACATCACCTTCTGTCAATACACGATCAATCTGGTCCTGCCGCGGCTCCTACATCCTTCCACATTCGCATTGTATATCTGTTTAGTCAATCTTTCGTCATCCATTCTTTCCACATGTCCGAACCACCGGAGCATGCGTCTTCTTACCTTGACTCCGACGCTATCTTTCATCTAAAACAGACTAATTATATTTTTAGCTAAAAGTGCATATTATAACTAATGACTGGCCCGTTGGTCGAGTGGTTAGAGACCCTGGCCACGAAACCTAGGGTCGCGGGTTCGAATCCCGCTAGTGGAAAATGTTTCGTGTGATGAACATGGACATTTTTACTCGAGTCATGGATGTTTATAAACGTATTTAAGTATGTCTATCCGTTCACCTAGTATCCATAGTACAAGCATAAGCTTAGTTTGGAATTAGGGAATTGGTGTGTCAGTCTGGAGAATTTAATTATTAAAATAGTTACGGTTCTACATCTACTAAAAAGAAACTTTGAATGGCTGAACTTTAATTATTAAATTATTTATGATATCTAGCTAAGCCAGCTAGACAACATTAGACAAACACAATGCACTATTAGATGCATTTCACGGATAAGGATACTATTGTAGTTTAAGGAGTTTATCTCTCCTCGAACTCTACTTACTCCTTGAGCAATTGCAAGCGTGGTGGTACAGATAAGGAAGGAACACAGTTGTTTTTTTTATCATCATCATCTGCTAACATCATCATCTGCTAACATCATCATCTGCTAACATCATCATCTGCTAACATCATCATCTAACATCATCATCTAACATCATCATCTTACATCAATTACATCTAACATCATCATCATCATCTATTATATTATATCAAATTTATTTTTTTCGGCAGTCAGCTGTGTCGACGGCGACATCAATCGATGTGGATGGCACAAGTACTAATCAAGTATCAAGACCGAAATACAATGCTTAAGAAAGTGTATATTGTCTCTTTGATTTTGTACTTCTGCGATAATAAAAATGTTATATATAAAGATATTTTAATTGACAAAGCAATTTTTCGAATTCCTCTTTGTTACAACTCGTTTCAGCCACTCTACGAATGGTCTAGTTGACGTAATAATATAAATTTAAATAAATATTAGACTACATCACATATATTGCTCTGACTCCGAAGTAAGTAGCTTAAGCACTTGTGTTACGGATATCAGAATCAACAGCGGTATTACAAATATATACTTAAATATTGGATATTAACACCCAGACACAGAACAAACACAAGTATTCATCACACGAATGTTTGTCCTGGGTGGGGGTCGAACCCACAACTCTTGGCGCATGGGGCAGGGTCCCTACCGAATGAACCATCGAGCCAGTCAATGATTGTTTATAATTATATTTATTAAAGATTATGGGCGTGATGTTCTGTAGATTTAAAAAATACAGAGGTACGTGCCCGGGTTTGAACTGCATTCCTCGGATGAAAGACGCGTGTCCTTACCATTCACCTACCACCGCTCAAACAAAAGAAAAAATATGAAAGCAATTTTTTTTGTAATCACTTTATTTTTTTTTTGAGTAAACTAGTGTTGCCGCTCGATAGTCCACTATCGATAGACTATCGATAGCTGGGCAAAAGCAATAGTATCGATAGCGCTATCGATACTACCGATAGTGTCGATACTATCGATCGTATCGATAGCCCCGTGAGTGGCAATACTATCAACACACAGCAATATTATCGATAAAATCGATACTATCGAAGCTTAATATCGAATGCACTAACGATAGTATCGATACTATTGCTATTAAATTATTGCAACAAAAAGTGACCTTTTCCTCAATAGTATTGCTAATACAATAAATGTCTAGTGGACGACAGAAAATCGACCGCGTAAACATATCGATACTATCAATAATATCAATTATTATTATAATAGTCATGGCCGATAATATCTATCGATATTATAGATGATTTCCAAGGTCAACTATCAATAGTCAAACCATCGATAGTTCGGCATTACTAGAGTAAACTACCCTATCATCTGGATAATCTTACGACGTTTTCATTGAATAATCCCGCGAGCATAAAGATCCCTCATTGATGGAAACTTGACAATACTGGGCAGGCTGGAGGCTCGCAGGTGGTTGTAGTCCAGCGTCAGCGTGGTCAATTCGTAGAGTCCCGAAAACAGAGCCCTGGGAAATGTTACAAGTACAAAATTTGGAAACTAATAAATATAATAAATAAATAACTTCACGCCCATAATCCCCGAAGGGGTAGGCAGAGTCAAAGAGGCAGCAGGCCTCTTTACCAAAAGATTCAGCCAAAAAGAAAACTGGGCTGGGTTAGATGGAAAATTGTGAAAAAATTGTGACAAGTGGCTAGCTCGTCGCCTATAGGAACAATCATATACCCAAAACCCGATATACCATTAGTCGCCTTTTACGACATGCTAGGCCAGAAACACAGTTGGCACATTCTTTTTTTTTGTCTCAGATTAACATGCGCCAAGTCCCAGACCAACATGGGACAAACTTATACGTTACTGAATAATTTTTATATTGAAATATCCAGCAATAATTTTTGACCTGACCCGAGGTATGAACCAGGAACCTCTTATTCCTTAGGCGATGCATGCTACCAGACGAGGTAGTCACATTATTTATAAGTCCCTAATAAGACACGCGCCTCTTAACCGAGGAGTGCGGGTTTAAACTCGGGCACGTACCTCCGTATTTTTCAAATCCATGTACGTATTTATACCACTACCTCGACAGTGAAGGAAAACATCGTAATGAAATCTGCAAACTTGGATTTGTAACCATGATCCAAAAATTGTCTGGTTCCCTACCTTAGGGTTACGAAGGTCAGATCGGCAGTCGCTTCAATGCAATTGCCAGACTCGCTAAATCCTGGATCATGGTCTAAGCGGACCCCATCTAAGAACGGGAGATAACGCTAGGAAGATGATGAATAAGCCTCAAAAAACGTGACGTAATTAATAACATTGCTTACATCGGTAATGTCTCTAGCTTATTATAGCTCAAGTCTATAGTCTTCAGATGAGGAGAGTAGGAAAACAGATCCAGAGGCATCATGTGGTACGAATTATGGGTTAACGTGAAATGTCTGAGCTCCGTCGCCCCGAAGAGGAGTTCCGCTGGTATCATCAGCAGCAGCAGACGATGTAGCTTCAGGGTGTGCAGTTCAGGATACCCTTCCACGAAACCTGATGATGGGTGTGCCCCAGTCAGCTCTAGGACTTTTAAAGTTGGAGCGATCATTAAGGAGTACAGTGGTGCCGTTGCAGTCAGCTGCTGCATCCGATATGATCTGCCGGTAAGTGCGGTCAGGTTTTTCTCATTTATCTGGAAGTGGAAAAGTATAACAAAACTTAAAAACAGGCCATCTTCTTTTTAACGTGATGTCCTGTGCTTGGCAAATGTTTCGCGTGACGTGTCTGACAAGCTGACTTCATGACATGGTTCAGATGCAAATATGATCTATACACCCTTGTAAAAGATGTTGTTGAAAAGAGTAACTACCGAGTTTCTTGCCGGTTTCTTCTCGGTAGAAGCAACATTCCGAACCGGTGGTAGATTCATATTATCAGTTGATTTTCTTGCTGAATTGACGATTTATAAGTGTTTGTTTCAAACCTATATAAATAAAAAGTATTTTGACTTTGACTTTGACTAAGTATGTCTATCTGTTCACCTATTATCTATAGCACAAGCATATTTGGAACCTTGGAATTGGTGTGGCAGTTTGGAGAATTTATTATTATTATCATACCGTTAGATTCAGCGCATTGATGGCGCCCCTCGGCAACGTCGTAAACCCAGTGTCAGTCAGGTTAATATGATCCAGAATTAGCGGCATTCTCTCCGAATAGACCTTGACAAGGTTCAGCGTGTTCAGAGGCTCAACAAGAGGCAAGACGTCTTTATCCATGACCAGCACTTGATATCTGCTAGCTGCTTCTAAGTGTAGATGTTTTAGAGACGGCAGCGCAGCGAAAGAGACTTGAGTGAATTTCGTATCGCTCAGCAAATCGTAGAGGAAGAAATTCTCCCCCACCTCCACATTGAGAACGCTTAATATCTCAGAGTAGTACTTGTGTTTTCTGCTGGGTGGACGGCAGCTGTATAGAGAGACGTTTTGGAATCTCACTTTCCAGGGAAAAACGGGGAATGCGCTGTCTTCCAAGTCTGTGATCGCGCAGGACGCTTTGAAGTAGGTGCCGTTGTCGTATTCTATCGTGTGTTTCAAACCTGGGACATAAACAGATGTTTGATGAGTAGATTTTAAAAGTTTTAGTCCCGTGTTGGTCTGGGACTTAAAAAGAATGTGCCAACTGTGTTTCTTGCCTAGCTTGTCGTAAAAGGCAACTAATGGTATATGCGGTTTTAGGTATGTGATTGTGTAGGCGACGAGCTAGCCACTTGTCACTACTTTTTCGGGATTTTCCATCTAACGCAGCTTAATTTTTGGCTGATTGTGGTTAAAGCATTGCCTTTGACTATGCCTACCCCTTCGGGGATTATGTTATGTGTTATCTAAAAAGTAGATGTGTGCTGGAGTATTGCAGCCACAGATCAGAAAAGCCTAGTAGAAATGGCATGTCTCTCGTGTATTAAAAAAAAAAAATCTTTTTTTCTCGAATTTTAAATTACAAGTTAAGAGACGCCCCAGAAAGTAATAAATACTTGTGTTGGGGATGTCTCGCTCTTTCCAAATTTGTTATTATAGTATGAGATTTAAAGTGAACATTTTAAATTTAGACTTAAATTTAACAATCTAACTTATTATTAAGAAAACCTATTGTATATGTATATACTTAGTGGCGAGAATAACTTCGTCAGCGCGATGCAGGATTATATGGCGTTTTTGCATGTTCGATCAACGTCATTGGTTGATGTCGCGGTCGCTACATAAATGTATACTATACTAATACTAATACTAAAGCTGACTGTTTTATTCGATTTTAATAATTCTTTCAGTGTTAGATAGCCCATTTATCGAGGAAGGCTATAGGCTACACAAAATCAACCATAAACGCGTGTGGAACGCGTTTATGGTTGATTTTGTGTAGCCTAGTTCTACTATAAGCGCAGGTTAGGTTACGCGCAGCTAGTTCTACTATAAGAACAGTTATAGTTGTAAAGTAACCACATACCATTAACCCAATACACATCAGCGTTATCTTCATAATAGTTGATCACACAGCGCCGTCGTACCCTAGGCCGGCAGCGCGTGCGCACCCGGCACTTGCGCGCCATATCGGTGTAGCATCGGGCGAGGTTGGGCGAGGCCGTGAACGGCACTTTGAAGTCCTGTTGGATGCGGACGAACCAGTATGCGTCGCAGGAGCATTCTATGTCCAAGTCTCCTATCACTTTCACCTGTTTTATTAAGCTCAATTAATATTATTTATAAGCCAACCTAACCTCAGAGTAGGCAGAGAACTGAGCCCGCACGGCAGGGGACCGTTGATGCGCCAGTCCCAGGCCCCCTCTCGCCGCGATGCGACGGAACACCCCCGAGTTTTAGGTGGGAGGGCCCCCTCTATATTAACGCTTAAATATCTAAATATACATTTAAATTAATATACATATAGTTAATAAATAAATACTATATACATACACATAACATCGCACCCATAATCCCTGAAGGAGTATACAATGTCAAAGGCGCAGCAGGCCCGCTTAACCACATTCAGCCAAAAATAAAACTGGGTTGGCTTGATGGAGGATTTGTGAAAAAGTAGTGATAAGTGGCTAGCTCGTTGCCTATGCAACCACATACCCAAGCCCCATACCCAAATAAATAGTCATACCAAATTTTAAATTACCTGTAACTGAGACTCCTTAGGGCGCGCCAATACACGCTCGTAGTCAGCAGATGAGCAGTTCACACGAAGAGCATTCTTCGACAAATCTAGTTCAATAACCAGATTATTACCACGACTTGACCACAAGAGTTCGCAGGAGAAGTAGGTAATGTTGTTTGAGGAGAGATCCAGGTAGTTGAGGTTGGTCAAGGATTGGAACCAGTCGGTGCAGATGCGGGAGGCGTTTGTGGAAGACAGTTTCAGTGTGGTCAGATGCGTAAGCTGCATCAGATCTGATGATTCTGTAAAATTAATATTAGTAGTTCAAGTGGTGGTGATCTTTCAAACTTGAAGTTGACTTGACACTCCTGAGTCTATAAAGATGGTGTATAAACTATTTGCATGTCATGACACCTAAATGCAATAGGTGATAGTTTTATAAGTTGTTACTAGATGGCGCTACTTAAAACAGCATCGGCTAATGTACTAAATCGCGGTGACGAGATTTTTCTCCGAAACTACTTAAAGGCTCAAGGACTTAGAAAATATATAAGCAATTTTGTCACCTATATTGACTTTTATTTGAATCCCGAGTAGAAGTCCCATTAGTGCGCGCAAGTTCCGTGGTTTATTCAGATGGAGAGATAATTTTAGCTGAAAGATGTTCATTCCATTTATTTGCTTATTTTTTTTGTCGCGGGAAAATGCTTTTCGCACAGTCACCCTGCCTTGGGGGAGGTCATCGGAGGCGGAATGGGGGTGTCCCGGCACCTACCACCCGCCGGTCTCCGCTAAGGCGAGACTTGTATTGGTGCCTCACATCCCCTTCTACGCCTGCGGTGCGGCAGATGAAATTGTTATAAAAACTTGGCCACTCTCAATGTTTGATATAGTAAGTGATCCAAAATTTATCTGATACCCCTAACTAGGAGTTACGAAGGTTAGATGAGACACTTCAATGTGATTACCAGACTCGCTAAATCATGGATCATGGTCTAAGCGGACTAAGTACGGAATATGATGCTAGGAAGACGATGATAATGATAATTTCAATCAAACTATAATTATCAAACTAGCTAACTAAACTTCACGCCACTTCTCTAGCAGGGTAGGCAGAGAGAACCGAACGCTATATGACACGATCCTTACACACCTCACACGCCACTTCAAAATTCGTGATTTTTTTTCATACAAGCTCTATAGTTTTTGTGTAATTATCACTTCATAAAAATATATGAATGGAGAATGGAGAAGATGAAGACAGAAATGTTTAAAGTGATATAGTTTCAGATCCCTATTTAACTGGCTCGATGGCTCATGTGGTAGTGACCCTGCCCCATGCGCCAAGAGTTGTGGGTTCGATCCCTACCTAGGACAAACATTTGTATGAAGAATACTTGTGTTTGTTCTGTGTCTGGGTATAATATTTGTAATACCTTTGTTGATTCTGATATCCGTAACACAAGTGCTTTAGCTACTTACCTAGGAGTCAGATCAATGTACATATGTGATGTCGTTGGATAATCAATGTGTGATGTCGTTAGAAATTTATTTTATTAACTTACTATTAAAACAGAGGTCGCCCAGCGGATTCCCGTTCAGCTCCAGGGTGGTGACCGGGCCAACTGGGTTCATGTAGAAGCTGACGAAGTGGAGCCGATTATTGTTCATCTTCAGCTTCTCCAGGTGGTAGATCATCGTCAGGTCATAGCTGAGGGCAGGATAGGGTGCTGGACTCTTCATCAAAATTAACTTACGATGAAAAGGACCTACCAATCCAGGCTCATACTAACGCATATACACACACACATACACACATTGATTAAACAACTAAGGGCTGATTTTTCAACAGTCAGATAAAAGACAACAATCAAATAAATCACAATCCGCATGATTATAAAATGTCATTGCCTGTTTCTTAAGTAGACTACCGTATGACATCCGCAAATTGGTGACTTTATACTTTATCAGCCAGTTAATTCTTAACTGGCAATTAAAAAATCGGCCCTAAATAGATTAAGTACTTGTGGTGGGGATTTCAGAATCATCAAACTCAGAACAAATCTAGGTAAGGACACGCTCCTCTTAGCCCAGAGGTCTATGTTCACTAGCTTCTGCCTGCAACATTGCTCGCGTGGTTCATCAAAAAACATAGCTTCTGTATTTTTGTAATGTATAAGCTATACTATTGTAAAGTTTCATTAAAATCAATGCAGTAGTTTTTGCGTGAAGGAGTAACAAACATCCACACATACATCCATAGAATCTTTCGCGTTTATAATATTAGTGAGATATTAGTGACATATATAACACTAGCTAGGCAGTGAGGAAAAACATCCAGATGAAACCTGCATATTCCAACAACTATCATCTTCATCTTCCTAGCGTTATGTCCCGTGTTTAGACAGGGTCCGCTTAGACCATGATCCAGGATTTAGCGAGTCTGGTAATTACATTGAAGCGACTGCCGATCTGACCTTCGTAACCCTAAGATAGGGGAACCAGACAATTTTTGGATCATGGTTACAAATTCAAAGTTATTTGAATTTGCAGGTTTCATCACGATGTTTTCCCTCACCGTCGAGCTAGTGGTATAAATACGTACATAGATTTTGAAAAATCCATTGGTACGTGCCCGGGTTTGAACCCGCACTCCTCGGTTAAGAGGCGCGTGTCCTTACCATTGAGCTACCACCGCTCTCCACCACCTACCACCTTCTTCCAACAACTATGAATGTGTTAATAATAAATACATTGATCTGACTCCGAGGTAAGTTTAAGCACTTGTGTTACAGATATCAGAATCAACAGCGGTATTACAAATATAATCTTAAATTTTGGATATTATCACCCAGACACAGAACAAACACAAGTATTTATCATACGAATGTTTTTCCTGGGTGGGGATCTAACCCACAACTCTTGGCACATGGGGCAGGGTGACTACCGAATGTGCCATCGAGCTTGCAGCGCCACTAAACTTACCTTGGTATCACATTAAAACGATTGTAACTCAAATCAATTTCCTTTAGCTTTTTGGCGTAGTGAAAGAAAAATCTGTGCAGCTCCTCGATATTGCTTTGGACTAGTTTGAAGTGGGTCAGTGACCAGCAGCCTCTCAGAAAATCATGGTCCAGCTTTGTCGCCAGCAGTTTTCTCATATCCAGCCTCCACATTGAGGTGTACGCTGGAATCAGAGTTGCCGCCATCCCGGTCAGTTTCACATCTTCAACTGATGTCGAAAGGGGGAGCTCAGTTAAAGGACCTGTCAGCTTGAGTGTTTTCAAGCGGTGCCCTGTCCCGGAAATCCTGGTCAAGTTGGGTTCGTAGACCTGTGGATTTTTTGGGTTACACCAGTTTGCATGTAAGATAACATAACTAGCCATGATCTTATTTGTTTGCTTTCCTTATTTAGGGATTCGAAGGTCAGACAGGCAGCCACTAAATCCTAGATCATGGGTTAAGAGTTCTTCGACTCAGCTACCAAACGCTAGAAGGATTATGGTGATGATTCGTACCAATACACTAAAAATATTGAAAACATATGAATACCTGTAAGGTAAGGTAATTTTCTCCAAATTAAATTCTTCAGTCTGAGACCAATTCCCTAGTTCCAAACTAAGCTTATGCTTGTGCTATGGATACTAGGTGAACGGATAGACATACTTAAATACGTTTATAAAAATCCATGACTGGAGTACAAATGTCCATGTTCATCACACGAAACATTTGCCCCTAGCGGGATTCGAACCCGCGACCCTTTCGTGGCCAGGGTCTCTGACCACTCGACCAATGGGCTAGTCAATTTATATCCATATTGGTGTGACATACTATGTTTCTTGCCTAGCATGTCGTAACGCGACTAGCGGTATATCAGGTTTGGGTATGTGATTGTGTAGGCGACAAGCTAGCCACTTATCAAAACTTTTTTACCAATTTCTATCTAACCCAAAATAAACTAGCTGCCCCTTTGACTCTGAGACCCTCTTGGGCTACCGAACGTGATGATATTATCTATTTGATTTATAATTACCGTAAGATGCAGCACATCAAGAGCTCCAGGCGGCAGCTCTTTATAACCAGTGTTCTTAATATCCAAGGAGTTAAGCTGTGGTGGTAGCTTATCAGGTCGCACCTTCGAGAGAGTCAGACTTCGGACGCTATTCAAATTCGCCAGCGTGCCCGGTTCAGGGACCACCACGTCTCCAACAGCAAATAACCTCAAGTCCTCAAGAAAAGGCGAAAGGTTTATGAAGCTTACAGGAGTTAAGGGAGCCGAATCAGGCCCTATATGTATTCCTAGTTCGGTGAGAGCCAGCATCCCAAGCCAGTATAGAGACCAGGCGTACGACATGTTGTGGGGGGGGACGCAGCCGGTCAGCCCCAATGAGAAGTATCGCGCAGGACGGTCCTGGCGATGTTTGTCTTTGTCCACAATGGCTGGAGTCTTGCATGGTGCGTGGAATGGGTAAAGGCTCTCATTGTACACTATAATAATAATAAATCATGATTTAAAACTTCCCATGTTGGACTGGGACTTTAAGAATGCATCAACTGAGTTTAGCAGTAACTTTTCAAGTATGGGCAGTGACCCTCTGTTGTACGTAGTATATTATTACTCTGTGCTATTAATTATAAATATAAAATTAGTCCCATGTTGGTCTGGGACTTAAAAAGAATGTGCAATCTGTGTTTCTTGCCTAGCATGTCGAAGACGACTAATGGTATATCGGGTTTTGGGTGTGTGATTGTGTGGGCGACAGGCTAGCCACTTGTCACCAGTTTTTCACAATTTTCTATCTAAGCCAGCCAGTTTTATTTTTGGCTGAATGTGCTTAAAGAGTCTTTGCCTAGCTCTTCGGAGATTACGTTATGTTTGTACGTATGTACATAGAACAAACACAAGTATTCATCGTATTAAAATAAGGTTGTGCAAATAAACTTACCATAGACCCCTTGAGGTGGTGGTCCTGGGGCCGAATAACATATACACGCGATGGCGATCGAATCGTAAAACATATAGCCACGTGTCATTGTGAGATCATTTGCTTCTCCGAATCTTTACAGCACCAAATAAAATGTGTAAGTTTCCTGCGTAAAAAAAGTTATTTTTATTTGTTTATCAGAAAATAAGAAAATGTCGGACGTAATTTATTTTTAAGATATTAAGCTTGTGACCACGGTCGTTGCAGCACGGCCGCTTATGACCACGGTCGTTGCAACACGTCCGCTTGTGACCACAGTCGTTGCAACCCGTCCACTTGTGACCACGGTCGTTGCGACACGGCCGAAACGTCGAGCTTTAAGTACTCATGTACTACATAATGCACATCGCGTTTAGCCCCGTTAGTTATAGCATTTTATTGGCTTTCTCAAAAACACGAAAATTCACAAAGATACAACGCATCAATGGCTTAAACTTCACTAAATGCTAAAATTTTTAGAATTAACGTCTTAAGAAATTTTAACACGTTGTATCTTCGTTATTAGTTATTTGCAGCGCAAAAGAAACAATAAGTAATTTTTTTTTTCTGAAATCTTACTGACGTACCAACTGCAAAAAAACGCAATAGAAAAGGCAATATGTTACCGTTATTACAATTAAAATTAAATACGTTTACAACAGAGTATGGCTGTGAAATAAGATCAAGATAAATCAATTTAGAAATGTCATACAACAAGCAGGTTTCATTTAAATTTAATACCAAGGAGAAGTGAGATCCTTTAAACGCAGAAAGTAAACTGGGTTGGGTTTGTAAATTGTGAAAAAGTAGTGACAAGTGGCTTGCTCGTCGCTAAAAGAATGTGGCAACTGTGTCCTCTGGCTTAGCACATTGTAAATAGGCGAATGATGAACTGATTATTATGTTTGTGATTATATAGGTTTTAAGGAGCGGTGGTAGCTCAATAATAAGGACACGCGCCTCTTAATCGGGTTGCAACCCGGGCACGTACCTCTGGATTATTCAAATTCATGTACGTATTTATGCCACTAGCTCGACGGTGAAGAAAAAAATCGTGATGAAACCTGCAAATTCAAACAACTTTGGATTTGTAACCATGATCCAAAAATTGTCTGGTTCCCCAATCTTAGGGTTACGAAGGTCAGATCGGCAGTCGCTTCAATGTAATTACTAGACTCGCTAAATCCTGGATCAGGATCTAAGCGGATCCCGTCTAAGCACGGGACATAACGCTAGGAATCTTCCTAAAAGAATGTGGCTTAAAGCCTATATAATCAGATGATTATATAGGCTTTAAGCTAGCCACAACTTTTTTGATGGTAAAGTTACATTAAAGCTCTTTGGTTTGTATTTGAAAATAATGTACATACATAACATCACGCCCATAATCCCCGAAGGGGTAGGCAGAGTCAAAGGGACAGCAAGCTGCTTTAACCACATTCATCCAAAATAATACTGGGCTGAGTTATATGGAAAATTGAGAGAAAGTAGTGACAAGTGGCTAGCTTGTCGCCTACCTAAAACTACTATCCATTTACCATTAGTCGCCTTTTATGACATGCTCAGCAAGAAACACAGTTGGCAAATTCTTTTTAAGTTTTTGTTTCTTTAGGCAACACGGGAAAATAATGTGTCAACTGTATTCCTTGCCTAGCATGTCGTAAAGGGTGACTAATAGGGTATGGTAGAATTTCAATATTGAGATTACTAAGTAACAGTCTGGAGTCAGGAAGTTAGCCGTTAATTCACCCCCATGCCTCGGAAAGCAGGTGAACGTCTCCGGTCATGTCGGTGCCGTCTCACCGAACTACGAGAGTGAAGGAACAGAGAGTGCACCTGTGTTTGCGCACACACTTGTGCACTATAATATGTCCTGCGTTGGCTTATCCTCGTTAAGATGGACTGCCGTGACCAAAATCAGTTAGAAGGCTATTATTATTATTAAACGGAGTACGGAACCTTCAGCGCACGAGTCCAACTCGCACTTGGCTTTTCAATTTGTTTCTCTCATTTCGCGGTAGCACTGTGTTAACGAATCTAATAATCGCATTACAACGTTGTGACGTCACTATTTGCTTATAAGATGGGGTTTTTGGTTTATTCGCATAATTGCAATATATGTTGTTTGATGAGCTTTTATTTTCATCATGACTGCCAATTACATTTTTTATCATGCTGTAACTATAGCTTGTGTCTGTTATACTGGCAATGGACCGCCTCCCAAGGGAACTTACTGTAAGTCACTTTGAAAATAGTCTATTTGATAATCTATCTATACTTATAATAAATCTGTAAAGAGGTCAATTCTGTACATGAAATATATTTTCAAAATAACTATCAGGGGGTGATTAGTGATCGATACTGATGCCAAAAATGCAATCAGTAAAATTTTTGTCTGTCTGTCTGTCTGTCTGTTTGTCTGTATGTTCCTTATAGAAACAAAAACTTCTCGACGGATTTTACCGAAACTTGGTACAATTATTCTTCTTACTCCTGAAATGGATGCGATAAATATTAAGTACAAGCTGTGCCAGCGGTGTCACCCGCGTTTATGGTTAATATTATAAAGACTATTTCCGTCATACATGATTTCTATGTAACTTGAACCATTAAGGCTGCACACGCGACGGAAGCTTAAAAAATGGAGTAACTTCTCCCGTTTTCCCAACATTTCCCTTCACTTCTCTGCTCCTATTGATTGTAGTGTGATGAAAAGTATACTATAACCTGCCCAGGAGTATGAAAAATAATTGCACCAAGTTTCGTTAAAATCCGTCGAGTAGTTTTTGTTTCTATAAGGAACATACAGACAGACAGACAGACAAAAATTTTACTGATTGCATTTTTGGCATCAGTATCGATCACTAATCACCCCCTGATAGTTATATTGAAAATATATTTCATGTACAGAATTTACCTTTCTACAGATTTATTATAAGTATAGATAGTATACAATAGATTAATAATAGCATTGTCCCTCGCTTTCATCCATGTAGTTCCCGTTCCCGTGGGAGAAGGGGGTATATTTCATCCCCCTTCTCATATTGCTTGCTGATAATGTATCTTGCTATTGGTGGTGGATTTTTTTAAACTGGATCAACAGTTAAGCTGTTAATGCGTTACAAACAAACAAACTGATATTCGCATTTGTAATCTATATATATGTCGGCATGACAGCGGCGTCATTGTACACCGGTGTAGCAAAACACCACGTCCACCGATCACGCCACCGAGCGCTCCCCACCGCCCCGCTCTACTCGACTTGTTTTGCAACGGGTATAAAAGGACCGCGCAGCGACGGAGCGGGCAGTCTTGGCTCTGGCGTTGCTCGGTGCACTGGTTGTACTAAGCTAGCTTATCCTAGACGCTCTCGGATAATTAATTTTAAATTAATTATTAATTTAAATTAATCATTATCGTTAATTGTAAAAGTGCCCTGTGGCAATTTATAATTAATAAAACAATATTCACTTGTGGTTAAACCCTAGGTATTTACCACAAGAGATAATTGGGATTATTAAGGGCATACCCCTAATTTAAACATTTATTTAGGGTATTAGGATTTAGTTCTGGGTAGTAATTGTAATCCTAATTTAGACATTAAAAAGCTTGATTTATCCTGAGATTCCTGACTTCTTATTCAGCATGGCCGACCTACTTCCTACATATACTATACTAATGTTATAATGCTGAAGAGTTTGTTTGTTCACACTCAAGTTGCCTTTTACGACATGCTAGGCAAGATACACAGTTGGCACTAGGGCCGGATCTTCCATATGGCTTTTTAGGCTCCAGCCCAAGGCTCCCTGGATTCAAGAGGCCCTCAGCTAAGACAAGTCAAAGTCAAAAAAAATAGACAAAAAAATCCGAAATAATCCTCAATTACATTCAATTAAACAGATCGTACGGTTTGCAAAATGCGAATCCTGCGATTAATCAAACCTATTCAATTCATTCAATTCAAGTCTACGTCTTATAGAGTAATTAGGTGGGCCCGTAAGTAGTTTTAGCTCAGGGCCCCTAAACTCACGGTCCGGCCCTGGTTGGCACATTCTTTTTAAGTCCCAGACCAACATGGGACATTATTATTATCATTAACTGTGCCGCATTGCCGCACGCATTAAAATACAGCACGTACCGCACGTACCAGATATAACATGATCAAGCATATACTAACAGATAGAGTGATATATAAACTGTAATACGACGGTAAATAAATCAGCTATCTACAAGACATCCACCAACATTCGTCTCATTCCACACCAGTCCCATTCGCGGTTATATTTAGCGAACCCGACGTGATGGGGTAGTTGAGACTTATACCAACTGTTATCTCAATTACCCCAGCCCCATACTTGGTGAAATTAACCTTCATTTTATTGTTATCTAGTGTACAACACGACTTCTTTTCCCTTCGACACAACATGCGCGACACCAGCTATTATAGACCCAGACAGAGAGAGCCACGAAAGACCAGCTCGCTACTTCTCTGTGGAGCTATCAGACTGCGTGCCTAAGCACAAGGTTCCCTTCACCTGGCCTTTGAATGAGCTTGGCATCAAGCCTTTCACCAGTTTAACCGTGCAAATCGCACCATCAGCGCCTGTGATCTCTCCCGAGTCCTTCGTTGGCCTCTCACCCTTCATCGCAGATCTAACACTCTCTGCTGTTGGAGATGCGGTAGTCCCTGAACCGGGGACGCTAGCTGGATTAACCAGCGTTCGGGAAGTGATCTTGAAACGTGTTCGTCCTGATCGTCTACCGCCTAATATCACTGGGCTGTCGACTGAAGAGGCGGGTTACGAAGTGTTGCCGGCTGAAGCGTTGAGCGTGAACCATCTAACGGTATTTATAGGTTACTTTCTTAAAGTAGGCAATTAGCCCCACCAAAATGGTTTCGGTGGGATTTTTTTTTTTATTATAATGGTGTATAGACTAGGAACCAGCACTGTCACTTGTAGACGTAGCAAAACATCGAACTACTGGTGGACTACTTTATTAGCACTGTACTTTATCACTTGTATTGAGCGGCGGTAGCTCAATGGTATAGACACGCGCCCCTTAACCGACAAGTGCATGTCCAAACCCGGGCATCTACCTCTTTTTCAAATCTATGCACGCCAGCTCAACTGTGAGGAAAAACATCGTGATGAAACCTGCAAATTCAAATAACTTTGGATTTGTAACCATGATCCAAAAATTGTCTGGTTCCCCTACCTTAGGGTTACGAAGGTCAGATCGGCAGTCGCTTCAATGTTACCAGACTCGCTAAATCCTGGATCATGGTCTACGCACATAACGCTAGGAAGATGATGATGACTTCATCACTTGTATAATGGTGCTTAGCAATTTTATTGACTCTGTTAGATTCTGACTCTATGGCTTCGCGTCTATATGTACTCGGTAAAACGAAATGCCACCGCGTGGCAACATACACCCAACGCCATCTGTTGGTGAAAGATTAGTACTTCACATCGAGTAGTAGCTCAAACAAATGGTGAGAAAATACGCCTCATAGGAGGTTCTCGTAAAATCTCGACAATGTTCCTCTGGATATTTCAAATTTAAATAAGGATCTATACCACTTGCTTGAAGGTGAGAAATTTTTCCAGGTGAACGAGACCCAGCTGACCAGTCTCTCCGGCACATTCCCTCATCTCAAGATCATGATACTACAAGCGCCATTGACCGAACTGCCGCTATCACAGTCAGTGGAAGAAGTCCAGCTGATTGGAACAGCTGCGACGCTGATGCCAGCGTACACCTCGATGAGGAAGCTAGAGATGACGCAGCATCTGGTGATAGAGCTTCAGAATGAGTTCCTAAGAGGCTGCGGGTCATTGACCCATCTGAAGTTAGTGAAGAGTCACTTTACGAAGCTGCCAGCTGACTTCTTTCATTATACGAGGGAATTGTTGGAGATCGACTTGAGTGACAACGATTTCAGATACGTGCCGAGGTAAGTGAAGTTCATATACGAGGTTTCCGTCTTTTAGAAATGGCTGAAAAATGCCTTCGGAAACAGGCCAAATAGTACTTTATGCTGTTTATTCAGATGGATCAGTTAGGCGTAAGAAACTTAGAAGTAATTTTTGGTATATACGAAAAAATTCACTTGTCACATGGGACTTAAAAATAATGTGTCAACTGTGTTTCTTGCCTAGCGTGACATGCTATAATAACACACACAACACAACCCCTTAAACCACTGTTTAAGGGGTTGTGGGTATGTGATTGTGTAGGCGACGAGCTAGCCACTTGTCACAACTTTTTCACAATGTACTATCCAACCCAGCCCAGTTTTGTTTATGGCTGAATGTGGTTCAAGGGGCCTGCTGCCCCTTTGACTCTGCCTACCCCTTAGGGGATTATGGGCGTGATGCTATATATGTATACTAAAACTGAAATACAGGTCAAATATTTTCATTTAGAGAATTAGTATAAAACATATTATTGAAATGAAGTTAAAATATTTTTGTGATGCCTCGTTGTCTCGGCGAATATGGTTTTATGCTTATTAGAAAAAGTACTTACGGGACCAAACGACCTTGTGGCAAGTGTTAGGCATGTGCTATGGCACAAAAAATATAACACACAAAAAGTCTTTACACTGGATATCAACAGCGTCCAGATGGTGAACCTGCCCAAGTTGGAGACGCTGAAGATGAACAGGAACCAGCTGCACTACATCCGCTTCGACCCGCCGCCGCAGGCACCTCTGCGGACCCTCGAGCTGAGTGACAACCCGATCAGGGAGATCTGCGCCAACCGTAATTATTGCGACTTCATCTATTATCTTGCATTCTACATCTTCTTCAGTGACTTCATCTAGCTGACTATCTTTAACATTATCCACCTACTCATTTATTTAATAAATAAATAATACACAAATAAATATCTGACGACATCACATACTTCGATCTGACTCCGAGGTAAGTAGCTTAAGCACTTGTGTTACGGATATCAGAATCAACAGTGGTATTACAAATATACTTAAATATTGGATATTAACACCCAGACACAGAACAAACACAAGTATTAACCATACGAATATTTGTCCTGGGTGGGGATGGAACCCACAACCCTTAGCGCATGGGGCAGGGTCACTACCGAATGCGCCATCGAGCCTGTGTAAATCTTATTATATGAAATATTATTTTTCCTATTATTTATGTATTCTTTATTTAGGTTCTTGGTCTTTAAATCTTTATTTATCACATTTCTTAATTTTTTTCTTCATATTTTTAGCCCGTCTGTGTAGACAATGATCTAACCACTTTTTGCATATTCCATCTCACTCACACATTTTGTTTTTTTACTTTTGCACGATAGTTTATGGTTTGAATTCAATCTATGGTTCATACAGAGCTCTATGGTATTTTTTCTTTTTAATTTAAAAATAAAGGTGTCCCCACAAAATTAAATCTAAAAAATCTTCCATTCGCTTTCCATTAGGTTACCATTGTCGCCTAGAGCGCTGCGCTGAACTCTAAAAAGGCAACCGCCGTTGCCCGGACATTAAAGGAGATAGACGATCAGCCAAATTAACACAGACGTTTGTTTCACACAGTGTCCAACATCCACGTGCTGAAGTCTCTAACAACGTTAAATTTAACCCGAACTGGAACGTGGCAAGTCTGCACCGAGTGGCTGCGTGAGCTACCGCACCTCAAGCTGTTGGACCTCTCGTATAACCACTTAAACAGGCTCACCTGCGGACTCCTGCGCACGCCCAGAGCGCTGGCAGATTCAGTCGTCGAGATCGACTTCACCGGGAACAGACTTGTTGGAAGCTGCGGCTCAGATGATTACAGTAGGGTGTTGCAGTTGCCGAAACAAATGCAGTTGCAGGTCAGTAGTTTCTAACTAACTAACCTTCACGCCACTTCCATAGTGGGGTAGGCAGAGAGAACCAAACGCCATATGGCACGATCCTTACACACCTCACTCGCCTCTTCAACATTCATGATCCTTTTCATACAAGCTCTACGGTTTTTATGACTCCTAACATCACCTTCTGTTAACACACGACCAATTTGGTCGTGGTAGGTGAGCCTGTACCTTCCGCGGCTCCTACATTCTTCCACTTTCGCATTGTATATCTGTTTAGCCAATCTTGCATCATCCATCCATTTCGTATGTCTGAACCACTAGTTTCTAACTATTACACAACATTATACAGGAACAACGAACAGACAGACAAACGATTTAATAATGATTTTGTTAAGTAAGTAATGTAACATCACGCCCATAATCCCCGAAGGGGTAAGCAGAGTCAAAGGGTCAGCAAGCCCCTTCAACTACATTCAGCCAAAAATAAAGCCGGGCTGGGTTAGATGGAAAATTGTGAAAAAGCAGTGACAAGCGGCTAACCTGTCGCCTACACAATCACACACCCATAACCCGATATACCATTAGTCGCCTTTTACGACATGTTAAACAAGAACTACAGTTGGCATATTCTTTTTAAGTCCCAGAAGTAGTTAAGTAAGTAGATTTATGTTTTTGTGTAACGGATGGAATTAAAATAGAATTCCATATCTTCGATGGGGTAGGCGGAGTCTTAGCTCGTTAAATCATATCGACCCTGAAATCGAGTTTAGTTTAGATAAAAAAAATTAAACATTTCCTGCAGCGCGTAATTCTGTTGACTCAGCTTACCACTTAGGGGATTGACAGCATTTGGATGTATATATGTGTCGCAGTCATTTGTCATTAGATCCTAGGGGCTAAGCCAGTTAATAGGCGGTTGAATTTGATCGTCCGCTGTTTCTAATCTTTATCTAATACCCGAAAATTCCAAAGAATGCGTGCTTTACGTCATTTGTACGGTAAAATTCTACGGAACTAGTGACGTCACGGGGAAGTATAACGCGCTGTATCTTCATAATTTTTTGTTTGCTGAATAAAAGAAATAATACATAAGCATAACTTTTATATATTGAGAATAAATGGACTATTAAAAAAAAATTGTTAACTAGCCTTCTAGGCATTTAGTGTGATATATGTGTGTTATACTTATAGCTTCTGCCCGCGGCTTTGCTCGTATAGTACATCGATGAAACATAGATTATATGTTATTCTAATGTATAAGCTATACTATTGTAAAGTTTCATTAAAATCCATGCAGTACTTTTAGCGTGAAAGAGTAACAAACATCCATCCATCCATACAAACTTTTACGTTTATATATTAGTAAAATATATATGGTTTATATGAATATATATATTTATAGATGTAACCTTGAAGTAGGTACGGGCGCGAGGACACCTTGAAGTGGAGTGTTCCTGCAGCGCATACTGGCTCGTCCGTGTACTGCGCGACTTCGGCGCGCAGATCACGCCCTCTGCGCAGGTAGAGCGCTGCTACGCAGACATGGCTGCGCCGTGCCGCGTGCGCACCGGATGCCGCTTCTCCGTGAAGAAGCAGCGGTGTGATGCGAAGACGTTTTCTGGAGACTCTGATGTGTTTGAGGTTGATGGTAGGTTTGTGTTGCTTTCTTTTGTGACTGCCTAGTTGTTCTAATGGTAGCATGCGCCGCCTAAGGCCTAAAAGGTCTCGGGTTCAAATCCCGGGTCGGGCCAAAAATTTATGCCTGGTTATTTCAATATTGAAATTAATCGATAATAGTTCGGAGTCAGGAAGTTGGAGGTTTAATCACCTCCGTGCCTCGGTAAGCATGTTAAGCCGTTGGTCCTGCGCCTGACCTCTCTCTGGTCATGCCGAATTGCCGTCTCTTCGGACTATGAGAGTGAAGGAATAGAGAGTGTACCTGATTTTTTTTTTATATTTGTAAAATCTTTCCTCTTTTTAATAATGGTGTAGATAAACGACATTTTGAGGTTGAAGAAGGTTTATATTTTATTGATAATATAAATCTAATCTATCTATAGACTAGTCCTATGTTGGTCTGGGACTTGGCCCATGTTCATCTGGGACAAAAAAAAAGACTGTACCAACTGTAGTTCTTGCTTAGTATGTCGGAAAAGGCGACTAATGGTTTACGGGCTTTTGGGTATGTGACTGAGTAAGCGACGAGCTAGCTACTCCTTTTTCACAACTTTCCATTTAACCCAGCCCACTGTCCCATGTTGGTCTGGGACTTAAAAAGAATATGCTAACTGTGGTTCTTGCCAAGCATGTTGAAAAATGCGACTAATGGTATATCGGGTTTTGAGTGTTTGATTGTGTAGGCGACAGATTAGCCGCTTGTCACTGCTTTTTCACAATTTTCCATCTAATCATTTGTTTGAGAAGAACTGACCAGTCTCATACTCAAAGATACTAACTAAAGTAATATTTATATTCCAGGCAAAGACTTCATCATCCAACACGACGGCAGCAACTACTTCAGAGCCTCCTGCGCTGCCATAGACCTGGAAGACATCGCCTTCCCAGGCTTCCCCTGGAACATCCGCTTCCACAACGTCTCGTTACACGGCTGCCGTCCACCCAACAAACTGTACAAATACTACTCGGAAGCGTTAAACGCTCTTAACGTAATAGTCGGAGAGAATTTCTTCCTCTACGATTTGCCGAGCAATACGACGTTCAAAGACCTTGCTTTCTACGCGTTACCGTCTCTACAATTGCTGCACTTAGAAGCAGCAAGCAAAACTGAAGTGTTGGTGATCAGAGACGATATTTTGCCCATCATCGATCCTATTAGTGAACTGCATCTCGTCAGAGTCCGCACTGGTAAAGTGTCGACGATGCTGACTCATCTCAATCTGACTGACACTGGCATGACGGAATTACCGAAGGGAGTTGATAGTGCGCTGAATCTTACGGTAATTATTGCATGCCAACTTTGTTTTAGTCCTGGACTTGACAATAATAATGTAATGCTGTTGTGTTTCTTGCCTAGCATGTCGTGAAAATGAGTGTTGGCTTGTCGCCTCAACCCCAATAGGTTTGTGATCATGTAGGCAACGAGCTAGTCACTTGCTACTGTTTTTTTTACAATCTTTACTTATATTATAAAGCTGAAGAGGTTGTTTGTTCCGCCCAAGGTGGTGGTGGGCGGGGTATACCGACTAAACCCTTGGGATGTACTTCTACGCCTTCGTGTAAAGTGCTTAAAGGATCGTGCAACGCTAAACTACCTTGAGCTTCACAGTGGAAGTCTGCGTAAAGCTGCAATCATGTCTCACTACGAAGTATATCACTATGTCAAGGAGCGGTGGTAGCTTAATGGTAAGGACACGCGCCTCTTAACTGAGGAGTGCGGGTTCAAACCTAGGCATGTACCGCTAGATTTTTTAAATCTATGTACATATTTATACCACTAGCTCGACGGTGAGGGAAAACATCGTGATGAAACCTGAAAATTTAAAAAAAATTGAATTTGTTACCATGATCCAAAAATTGTCTGGTTCCCCTACCTTAGGGTTACCAAGGTCAGATCGGCAGTCGCTTCTATGTAATTACCAGACTCGCTAAATCCTGGATCATGGTCTAAGCGGACCCCGTCTAAGCACGGGACATAACGCCAGGAAGATGATGTCTCACTAAAAAACACGGCTTTTTACTATTTTTTCATCACTTCCAGATAATAGAGAAGAACCTCAACTCAGTTTTCGGCATATCATATCGGATGCAGCAGCTATCCGTCACAGCTCCGGTGACTTCACTGATAAACGCGACTAGATTGCTGGTCTTAGAGCTGATCGAAGCCAAGCCGCCAGCAGGCTTCATCCGAAAGTACCCTCACTTGCAGACGTTGAAGCTACAACGGCTGCTGCTGTCGTCAGTGCCAACTGGGTTCCTGAGCGGTGGGGCGCAACTGAAACACTTCGAGATGACACATAATTTGTTTAACTCGCTGCCGGCTGATCTCTTCTCGTTTTCGAAGAAACTGGAGTCGATTAACTTAAATGATAATAAGCTGGACCATTTGCCGAAGTAAGCAATAAATAATGAATTAAATATTAGATAGACTACATCACACACATTGATCTGACTCCGATGTAAGTAGTTTGAGCACTCGTGTTACGGATATCAGAAACAACGGTGGTATTACAGATATATACTTAAATATTCAATATTAACACCCAGACACAGAACAAACACAAGTATTCATCACACGTATGTTTGTCCTGGGTGGGGATCGAGCCCACAACTCTTGGCGGATGGGGCAGGGTCACTACCGAATGCGTCATCGGCTTATCTAAGCTTGTCTGTCAATATTACATACAAACCCACAATCTCTGAAGTTGCGCGCGTGGGGTGGTAGTCAAAGTACACGCGCCTCATAACCGAGGGGTACAAGTTCGAATACGAGCACGTACCACTGGATTTTACAAATCTATGTACGTATTTATACCACTAGCTCGGCGGTGAAATATGCGTGTGTGTAACCATGATCCAAAATTGTCTGGTTCCCCTATCTTAGGGATATAAAAGTCAGATCGGCAGTCGCTTCAATGCAATTACCAGACTCGCTAAATCCTAGATCATGGTCTAAGCGGACCCGGTCTAAGCACGGGACATAAAGCTAGGAAGATGATGACCGACAATCCCTGAAGTAGACAAAATCTTAAGATCAATTAGCTTCTTAAACTACATTTAAACAATAAATCAATTTAAGCAAAAGTAAAATTGTGTTGGATTACATGGAACATACATATGTCGGCAGGACAGCGACGTCATTGTACACCGGTGTAGCAAAACACCACGTGCACCGATCACGTGCACCGATCACGCCACCGAGCGCTCCCCACCGCCCGCTCTACTCAACTTGTTTTGCAACGGGTATAAAAGGACCGCGAAGCGACGGAGCGGGCAGTCTTGGCTCTGGCGTTGCTCGGTGCACTGGTTGTACTAAGCTAGCTTATCCTAGACGCTCTCGGATAATTAATTTAAAATTAATAATTAATTTAAATTAATTATTATCGTTAATTATAAATTGCCAATGTAGGAAGTAGGTCGGCCATACTGAATAAGAAGTTAGGGATCTCAGGATAAATCAAGCTTTTTTAATGTCTAAATTAGGATTACTATTACTTTCCAGAACTAAATCCTTAATAATCCCAATACCCAATTATCTCTTGTGGTAAATACCTAGGGTTTTACCACAAGTGAATATTGTTTTATTAATTATAAATTGCCACAGGACACTTTTACAATTAACGATAATAATTAATTTAAATTAATTATTAATTTTAAATTAATTATCCGAGAGCGTCTAGGATAAGCTAGCTTAGTACAACCAGTGCACCGAGCAACGCCAGAGCCAAGACTGCCCGCTCCGTCGCTTCGCGGTCCTTTTATACCCGTTGCAAAACAAGTTGAGTAGAGCGGGCGGTGGGGAGCGCTCGGTGGCGTGATCGGTGCACGTGATCGGTGCACGTGGTGTTTTGCTACACCGGTGTACAATGACGTCGCTGTCCTGCCGACACGGCCATGCTGACATGCGGACGTCCTCGTACGCAGCAACCTCGCTGTAGTTCTAGAACTAAAAGCATCGCTCGATCATCCTGACAAAAAAAAAAAAAATTACCAATCTTTACACATCGATATGCTCTAGTCTGGTCTTCAATGACCCTTCAGACAAATACAGCTCTGGTCCGGTCTTATCGACCCTTCAGACAAATACAGCTCTGGTCCGGTCTCATCGACCCTTCAGACAAATACAGCTCTGGTCCGGTCTTATCGACCCTTCAGACAAATACAGCTCTGGTCCGGTCTCATCGACCCTTCAGGCAAATAGTATTGGACCGGTTCCTTTGAACCCTGCAACACTAATCAGTTTTGGTCCGGCTTATGCCCTTCAAAACCTTACTTTTTTTTTTTTGCTTTTTTTGTTTTAGTTTTTTTTTCTTTTCTTTTTTTTTCTCTTTTTTTTGCTTTCTTTTTCTCTTTTTTCCCTCTCTTTTTTTCTTTTTTTTCCTTCTCTTTTTTTTTTAACTATTATCATTGGACCGGCCAAGCCCTACAATGATAATTACAAGACCACATCTCAAATGACTATCATGAGCTCTATGGACATCAGCTTGTGTTACTACAATTGCAGATTCAGAATAAACAGGTATGGCATTTTCAGAATCAATTAAAATCGTGCGCGAGGTATTTTACTTGGGTTAAGAAATTCTGTCAGTTTGTACTTTTGTAAGGCAGGTAGCAGCACGCCCCTTAAGGGAGAGAGTTAGGGTTATAATTAGGTTAACACCTTCTAATTTCCTTTTTTTTTTATGATCATTTCGCTTAACGCGCACCAGTTGGTGATATCAGACTCAGGGACATCGGGATCAAAAGGTGCCAACACCGTCGGTATGGAAGATGATAATGAAGAGTTGCGTTGAGAATTTATGCTCTCAGCCATTGTTCTAAAAATGGCTTCCATTCCAGCGAAGAATGACATTGGTGGCTGTGCCAAGACATTAGGGAGTGGGAGCGGATCCGATCCCACTTCTGATGTAGGAAGGGGTCGGATATACTGAATAAGAAGTTAGGGATCTCAGGATAAATCAAGCTTTTTTAATGTCTAAATTAGGATTACTATTACTTTCCAGAACTAAATCCTTAATAATCCCAATACCCAATTATCTCTTGTGGTAAATACCTAGGGTTTTACCACAAGTGAATATTGTTTTATTAATTATAAATTGCCACAGGACACTTTTACAATTAACGATAATAATTAATTTAAATTAATTATTAATTTTAAATTAATTATCCGAGAGCGTCTAGGATAAGCTAGCTTAGTACAACCAGTGCACCGAGCAACGCCAGAGCCAAGACTGCCCGCTCCGTCGCTTCGCGGTCCTTTTATACCCGTTGCAAAACAAGTTGAGTAGAGCGGGCGGTGGGGAGCGCTCGGTGGCGTGATCGGTGGACGTGATCGGTGGACGTGGTGTTTTGCTACACCGGTGTACAATGACGTCGCTGTCCTGCCGACACATACATACATAACATCACGCCCGTAATCCCCGAAGGGGTAGGCAGAGCCAAAGGCAGCAGGCTCTTCAACCACATTCAGCCAAAAATAAAACTGGGCTGGGTTAGATGGAAAATTGTGAAAAAGTGTGACAAGTGGCTAGCTTGTCGGCTACGTTCTATTTTCTATTATCCCATGTTGGTTTGGGACTTAAAAAGAACGTGTCAACTGTGTTTCTTGCCTAGCATGTCGTAAAAGGCGAGTAATGGTATATCGGGTTTTGGGTGTGTGATTGTGTAAGCGACGAGCTAGCCACTTGTCACTACTTTTTCACAATTTTCCATCTAAGCCAGCCCAGTTTTAACTAACTAACTAATCTTTACGCCACTTCCCTAGCGGGGTAGAACGAACGCCATATGGCACGATCCTTGCACACCTCACTCGCCTCTTCAACATTCATAATCCTTTTCATACAAGCTCTGCGGTTTATTTTTGGCTAAGTGTGGTTAAAGGGGCCTGTTGCATCTATGACTCTGCTTACCCCTTCGGGGATTATGGGCGTGGTGTTATGTACGTATGTATATTGTCTTAGAAGGTCTGTCTTAGCAAAATTTACACACGACATGTCAATGGAATTTTAACACATTTAGAACCTAATTTAATCCTGTAACAATCCCCAGGGACCTGTTCACGGGACTCAATGACTTGGAGCTGCTGAACTTGGACAACAACCGGCTGGCCTTCAGCGACTTGCCAGACTTGAGGTCGTTTGTAGCACTGAAGAACTATTCCACGTATGGGAACGTTTCATAAAAAAGATTATGGGTTAATTATGTATATTAGTTTTTTGAAAATGTTTTTGGTTGTTTTTTTATGAATGTTATACTATCAAAAGTATTGGAGAAGGTGGTTCTAAATCAGGTACGAAAGTTCTTAGACAATAATAATATCATACCTAAATGTCAGTCCGGATTCCGGCGCGGTCTAGGCACTGAAACAGCCTTACTCCATGTGACAGATGACCTATCAGAGGCCTCCGATATGGGAATGAGCAGTATTCTGATACTGCTAGACTATACAAGAGCATTTGACTGTATACACCCACAACTCCTACTGGCAAAATTAAACTTTTACGGTTTCTCAGCCAACACATGTAAGTGGTTTGAAACATACCTTACTAATAGGGAACAAACTGTGGTCATTTATGAAAAAAATGGTGAAAGAATGCTCTCTGCTTCCAAATTAGTGACTCAAGGCGTCCCTCAAGGTTCAATGTTGAGTCCCATTTTATTTACAATTTTTACTGCGGACCTTCCTCAGAGTATTAAAACGTGCAAGTATCATCTATATGCAGACGACACGCAATTATATTACTCATTTGATGCTAAAGATACTCAGGAATCGATTAAGAAAATCAATGCTGATCTGCAGAATATTCTCACATGGTCGGAAAAAAATTCACTGGTCCTTAATCCCAACAAATCTCAAGTATTGATTCTAGGCACTAAACATCAAATAATAAAAGCTGCAAATTGCAATGAAAACGTGCGTATTGGGAACATTGTCCTAGAGAAGGTGAAATCTGCGCGAAACCTAGGATTACTTTTAGATGGGGAACAGAAATATGTAGATCATGTTAATATCAAAATTAGACACGCCTTCTTCAAACTAAAAATTTTGTACAAAATTAGACCGTATTTGAAGGAAGAGTTACGATTACTTTTAGTTGACTCTCTGGTCTTGTCCCCATTTAACTACTGCAGCACTGTATTCGGTCCACGATTGAAAGCAAGCACTGAAAAAGCTATACAACGAGTGCAGAACGCCTGCATCCGTTTTTGTTACAACATACCTAGAAGGGAATACATAACACCATATATAAATAAAAAAGGAATTCTTAATATGAAGGCCAGAAGGGAGCTGCAATACGCCTGTACGGTTCATAGGGTGATCTGGAATAAAACCCCTGAATACCTTTTTGAAAAGCTAACTTGGGTCAGAGAAGGCCATCATAAAAGCTTGCGGTCCATATCTGAAAACTTATTGAGGGTACCAAAACATAATTCCACACGGCATCGAGGATCCTTCAAGTTATACGCAGCAAGCATCTGGAATGATCTACCTCCCCCTATGAAATCAATAATGAATGTAGAGTGTTTCAAAAATAAATACAAGATAGCTTTACTGAGTAAACAATTAGCTGCACAAGATCTCATCAGTGGGTACTGGAAACTACTTAAATTGAAAGACTACTTTAAATAGGGTTATACTTTACAACACACATACGTACACCTAAACGCACATCATCACACAACACAACACTCATACACATACACACTTCATCACGAGACACACACATACACACTAACTCATACATACACACTAACACATTCCTCATCACTCAACACATATATTTTGGAATTGAATCTTAATTGCTTGTATTTTAGAAAATATGTTATTAGCCCTCAAGACTCATTTCTCGATTAAGAGCATAAGAGAAGCGGGAATGGATGAAAAACAGCGTCATCGAGGATCTCCGATCTTAGATGAGCCTATGCTGATCCATCTCCTATTGCCTTCCTATAACACAATCTGTATCTGTATGTATTTGTGTAATGTACTTATTGAGGAAAGCAATAAATGTATTTTAATTTAATTTAATTTAATTTTAATTTTTTTTTTGAGTCACCCTGTATCTATATATTTTTTAATAATTATTAACCTTATTAAAATACAAGTTATCATTTTGAATGTAAAGACATTAATATTTTGACTTTGACTTTGACTTTGACTAGTAGTGACAAAGTCAAAATATTCTTAAAGAGATATGATTCTACCACCGGTTCGGAATGTTGCATCTACCGAGAAGAATCCGGCAAGAAACTCGGTAGTTACTCTTTTCAACAACAGTATACTAATAATTTTGTTAGATATTGATATCAAAATAGATAATAATGTTAGCGCCACCTAGCATGGTTAGATGTAAAACTTAAATATAATACATTATCTGTATGCATTCTTTCCATTTTATAATCTGTGGAACAAAATTTACTTGGTCAACCGATATTCTGCATTTTCATTAATTATATTATTATTTGACTGGCTCGATGGCGCATTCGGTAGTGACCCTGCCCCATGCGCCAAGAGTTGTGGGTTCGATCCCCGCCCGGACAAACATTCGTGTGATAAATACTTATGCTTGTTCTGTGACTGGGTGTTAATATCCAACATTAAAGTATATATTTGTAATACAACTGTTAATTCTGATATCCGTAACACAAGTGCTTATGCTACTTACCTCGGAGTCAGATCAATGTATGTGATGTAGTCTGATATTTATTTAATTATGCATACCCTGCTAATAAAGTGGCGTGAAGTTTAGTTACTACTATAATAGAGGAATGATTTGATTGTTTGTTTGTGTCGAATAGGCTCCGAAACTACTGGACCGATTTGAATAATTCTTTCACCAATGGAAAGCTACTTTATCAGCAAGGAACATAGGCTATATTATTCACCCGTATTCCTACAGGAACGGGAACTACGCGGGTTTAGGTGATGTTATTTATTCAATAACTAACTATTTAATTATTACTATGTATTTTCTTCTTTGTAAATATATTAATAATAATAATAAATACATTTTTCAGACTCACACCAGTTTCCTAGTCCCAATCTAAGCTTATGCTTGTACAATGGATACTAGGCCAACGGATAGACATACCTAAAAACGTTCATAAACATCCATGACTCGAGTACAAATGTCCATATTCATCACACGAAACATTTGCCCCTAGCAGGATTCGAACCCGCGACTTCTTTCGTGGCCAGGGTCTCTGCCCACTAGACCAACGGGCCAGTCAAAGTGTATTTATTAAAAGTGTATATCTATCCGTTTGTATAAAATGTTTACCTCCAACATTGGGCCTCGCCAGAATACCAGCTCTTCGGTGATTACATTGAAGTGACTGTCGATCTGACCTTGGAAACCCTTACATAGTGGAACCAGACAATAATTGGATCATGGTTACAAATCCAAAACTGTTTGAATTTGCTTGCAGGTTTCATTTGGATGTTTATCTTCATCGTCGAGCTGGTGGTATAAATACGTACATAGATATGACCAAATCCAGAGGTATGTGCCCGGGGTTGAACCCGCACTCCTCGGTTAAGAGGCGCGTGTCCTTACCAATGAGCTACCACCGCTCATTTATTTTAATGGAATATATTATATATTTATTACGAGATATAATATATTTATTAACAGACTCGCTAAATCCTGGATCAAGGCAGCGGATCATGCTTATAACTGGACTAAGCATGGGGTATAAGTCTCGGAGGATGAAGATTTACATACATACATACATACATAATATGTCGTCCATAATCCCCGCAAGGGCAATGAACTTCTTAAGCCACATAAAGCCAAAAATCGAATCGGTTTAAATGAAAAATCGTTTTTTTATAAAAAAATTGTTTTCCTATTATTTGTATTACTCGTCTCATAAAAACGACACTGTGATTCCCTTCGGTAATCCTGCGCAGATTTCAATCTGCAAAGTTCCCATTGATAGAGAAGTTCCTCAGATTGACCAGGACCCTCAAATCAGGTATGTGGTTGAAGGTTAGTCGGTTGTGGTCCAGATTCAGAGTGACCAGGTCGTCGAGTCCAGACAACAGGTTCCTGGGGAGATTACAGATTCAAATGTTATTCTCATTTCACTGGCTCGATGGCGCATTCGGTAGTGCCTGTGGGTTCGATCCCCACTGAAAACTTGCGTTTACTCTGCATCCGGGCGTTAAATTATACATTTGTAACACTACTGTTAATTTTGACTTTTCAGTCCAATTTTTGATCACCTCTTCAATTCTGTGTCCTAACTTTCCTAAATCCTGGACCATGGTCTAAATCGATGCTGACTAAGCACTGGACATAACCTGTACAATTCCACTTACATCTTTTCTATTGTCCCGTTTTTGTCTGGGACTAAAAAAGAATTTGCGAACTGTATTTCTAGCCTAGCATGTCGTAGAAGGCGACTAATGGTATATGGGGTTTTGGGTATGTTGTGTAGGCAACAAGCTAGCCACTTGTCACTTCTCTATCACAATTTTCAATCTAATCCAGCCCAGTTTTATTTTTGGCTGAATATGGTTAAAGGGGCCTGCTGTCTCTTTGACTCTACCTACCCCTTTGGGGATCATGGGCGTGACGTTATATATATAATATGTATGTATCTTTGATGATAGCAAAGATGTAAGTGGAATGGAAGGGCTTGTTGGAATGTGCTGGTTTCCTTACGATGATTTCCCTCACCGTTAGGTTAGTAATATATTTTGACGGTGAAAACAGTAACTGAGTTTCTTCTCGGTAGAATCAGCATCCCGTACCGGTGGTAGATTCACATAGCTTTAAAGATTTTGTAAAATTGATTTATAAGTGCTTTTTAAGGCCTACATAAATAACGACATTTTGAATTATCAATAAGCTGATTAGAGAACAATAACTTAGCAGAGGCAAAAGCGCTTACGCCGACAAATGCTCCAGCTTATTATCAGCTAAGTTTATCGACGTCAGATATCGCGAGTACTCGAACAGATCAATTGGCAGCGTGTGCAACGAGTTGTGCGTCAACTCGAAGTGCCTCAGCTGCGCGGCGCCGCGGAGGAACTGCTTCGGCAGTAGCAGCAGCATCAGTTTGTGCAGCGCCAGGCTCTGCAGCTGCGGACAGGTCTCCGCGAAGCCTGCTGCCGGCTGAGCATCGTTCAGCTCCAGCACTGTTAAGGATGTCGCGTTCAGAAGTGTTTTTATTGGCGCTGTTATTGATAGCTGCTGCAAGCGAGTTGAGAGACCTGATAGTGATGTTATGTTTCGCTCTCGTATCTGAAAAGGGAAAGGAACAGTGTTCATTATTTGGACGCGCGAGTACGTATCAATTTGACTACAAGACACAATACAGCAGAGAAAAATCATGAAATTCTTGTGACGTACTTTATGGATGACCCCTTACAAATATCAGTGTTATTTTTGGTTCAATTTAGCCTAAGAAGATTATTGCTTATGGGACTTCGACGATTCCTTTGGAGAGAGATTATGGGCGAAATCATGTATTCCCATAACTTTTTTATTTTCAAACGAGATAAAGGTACATAAATAGTTTCCATATTACGCGGCTGCGTATCGACAAAATTATAAACATCTTACAAAATTTTGGATGTATGGATGCGTGGATTTTTGTAACTCTTTCACGCATAAAATACTGCATGGATTAAAATCAAACTTAACAATAGTATAGGTTATACATTAGAATAACACATCAGCTATGTTTCATCGATGTACCATACGAGGAACGCCACAAGCGGAAGTTAGTTATTATGACTGGCCCGTTGTTCGAGTGGTCAGAGACCCTGGCCACGAAATCAGGGGTCGCGGGTTCGAATCCCGCTAGGGGCAAATGTTTCGTGTGATGAACATGGACATTTGTACTCGAGTCATGGATGTTTATAAACGTATTTAAGTATGTCTATCCGTTCACCTAGTATCCTTAGTACAATCATCAGCTTAGTTTGGAACTAGGGAATTGGTGTGTCAGTCTGAAAGATTTATTATTATTTATTATTATTATTATAAATCTTAAAAAATTACACTGGAAAACGGTTAACTGAGGTATTATCTGATGCTACTTATAGTGTATGCTCGGACGGAAGAAAATTAATTTTACCGTTAGATTAATCACATCCAACGCTCCTCTGGGCAAAGTCGTGAAGCCAGTATCAGTCAGCTCGAGACGCGTCAGCGACGCCGGCACTTCATCAGAATACACCTTGTTGAGGTGCAGCGAACTGATCGGTTTTACGTTAGACAACACATCCGATGCGACTACAAGCACCTGATTCTTGTCAACTGCTTCCAAATGCAAGTGTTTGAGAGACGTCAACCCGTCAAATGACGTTGACGTGAATACGGAGTTGGGCTGCAAGTCGTATAGGAAGAAGTTTTCGCCGATTGTCACGTTGAGCGCGTTCAGAGCTTCGGAGTAGGACTTGTACATCCTGTTTGGTGGACGGCAGCTATGTAAGGAGACGTTCTGGAACCGCACTGGCCAGGGGAAAGCGAGCAATGCGTCGCCATCGAGGCTGACTGCGGCGCAGGACATGTTGAAGAAGTTGCCGTCGTCGTATTGTATGGTGTGGTTCTGACCTGGTTAGGGAATAGCAAGTTTAGCTGTTAGTACGAAGATAGTGTAGCATTTCCCGAGTTATGAGTCAGAAAAAGGTCATTCAACCGCGATTTCATCCACGTGGAATTTAATATCAGGAAATCGGGTTACCCATATTTTTTTTAAATTAAAACTAGTCTAAGGCATTCTTAGTATCATCAGCTTTCTGCCAGCAAGATTACGGTCGAAATTGCTTAAGCTCTTAAAACTTAGTCTCAGTTCGCACACATATTACAGACGATAATAGTACAAAAAACTTTATATAGTAACTTTCATTCCATCTATATAGATGTCAACGATATCATCTTCTTCCTAGCGTTATGTCCCGTGCTTAGACGGAGTCCGCTTAGACCATGATCCAGGATTTCTCTGGTTATTACATTAAAGCGACTGCCGATCTGATCATCGTAACTCTTAGATAGGGGAACCAGACAATTTTTGGATCATGGTTACAAATCCAAAGTTGTTTGAATTTGCAGGTTTCATCACGATGTTTTCCTTGACCGTCGAGCTAGTGGTATACGTACATAGACTTGAAAAATCCAGAGGTACGTGACCGGGTTTGAATCCGCACTCCTCGCATCAACAAGAGTTGACTTCTTCTATAAAGTGCAAGGATCACCTGTGCCAGACATAACCACTCTTCCTCGACACATGAGATCCAGATATTTGTTATGTAAATCGCGAAGCTCTCAATTTTTGGGTAAATTCAGAGCAACCTATATAATTTTTCCATCTCTCTAAGCCCTAAAAGTCTGTATCTTTAGTTTCAGAAACAGATGAATCTGTCGCTGGCAATTAGTTGTTTTTCGGCATTTTACAAACGGCGTCGTCCGTTTATAAACGCTCGCTGTTTTGAAATATGCCGAAGGCAAATTGGCGACTCATTCAATCTGTTGTTATAATTTCGACATTGGTTGTTCATCTTCGATTCTGGCTGTAGGGTCGCAGTTGTACCTAACACTCCTCCACGCTTCGCTCGTCGTCGTACCTATTATTTTAACTACTACATAACGTGACCCAAACTAAATACTTGCAGCATAATAATGACCGCAATATACATTTTGCCTCCGGCATACTTCAAAACAGCGAGCGTTTTTAAACGGACGACGCCGTTTAAAAAATGCCGAATTATACAAATTTCCTGCGACAAATCCACTAAATATTGACTCTTGTTGGTCTAAGGACCAAGAGGTCCCGGGTTCAAATCACGGGTCGGGCCAAAAATTTGTGACAGGTTATTTGGTAACAGTCCGGAGTCAGAAATTTGGCGGCTTAATCACCCCCGTGTCTCGGAAAACACGTTAAACCGTTGGTCCTGCGCCTGAACTATCTCCGGTCATGTTGAATTGCCGTATCACCGGACTATGAGAGTGAAGGAATAGAGAGTGCACCTGTGTTTGCGCACACACTTGTGCACTATAATATCTCTTGCGCAGTTGGCTAATCCTCGTTGAGATTAGCCGCCATGAGCGATATCGGTTAAAGAACATTATTATTATTTAGTCTCCAAACTCACACACCAAAATCGATATACATCATACCTTCAACTATATACACATCTACGTAATCCCCATACGACGAGACCTTACAGCGCATCTCCGCCTCGGGCCGACAGCGCATGCGCAAGTAGCACTCGCGCGTTATATTAGCGGAGCACTGCGCGAGGGGCGGGGAGGGGGTGAACTGAGCGAAGTCACGCTGGAGTCGGATCAGCCAGTACGCGTCGCAGGAGCAGGCGGTTTGAAAGTCCCCCGTTGTTTTGACCTGTGTCAGTTATTTTTGAGGTGATGGTAGCTATTTTAGAAGGATGAGGGGCATGAAATACTGAGTGAAGGTGCATCTCATGCAAGAGATGCTAGTTTGAACATGCCTCCGTTTGAACACAGCCAGCATCCAATATTTTCTGTCCAGCAACCAAGATTGTTCAATCTTTCTCTGATTTGACTACTTACTCATAAGTAAGAAAAAAAAAACTATAATGAAAGCAACGCTTTAAAAATAACAATGCAATGAATTCAATTTGTGAAGATCATTTCAGCAGTGACTTCAATGTAAAAAATATCAGACACGCTAAATCTTTTGTCCCATGTTGGTCTGGGACTTGGCCCATGTTGATCTGGGGCAAAAAAAAGAATGTGCCAACTGTGGCTTCTGCCTAGCATGTTTAAGGCGACTAATGGTTTACGGGCTTTTGGGTATGTGACTGAGTAGGCGGCAAGCTAGCCACTTGTCATTTCTTTTTCACAGCTTTCCATCCAACCCAGCCCACTGTCCCATGTTGGTCTGGGACTTAAAAAGAATATGCCAACTGTGGTTCTTGCCTAGCATGTCGTAAAAGGCGACTAATGGTATATCGAGCTATGGGTGTGTGATGTTAGCCGCTGGTCACTACTTTTTCACAATTTTTCATCTGATCATGATCTGAGCGATTAAGCACAGCCTGTGCAAAGGACATGTCCAAAAATGTATGGAGCAAAAACCCAGAATCGACAGGAATGAAATGTATACCAGTGGATTGACATTGAAATATAATATAATGTTACCAAGGGGGCAACCCTGAAATCGTTATAGTATAGGAGCTAGGAGCAAAATAAAATAAGAAAAAAAAATCGTTTAAAACAATAATAAAATAAGTTTACGTCATGTTGTGGCTTAATATGACGTTGTTTTAATGTTGTATCACCTGTGATAATTATCATCAACACATTTCACAAGCAACAGCAATGTAATAACAACATCATATTAAATCACAACATAACAAACACTCTGTTTTTTGTATATTTTTTTTTCTTTTGGCCCATAGATACTACAATCGTTACAGTACTGTGTGTATTATTGGTAATTCTGTGGCTAAAGATTGCAAATATAAAAATAATTGGTATAGTATAGGAGCTAAGTCCCGGTGTGACTCCAGAAACTCGAGGGACAAAACATGATGCCGCCTTTGTAGAACAGAACGGGGACAAGTCACACAACGGTTACGTTCATCCATTTTAAACAATATCCAGTCGCAAAGAAAATCGAAGTCCGGTTTAACGCGCCACAGTTTCGAATCAACAAGAAAAATCAGTGTCCAGTATACAAAAGCAGAGGTCAAGTTAAAATCCACGAAGTAAAACAAAGCACACAGATCACAACGAAAACAAACGAAGGACTGCGACGGGATATGGTCGTTAGTCGTTACCTGCCTGCCACACCGCCCCGCCCCCCACGTCACCCCGTCCGCCGTGCCGCGCCCGCGCATAATAGCCAGTAGCAACTGTGTAGGGTTGTAATAAGATGATTTTTGCCCACCGTAAAAAAAAAAAAAGTAGCAACTGTGTATTTTTTTTATTTGCAATCCTTAGCTACAGAATTACCAATAATACACACAGTACTATAACGATTGTAGTATCTATGGGCCAAATAAAAATAAAAAAACATTAAAAAAAAGAATTTTTTACTTATTTTATTTTGCTCTTAGCTCCTATACTACAACGATTTCAGGGTTGCCGCTTTGGCAACATTATATTATATTTAAATGCCAATCCATTGGTACACAGTTCATTTCTGTCGATTCTGGGTCATTTTTTGGACATCATCTTTGTCTAACCTCCTATAGTATATAGGAGTATAGTATATAGTATATAGTCTATAGGAGGATAGACAAATTTGCAAAAGCTTTTTTGTATGTAACTTATACAAAATAAAATACTTTTCATTTCTTACTAACCTTCAACTGTTTCTGGTTCTGCAATACTCGTATGTAGTCATCAGCAGAGCAAGTAACGTCTAGCTGATTCCCCGTCAAATCTATTTCGACGACAGAATCGTTCGAGCCCCGCGCCGTGCGCAGGAGTGCGCAGGAGAGGCGAGAGATGTTGTTGTGAGAGACTTTAAGCGTTTGCAGGTGCTTCAGTGAGGTGAGCCACTCGACGCAGATTTCCTTCGCTCCCGTTCGGGATAGGTTCAGTGTTGTCAGATTCTGAAGTTTCATCACGTCCGAGTCTGGGTGATCAAATTTGTGTCTTAATCTAAGGGTCTGTGATCTTTGAAGTATCGGCTCTCTTAAAGCCATATTTATTAATCACGTAACTATCAATCACCTATCTATCAATCACTTGTTTACTAATCATCTATAAATCAATCACATATTATCAATCGCCTACGTATCAATCATACGTATCAAAGATAAGATCTGCTTTAGTAGTTACTGTTAAGGCAAACGTCTCCCAGAGGGTTGTCACTGAGGTCGAGGGTCCGCAGCGCGCCCCACGGCAGAAGGTTAAAGCGGATGACCCTCAGCCGGTTGCTGCTCATCCTCAGCGTCTCCATGTTCGGCAGGTGTGATGTCTGAAAGCTGATCACATACATCATCGCGTTTGTCATCCCCAAAGGGGAGGCAGACGCTTGTGTATTTGACGATTTAACAGCGTTACTTTGAGATCTGTATACTAACTAACTAACTAACTAACTAAACTTTACGCTACCTCCCTAGCGGGGTAGGCAGAGAGAACAGATCTATATACTATCTATCTTTATCTATATATACTCATACAGAATAAATAAATATCCGACCACATCACACACATTGATCTGACTCCGAAGTAAGTAGCTTAAGCACTTGTGTTACCGATATCAGAATCAACAGTGGTATTACAAATATATACTTAAATATTGGATATTAACACCCAAACACAGAACAAACACAAGTATTCATCATACGAATGTTTGTCCTGGGTGGGGATCGAACCCACAACTCTTGGCGCATGGGGCAGTGTCACTACCGAATGCGCCATCGAGCCAGTCAGGATATTCCGACTTAGACGTTATAAAATTTGTATTTGAAGCATATAACCTTATCTCTAGTTTATAGAAACCTGAAAGGTGTGTGGCGAATCGTTTATTGAATCGATTGCAATCGTTTTGATACGATGTTACTTCGATAAAAATAAATGACAAAACCTCAAATTAAGTTACAACCTTCTGTAAACAGTATGGTGGTTGTTATATGGTCATAGGGTCAATTAATCCCATTAGAATGTTTTTTTTTTCATACAAGACTAAGCAGGTAAATATCTTTTGGAAGATATGAAGACATGGAAAGTTAAATAAAGGGTACCTAAGTTAATAAAACCCTTTGAAAGTAGGTAAGAGGTTTTACATATACTAAAAATAACCTTGTGTACATTTTTTTCTAGACTAGCTTGATGGTGCATTTGGTAGTGAGCCTGCCCCATGCGCCAAGAATTGTGGGTTCGATCCCCACCCAAGACAAACATTCGTTTGATGAATACTTGTGTTTGCTCTGTGACTGGGTGTCAATATCCATATTTGTAATACCATTGTTGATTCTGATATCTGTTACACAAGTGTGACCTCGAAGTCAGATGTATGTGATGTCGATGGATATTAATTATTTATTTTTAATTCTTGCCTCATATACTCGTAATATACTTAGGAATTTCCGGATTACATTACACAGAAAATCACTTGCCTCGGTATTGATTCGAACAGGTTTTCACTCAAGTCAATTTCCCTTAACTCCTTCAAATTATAAAACAGAGAATTGGGCAGCTCCGTGAATCGGCTCTGAACGAGTTTAAAACTCGTGAGATTATGGAAGCCTTTTAAGAAAGCCCAGTGCAATTCATTCTGATGATGCTGCCTGATCTCAAGCTTGCGAAGGGAGGAGTAAAGCGGCATCGTTCGCAGTAAAGTCCTGATCACCGTCAGCTCCTCCAGTGTTGATGACCAGGGCATTTCTGTCAGCGGAGCCATCACTGTCAGCGTCTTCAGCCGGGGCGCTTCCCCGGAGATCTTGTCCAGGAGAGCTTCGTTCAACTACAACATTATTATGTAAATGATGATTTATTTTTACATTCATACATGCTTTGACTTTGACTGCCTCTACGGCGCATTTGTAAGTGACCCTGCCCCATGCCCCAAGAGTTGTGGGTTCGATCCCCACCCAGGACAAATGTGGGATGTATACTTGTGTTTGTTCTGTATCTGGGTGTTAATATCTAATATTTAAGTATATATTTGTAATATCACTGTTGATTCTGATATCCGTAACACAAGTGCCTAAGCTACTTATCTCAGAGTCAGATCAGTGAATGTGATGTCGTTGGATATTTATTTATTTATTTTCAACTTCGGATTTGTGGTTACTTATCCGAAGTTGCTTGAATTTGCAGGTTTCACCACGATGTTTTCCCTCACCGTCGAGCTAGTGGTATAAATACGTACATAGATTTGAAAAATCCAGACGTATTTGGGTTTGAACCGGCACTCCTCGGTTAAGAGGCACGTGTCATTACCATTGAGCTACCACCGCTTTCCAATATATGAACAAGTACGTACTGTTATATGAATGGCATTGAGCGCTTCAGAAGGCAGTTCCCTGTAGCCAGCATTCTTTATATACAATGAGTTTAAGTCATTAGGCAAACTGTCTGGCCGGACTTGATACAGCGTGAGATAATGCACTGTGTTCAAGTTGCTGAGCGTGCCGGCTTCAGGCACCACGACATCCCTAGTCGATATCAAGCGAAGGTCTTCGGGAAGACTCATCATTCCATGGAAGGATCTGTTAGTTAACCGTGGAAGCTTTTCATTAAGTATAAGGCCGAGGACGTTGAGAGGCTTGGTGCCAAGGAATTGAAGCGGTTCTTCGTAGGAGGTGTTTAGAGGGACGCAGCCGGAGAGCCAGACGGTTTTATAGAGCGCTGGTCGCTGAAGGCCCTCCAAATCTGAATCTTGGATGGCGGGGTGGGCGCAAAATGTGTAGAAAGGGAACTTGTTGACGTGGTATGCTAAAAAAAACGTAGAACATTGTTAATAAATAGTAAAAATTCTCAAAAGTTGAATAGGGATGTTGACTGGCTAGTCAATTGTGATACTTTTTAAGAGCTGTCGAAACGAAATCACTTCATAGATTTTGTATGGGCTTGTCAACGTGTGACGTCACTAGTTTGTATAGTCAACTGACTTAATATTAAGCAGTTTTTGTAAAATTTAAAATTTTAGACTCAATATGATTAAACATCAATAAGGCTTAACAACATATTACTATCTTTTTCAGAATTAATATTTCAAAATTAAATATAAATGGTGTCAACATCCCAATTGTCAAAAATATTGGTTACGTTGTAACTACACAAGTGTAACAAGATACTATGTATGCGCGGATCGTGAGAATCCGAGTTAGTCGCATATAGGCAGGCCACTGTACACACGCGATCATTTAATAAATTCTAATTTCCAAAATCTATCATTCGTTTGACTTTCCTAATAACTAGTTAGAGACTACAGTAATATAAATAATAATTGTCCTATTAGTTAAAACGTTTTTTTTATTTTGTTCAGCAAATCAATAGTGACAAAGATAATAGATAGCTAAAGTTCCGTGTGACGTCACTTTATCCGTAAAATTTTAGAAACAAATGACGTAAAGCCGCCCTATTTTTTAGATCTTTGAAATGTTATAATACTTATAATTTTTCGAGTATTAGATTAAGCAAAAAATACGTATTCAATATTTTGTGATAATCTAACTTAATGATTAATAAAATTTAGTCAACTAGGCTATTCTCTTGTTCCAAACAAAGCATGGATTATTGTACTACTAGCTACTGTCCGTGGCTTTGTCTGCATGGTACATCAATGAAACATAACTTATATGTTATTCTAATGTATAAGCTATACTATTGTAAAGTTTTATCAAAATCCATGCAGTACTTTTTGCGTGAAAGAGTAACAAACATCCGCCCATCCATCCGTAAATTGACGCGTTTATTGCATTATATTAAGAGTTACAAGAATACAAGGAAATGGATAGATATATTTGTATGGCTCAAATACAATACGCCGATGAGCATCACACGAAACATTTGCACCTAGGGGTTCCAACCTTCGACCCTTTGTTTCGTGGTCAGGATATTCCATCTAACCCAGCCCATTCTCCCGTGTTGGTCACTGCTGTCCCTTTGACTCTGCCTACCCCTTCGTATGTAGGCCCCTTTGACCACATTCAGCCATTAAATAAAACTGGGCTGGGTTAGAAGGAACATTGTGAAAACGTAGTGACAAGTAGCTCGTCGCCTACACAATCACACACCCAAAACCCGATATACCATTAGTCGCCTTTTACGACATGCTAGACAAGAAACACAGTTGGCACATTTTTTTAAGTCCCAGACCAACATTAGTCCCCCCTTTTTCCTTATATCAAAGTCAAACTCAAAATATCTTTATTTATGTCGGCCTCAAAAAAGCACTTGTAAATCGTCAAGCAATAGGTACAAAGTAGAACAATTTGAATCTACCACCGGTTCGGAATGTCGCATCTACCGAGAAGAAACCGGCAAGAAACTCGGTAGTTACTCTTTTCAATGCCAGATTGAATATAAAAATTAAAATTTAGTTTCTGATTCCCAAGTTTTGATTTCAACTCACCATACAAACCCTTGGGTTCAGGTTTTTCACCTGAATAACAAACGCAGGTAATCGTAATGGCGGAGTAGACCACGTCACCAAACGCCATGATGGCCTCTGTCACTTCACTCAGCAACTGTACAACTAATTGAAAATAATGCTCTCCACATCATCGAACTTATTAATAATAGCGGCGCCCCGGTTTCACCTGCATAGTTCCCGTTCCTGTAGGAATATGGGGATAAAATATAGCCTATGTTACTTCCGGATAATGTAGCTTTCCAATGGTGAAAGAATTTTTGAAATCGGCACAGTCGTTTTTGAGTTTATTCATTACAAACATACACACACACAAAAATACAAATGTTTCCTCTTTATAATATTATAGGATAGACTACCATAGACCCGCGGTTCCACCTGCGTAGTTCTCGTTCCCATGAGAGTCTATATACTTATACAAGATTATTTGTAAGAAAATAATAACCTCGCAGGAGTCGATTACTAGTTCTACGATTTTTCTTAAATGGACAAAAAAATCGATTTCGAATGCCGTTTTTTGTCGATTTAGAAAAAGTCGTAGAACAAATTTTATTGTTTATAATTTCATTAATCTACTCTTGTGAGTTTTTTGGTGTTTTACAAACGACCCCGTATGCCTACTAATATACTATGTCCCATGTTGGTTTGGGACTTAAAAAGAATGTGCCAACTGTGGTTCTTGCCTAGCATGTCGTAAAAGGCGACTAATGGTAAGGGGTTTTGGGTATGTGATTGTGTAGGCAACGAGCTAGTTACTTGTCACAACTTTTTCACAATTTTCCATCTAACCCAGCCCAGTTTTATTTTTGGCTGAATGTGGTCAAGGGGCCTGCTGGCTTTGACTCTGCCTATCTTGGGGGATTATGGGCGTGATGTTATGTATGTAATAATATAAGGCTAAAGAGTTTGTTTGTTTGCTTGAAGGCGCTAATCTCTTAAGCTATTGGTCCGAAATGAAAAATATTTTTTATGTTGTATAGTTAATTTATTAAGTAAGGCTATAGGCTATAATAACATTAACCATAAACGAGGATGAAACCGTGGGTTCAGTAGTACAGAGATAAGTATTTTACTCGCTTAAAAAGTAGCTTTCCATTGTCAGAAGATATTTTTAATCGGTCCAGTAGTTTCGGACTACTAGACCCATTTGAAAAGCTAACTAACTAAACTTCACGCCACTTCCCTAGCGGGGTGGCAAAGAGCCGCACGCCATATGGCATGATGCTTTAAAAATATTATTTTCTTTTCTATGCAAACAAACAATAATATCTTTCATTTTAATCATAATAATAAATAATTTAATTTGTGACGTCTAACGTTATAATGTACATTAGACACGATCGACGAGATGCGGCCGTGAAATGAAATTTTTTACATTTTATTGCAATTACAAAAACAAGCCAAATTTAATTTGCATGAAATCAATTTTAGCCAATTAATGCATTTATCGGGGAACCAAAATATATTCACGTCATTTCCCTGGCAGGCAGAGAACTGAGCGCCATAAGGAACGGTCACACATCACACTCAAGTAATCAACTCCACCATGGCGTTCGGTGACGTGGTCTACTCCACCATAACTATTACCTGCGTATGTTATTCAGGTGAAAAACCTGAGACTGCGGGTTTGTATGGTGAGTTGACTTGTCTATCCAATGTCCTAAGAAATATTAGTTAGTGTATGAGTGTATGTGTGTGTGTGAGTGTGTGGGTGTGTGTGTGTGTGATAAAAGTATGGTAAAAAACTGGTAGCGGTGGTAGTTCAATGGCACAGATAACCTCCAATAGATACCACATTAAGAGGATTGACGTACGCCCATGCATCTATGCTATTACATAAATAAGTAGTTGCCATACACGCGCATCTTCAGTGCCGACTAAGAGACAGATCTGCGCGTCAGCCTTTACGGAGACACTTTTATTTATATTTAATAAGTATTTATGCATAAATAAACGTTAAAATGGCCTTCTGTTCCGTAAAATGGTGTGGGAAGAATTCCAGGACATCAAAATTTAAAAAAGATGGCATAACTTTTCATCGGTAAGTAAAATAAATACCTATTTTATTCTAGACGGAGCTCAAGTTACGACGGTCGAATTTTGAAAGTTGGCAAAAATTTTTTGACAAGTGTCAGCTCGCGTTGATGTCTTTTGTCACTATCCCTTTCTTTCATTACTCATTTCACTATTTTTATCCCGTTCTGGCATAGACATGCATAACAAGAGGGTTGTAACTGTGTACGTTTCAGTATGTCGAATCGACATTGTCGATAAAAAATAGAAATTGTCCTAACTCAATTTGCTTTAGATTTCCAAAGGGTCTGAAAGAAAGTCTAAATGGATCGATGCCACATATCGCGGTGATAGATCGTTCCCGAGCAAAAACACCGTCATTTGTTCGAGACATTTTACAGAAGATAGTTTTCACTATATGAAGGATAGAAGACGAGTAATGGAAACTTCTTTATATTTACCAATGTATGTGTTGCCGGCAATGTATATAATCCAGGCATTCCATACAATATTCTATAGTTTTCTTTATTCTATTCTAGTATTCTATAGAATAAAATATCATTAACACCAACCACCAAACAATAACATTTGTTTTTTTTTTGGTACGGTCTGATACGGTTTTGAGGTACGGAACTCTAAAAAATCAAATTTATTTATATCTACATATAAAATACAAATAATTATAAATTTATCGATAAAACTATAGACATTGCACAATACAATTGGACATCACTAGATGAATGAGTGTTACGTCCCCCGCACCCCGTTCCTACCTCCTAAAATTGTGACTTGAACCTAGAACAAAGCGGTGAACGTACGGTATCTATTGGAGGTTATCTGTGTTCAATGGTAAGGACACGCGCCTCTTAACCGAGAAGTGCGGGTTCAAACCCGGGCATGTACCTCTGGATTTTTCAAATCTATGTACGTATTTATACCACTAGCTCGACGGTGAGGAAAAACATCGTGATGAAACCTGCAAATTCAAATAACATTGGATTTGTAACCATTATCCAAAAAAAAAATTGTCTGGTTCCCCTATCTTAGGGTTACGAAGGTCAGATCGGCAGTCGCTTCAATGTAATTACCAGACTCGCTACATCCTGGATCATGGTCTAAGCGGACCCCATCTAAGCTCGGGACATAACGCTAGGAAGATGATGAAAATAATTTTCCCGTTACCTGGTTTTCAGTTCGTAAGAACCTATTTTATTTTATTATTAAATGATTATATTCTGCCCTAGCATACAATATAAGCAAATACCCCTTCTACACGACCTGTGACCACCCGGCCATCATTGACGCAGACCTGGGACGTCTCCAGCGGCCTGCTCTATACAAAACCGTCTGGCTCTCCGGCTGCGTGCCTTTCAACGCCTCCTACCAAGAACCTCTTCGTTTCCTCGGCACCAAGCCTGTTGAAGTACTTGGCATCGAACTCAATGATAAGCTTCCACAGCTAACTACCAGATCCTTCCACGGTATGACGTATCTTCCCGAAGACCTTCGCTTGATATCCACTGGAGATGTCGTGGTGCCTAAACCCGGCACGCTGTATAATTTGAATCAGGTCCATCACCTCACGCTGAACCGAGTCCGGCCGGCTAGACTGCCTATTGACTTATATTCTTTGAATATAGTGGATTCTGGTTATAAAGAACTGCCTATTGAAGCGCTCAATGCTGTTCATATTAAGGTATGTATATATTATAGACGACAAGCTCGATGGCTTATTCGGTAGTGACTCTACCCTATGCGCCAAGAGTTGTGGGTTCGATCCTCATCCAGGACAAACATTCGTATGATGAATACTTGTGTTTGTTCTGTGTCTGGGTGTTAATATCCAATATTTATAAATAAATAAATAAATTCTTCAGACTGACACACCAATTCCCTAATCCCAAACTGTTGATTCTGATCTGTTACACAAGAGCTTAAGCTACTTACCTCGGAGTCAGATCAATGTAAGTGATGTCGTCGGATATTTGATTTTTTAATGAAACCATTTGTCCCATGTTGGTCTGGGACTTGGCCCATGTTGATCTGGGACAAAAAAAAAAGAATGTGCCAACTGTGGTTCTTGCCTAGCATGTCGTAAAAGGCGACTAATGGTTTACGGGCTTTTGGGTATGTGACTGAGTAGGCGACGAGCTAGCCACTTGTCACTCCTTTTTCACAGCTTTCCATCAGACCCAGCCCACTGTGTTATGATGGTCTGGGACTTAAAAAGAATATGCTAACTATGGTTCTTGCCTAGCATGTCGTAAAAGCCGACTAATGGTATATCGGGTTTTGGGTGTGTGATTGTGTAGGCGACAGGTTAGCCGCTTTTTCACAATTTTCCATCTAATCCAGCCCGGCATTATTTTTGGCTGAATGTGGTTGAAGGGGCATGCTGCCCCTTTGACTCTGCCTATCCCTTCGTGGATTATGGGCGCGATGTTATGTATGTATGTATGTATGTATAACGTTTGTGTGATGAACATGGACATTCCTACAAATGCGCATGTACATAAAACCTATTCTATTTATCTTTCGATACCTAATATGCTTAGCTTTGAGCTAGGGACCTAGTGTGTCTGTCTGAGAAATTATTATTAAGTTTTGTTATTTAAAGAAAGAAAAGTATGGCCGTTACGTTTTCAGGGTTCCATACCCAAAAAGTAAAAACGGGTCCTTATTACTTAGACTTTGCTGTCCGTCCGTCCGTCTGTCACCAGGCTGTATCTCGTGAACCGTCATAGCGAGACAGTTGAAATTTCCACGAATGATGTATTTCTGTTGCTGCTAAAACAACTAATGGTAGCAGCAGGTTTTGACAAGTTAGTCACTTGTCATTTGACCTAGACCGGTAATATTTTTGGTTGAATGTGATTAAAAGGGACTGCTGCCTTTGACTATGCCTACCCCTTCGGCGATTATAGGCGTGATGTTATGTTATGTTACTACCTTCCCCAGCAAAATTGCATCGAAAATATCACATCTTATCAAGGAGAGGTCAAAAGCTCATAAGATAAGGTTACAGATGCTCATTTTCACACAAATGTTTATTCAATACACAGAATCAGACATACCAAAGCTACAGAATCTGACAACACTGAACTTATCCCGAACGGGAGCGCAAGAAATCTGCGTCGATTGGCTCACCTCACTGAAGCACCTGAAAACGCTGAACGTCTCTCACAACAACATCTCTCGCCTCTCCTGCGCACTCCTGCGCACGGCGCGGGACACGAACGATTCCATCGTCGAAATAGATTTGACGGGGAATCAGCTAGACGTTACTTGCTCTTCTGATGACTATGTACGCGTATTGCAAAGCCAGAAACCGTTGAAGGTCAGTTAGAATACTTACTTTTTGTTTTATTTATTACTCGAAAAAATTACAAAGATACAGCGCTTTAAAGATCTGAAATTTAGCGCTTTACGTCACTTAGACAGTAAAATATTACACACCTAGTGACGTCACGCGATACTTTAACGCGCTATCTTGTATCTTTATCATTTTTACTTCGCTGAACAGAAAAAAAAAATACGTCAGCATTTTTTTTCTATCTATGGTAAATAAAAGAGCGGTGGTAGCTCAATGGTAAGGAAACGCGCCTCTTAACCGAGGAGTGCTGGTTCAAACCCGGGTACGTACCTCTAGATTTTTTAAGTCTATGTACGTATTTATACCACTAGCTCGACGGTGAACGAAAACATCGTGATGAAACCTGCAAATTCAAACAACTTTGGATTTGTAACCATGATCCAAAAATTATATGGTTCCCCTATCTAAGGGTTACGAAGGTCAGATCGGCAGTCGCTTCAATGTAATTACCAGGCTCGCTAAATCCTGGATCTTGGTCTTAGCGGACCCCGTCCAAGCACGGGACATAACGCTAGGAAGATGAATATTTTATGTTATCACAATAGAGGACTATACTACTATTTTTTAGAGTAAAATTGCTTATTGAACTGAACTCAGGTCAAAATCACGGGGGATCTTCAAGCCGCGTGCTCCTGCGACGCGTACTGGCTGGTCCGACTCCAGCGCGACTTCGCTCAGTTCACCCCCTCCCCGCCCCTCGCGCAGTGCTTCGCCGACAAAGAGCGCGAGTGTCGCTTGCGCTCGCGCTGCCGACCTGCAGCGGGAACTCGCTGTCACGTCACATCGTATGGGGATAACGTTGATGAGAATATAGTGAAAGGTATGATGAATAATTAATTAATAGTTTTCCTTTAATAATTAATTCGCCAGACTCACACACCAATTCCCTAGTTCTAAACTAAGCTTATGCTTATGCTATGGATACTAAGTGAACGGATAGACATACTTAAATACGTTTATCAATGGCGTGATTACAAATATCCACGTTTATCACACGAAATATTTGTCCTTAGTGGGATTCGAACCGGCGACCCTCAGTTTTTTGGCCAGGGTCTCTGATCACTTGACCAACGGGCCAACCTGGATCATTTATTTTCCTGTGCAAATTTTAGCTTCTGGTATAAACACGCATTCAAAAATCTAAATGTACGTACACTGGATTGACCCCGCTCCCCTCGGTTAAGATGCGCATGTCCTCACCACTGAGCTATCACCGTTTGGTTGCTTTACAAAACCGACAACTTGGTCAATGCTGCATTACCCTCGTACTCACGGCTTTAATTTGCTATCCAGGTCAGAACCAAACCGTTCAATACGACCACCGCAACATCTTCAACATATCCTGCGCCGCAGCCAGCCTCGACGGCATCGCATTGCCCGCTTTTCCCATACCAGTGCGGTTCCAGAACGTCTCCTTACATAGCTGCCGTCCACCAAACAGGATGTACAAGTCCTACTCTGAAGCTCTGAACGCGCTCAACGTCACAATCGGCGAAAACTTCTTCCTATACGACTTGCAGCCCAACTCCGTATTCACGTCAACGTCATTTGACGGGTTGACGTCTCTCAAACACTTGCATTTGGAAGCGGTTTACACGGGAAAAGTTCTTCTAATCGCATCGGATGTGTTGTCTAACGTGAACCCGATCAGTTCGCTGCATCTCAACAAGGTGTTTTCTGATGAAGTGCCGGCGACGCTGACGCGTCTCGAGCTGACTGATACAGGCTTCACGACATTGCCCAGTGGAGCGTTGGAAGTGCTGAATCTTAAGGTAATGTTTCTCTTCTGTTATCTGAGGATACATTACATAATTATAACGTTTTCCAGTTTATTTTTTTAATATAATATTCATCATCTTCCTAGCGTTATGTCCCGTGCTTAAACGGGGTCCGCTTAGACCATGATACAGGATTTAGCGAGTCTGGTAATTACATTGAAGCGGCTGCCGATCTGACCTTCGTATCCCTAAGATACGGGAACCAGATAATTTTTGAATCATGGTTACAAATCCAAAGTTGCTTGAATTTGCAGGTTTCATCACGATGTTTTCCTTCACCGTCGAGCTAGTGGTATAAATACGTATATAGATTTGAAAAATCCAGAGGTACGCGCCCGGGTTTGAACCCGCACTCCTCGGTTAAGAGGCGCGTGTTCTTACCATTGAGCTACCACCGCTCCTTTTTAATATACGACTGCACTCATAATTTTTTCGATTTGAAGCCAAGTGATGCAAAGACTATTTTGTATGCATTTTTAAAAATTTGGATTGTTTGAAACTTTTTTTTTGAAGCAATAATCATTTTTAACCAAATCTAGCTTTATATGAAATTTAGTTATATTAGATCTGCTGTGTGTCTCTTTAATGACACGTTTTCGCGTGTCGCAATAATAAACACTGTGCCTTTCTATTTTCAGATACGAGAGCGAAACTTAACATCACTTTCAGGTCTCTCAACTCGCTTACAGAAGCTATCAATAACAGCGCCAATAAAAACACTTCTGAACGCGACATCCTTAACAGTGCTGGAGCTGAACGATGCTCAGCCGGCAGCAGGCTTCGCTGAGACCTGTCCGCAGCTGCAGAGCCTGGCGCTGCACAAACTGATGCTGCTGCTACTGCCGAAGCAGTTCCTCCGCGGCGCCGCGCAGCTGAGGCACTTCGAGTTGACGCACAACTCGTTGCATACGCTGCCAATTGATCTGTTCGAGTACTCGCCGCATCTGACTACCATCAATTTGGCTGATAATAAGCTGGAGCATTTGTCGGAGTAAGGAAAATATGTGGTTCTTGCTATTTCATGTCTTTTCCTAGGGAGAAGACATAGATCACATTCTTATATTTGATTTCCAGTGTCACTTTTCATCTTTTCCATTTTTTTACTGACTTCTAAAAAAAGGGGAGGTTCTCAATTTGACTAATTTTTTTTTAACCTGCTACAGAAAAAAGGAGGAGGTTCTCAATTCGACTGTTTTTTTGCATGTATGTTAACTCGATATCTCTGAGAATTGTTAACCGATTTTCAAAATTTTTTTTTTATTCAAAAGCGTTTACTCCCGAGATTGTCCCATTGCCACCAAGTCAGGATGCGTAAATACTACATCTTAGAAAATGTCTAAAACACATTGTAGATTTTAGGTTAGATCCTAGGGAAACCCTCAAATTTTATAGGCACGTACAATGTGTTTTAGACATTTTCAAAAAAAAATTCAAGTATTTACGCATGGTACTTATCATTTTATGTTGGTGAGCTGATGATGGAAGGTGTAACTCCTTAACGATTAGGAATTAGAAGATTATCCTTTTTAACTTAGGTTTTTTATCTGAGTTTTATTTTTATTTTTTAAGTATTTTGAATTATTATAGTCATTACTTCAAGTGTTGATGATATCGTTATACTACAGTCCAGCTTTATTTTTGGCTGAATATTCCCTTTGACTCTGCTTACCCCTTCGGGATTACGGACGTGATGGTATGTACATATGTATGTATGTAATAAATTTTGATGACTGCACCACTATTAATAATCTTCAATCTTTCAACAATTCATTTTCCCAATTTTATTCTGTATCCCCCCCCCCTCCCCAGGAACCTGCTCTCGGGACTCAACGAACTAGTCACGCTGAATTTGGACTACAACCGACTGACCTTCAACCACATACCTGAGCTGAGGACCTTGTCCAGTCTGAAGAACTTCTCCATTTATGCGAATTTTGCAAATTAAAGTCTGCGTAGAAGAAACAAACACGTGTATGAAAGTAGGACAATTAAAATAGAAAGAAAGAGGACATTATTTATTTACCCCATTCAAACTATTGTGTACTAGCTGTGCCAGCGGTGTCACCCGCGTTTATGGTTAATATTATAAAGACTATTTCCGTCATACATGATTTCTATGTAAATTTAACCATTAAGGCTGCACACGCGACGGAAGCTTAAAAAATGGAGTAACTTCTCCCGTTTTCCCAACATTTCCCTTCACTACTCTGCTCCTATTGATTGTAGCGTGATGAAAAGTATACTATAACCTGCCCAGGAGTATGAAGAATAATCGTACCAAGTTTCGTTAAAATCCGTCGAGTAGTTTTTGTTTCTATAAGGAACATACAGACAGACAGACAGACAAAAATTTTACTAATTGCATTTTTGGCACCAGTATCGATCACTAATCACCCCCTGATAGTTATTTTGAAAATATATTTCATGTACAGAATTGACCTCTCTACAGATTTATTATAAGTATAGAAAATATAATACAATAACCATTGTTATGTCTATTCCATTCGGGACATCAGCGACATAATACCTATAACTTTATATTACTCCCTGAAAGTTTCCTATAGAAACTATAGATTTCCTATAGAAAGCTAAAATGGGACAAACTAAATATCGGAACAGTCTTTGCAATCATGTCTAGCCAATTTGTGGGCCCGTATCTTTATACCAAAGTTTACAAAAGTTACAACATACATACATACATACATAAATAACACGCCCGTAATCCCCGAAGGGGTAGGCACAGTCAAAGGGACAGCAAGACCCTTGAATAACATTCAGCCAAATATATACACACCTCACTCGCCTCTTCAACATCCATGATCCTTTTCATACAAGCTCTCCGGTTTTTATGACTCCTAACATCACCTTCTGGTAATATACGACTAATCTGTTCGTGGTAGGCGAGCCTGGGCCCTCCGCGGCTCCTACATCCTTCCACTTTCGCATTGTATATCTGTTTAGTTAATCTTTCGTCATCCATTATTTCCACATGTCCGAACCACCGGAGCATGCCTCTTCTTACCTTGACTCCGACGCTGTCTTTTAAACGACTCTCTTTCTTACATCATCATTCTGAACGCATTCTGTGAGCGATACACCGCAGATTCAGATCGTTTTTTAACTGTTAAAATAAATTACGAAAATCGTTCAAATAGATAATTTTTAAATAAATAATAAAAAAATAAATAAAATTTATTTCCTAAAAAGTTACAAAGACATATTATTACATTAGCTGACCGCCACACTAGGCTAAGCCTGTCCTGTGGGGGGCAGAATACGATTACCAAGTAAAATTTAACACTGGCTAAAATATTTTTTTTAAATAAATTTTTCCTAACTGACACACCAATTCCTTAGTTCCAAACTAAGCTTATGCTTGTGCTATGGATACTAGGCGAACGGATATACATACTTAAATACGTTTACAAACATCCATGACTCGAGTACAAATGTCCATATTCATCACACGAAACATTTGCCCCTAGCGGGATTCGAACCCGCGACCCTTAGTTTAGTGGCCAGGGTCTCTAACCATTCGACCAACGGGCCACTTAACAGATAAACAGATAGAAGACGTGTATACTTACATTAAAATCATGTAGATGTGGCTGTGTGAAGTAATGAGGTTATTGTGTGAAGTGTGAATGAGCTTGTGTGAAATGCGTGGAAAAAAGATCGAGGTTATTTCAAGACTTAAGATGCTTTCCGCTTGATAAGCTCAATGGCGCATTCGGTAGTGACCCTGCCCCATGCACCAAGAGTTGTGGGTTCGATCCCCACCCAGGACAAATATTCGTATGATGAATACTTGTGTTTGTTCTATGTCTGGGTGTTAATATCCAATATTTAAGTATATATTTGTAATACCACTGTTGTTTCTGATATCCGTAACACAAGTGCTTAAGCTACTTACCTCGGAGTCAGATCAATGTATGTGATGTAGTCTGATATTTAATTTTATTTTGTTTAACTTAGGCAGAGAATTTTTAAATTTTAAATGTTTGTACTCAAATAAATAAAAAAGTAAGCTGATAGGATAAATTTTGATAACTGAATTGTATAATGCTGGCACTGAATAGTAAAAAAAGGAATGAATCGATTCGGCTCCAAAAAAAAAATTGTGTAATTTTGTAAACTATGAGGTATTCTTCATTAAAACAGATTTTTATGAATCAGTTTAAGTATTACAAGAAGCCATCATCTTCCTAGCGTTATGTCGTAGACGGGGTCCTCTTAGACCATGATCCAGGATTTAGCGAGTTAGGTAATTACATTGAAGCGACTGCCGATCTGACCTTCGTAACCCTAAAGTTCTCAAAATAGAGGAACCAGACAATTTTTGGATTATGGTTTCAAATCCAAAGATGTTTTTGAATTCAAAGAATCAATGAAGCACGATCCTTATACGGCACGGTGTCGGATGCGCGCGCGTGTGGCTGGCAGGGTGGCCATGTAGGGACGAGAGAAATGAAACGTCTCGAGGTTGGATATAGACTCAATTTATTAATTAGTTACCATGCGTTATATAGTTGCATTGAGTAAGTAGGTATACTTTAGGTTACACAGTACAACAGGTTTCATCAAGATGTTTTCCTTCACCGTCGAGCTAGTGGTACAAATACGTACAAAGATTTGAAAAATTCAGAGGTACGTGTTCAGGTTTGAACCCGCACTCCTCGGTTGAGAGGCGCGTGTCCTTACCATTGAGCTACCACCGCTCCTCAAGTATTACAAGAAGTACAAATACGGAATTCTCCACAGTCAATATATAAATAAAATTCACAAAATATGTACGTTATTTATAATGATTTTCATCAGTAACGATTCGATTCACATCTCAAATGTATATTGATTTCGTGAGAGTATTGAAGTATTCGTGCAAAGTGGGTCGCATGCGCAGGCATCATGTTCAAGAGCTTGCTTGTCTGTCTGAGCGTTTCATATGTCAGCGGTACGAAGGTGGAAGCAGGTAGGAATCTATTGGTATTATAAGTTGTGGTAGCTCAATGGTAAGGACATGCGGCTCTTAACCGAGGAGTGCGGGTTCAAATCCGGGCACGTACCTTTGGATTTGTCAAATCTACGTACGAATATCACTAGCTTGGTGGTGAAGGAAATCATCGAGATGATACCTGTACATTCCAACAGCTATGGATGTGTAACCATGATCCAAAAATTGTCTGGTTCCCCTATATAAGGGTTGCGAAGGTCAGATCGGCAGTCGCTTCAATTTAATTACCAGACTCGCTAAATCCTGGATCATTGTCTAAGCGGACCCCGACTAAGCACGGGACATAACGCTGGGAGGATGATGAGGAATCTATTGATGTCAAGCTCTCCTTACGTAGATAATAACAATAAATAAATAAATTCTTCAGACTGACACACCAATTCCCTAATCCCAAACTAAGCTTAACTTGTGCTATGGATACTAGGTAAACGGATAGACATACTTAAATACATTTATAAACATCCATGGCTCGAATAAAAATGTACATGTTCATCACACGAAATATTTGCCCATTTGGATTCGAACCCACGACCCTTGCTTTCGTGGCCAGGATCTCTGACCACTCTACCAACGGGCCAGTAGATACTGTTATGCCCGGAGCATGTTAAAAACATCAAAAAGTCCCAACCCACCCTATCCTTGTTTTTGGTTGAATGTGGTAAAAGGGATTGATGACCCTTTGACTCTTCCTACCCCTTCGGGGATTACGGGCATGATATTAAAAATTTCAAAGTTTTGAGGTATGAATAATAATTGTCTTTAATGAAACTTTCAGAGCCGTTGTGCAAACCAGAATTAAATACTACCAGAGGTAAGGGAACCGACAAATATCTAATCGTATCCGATTAATAAGTCGGTTGCAGTGAAAAATTAAACGACTTGTTGTAGATACTTAAGACATTCCTCTTAATTCTATAGAAATAGAAATATCTTTATACATGTAGGCTCCACAAAAGCACTAATGAATAGTCATAATAATACAAAATAAATATTCTACCGCCAGGTTCGGAACGTTGATTCTACCGAGAAGAACCGGCAAGAAACTCGGTAGTTACTCTTTTAAATCGCCATGTATACAATAACAATGCTACTTTATATCTACTTCTACAAATTTATATAATTCAAATACAATTAATGTAATACATTACAATAGTAGAGTAGACCATGCAAGAATTAGAGCGCAGGCTGCAGATTCCTGTCATTTAAAAAGTCTTCAATTCTATAATAGCCCTTTTTTATGAGAAATGTTGTCATATGTGATTTGAATTTATGATATTTGAATTTCTTTATCTGGTAACTTATTAAATAACTTAATGCTAAGCCCCACAAAATAATAACTATAGGGTTTTATAAATAAATAAATTCTTCAGACTGGCACACCAATTCCCTAGTCCCAAACTAAGCTTATAAGCTTGTGCTATGGATACTAGGTGAACGGATAGACATACTTAAATACGTTTATAAACATCCATGACTCGAGTACAAATATCCATGTCCATCACACGAAATATTTGCCCCTAGCGGGATTCGAACCCGCGACCCTTGGTTTCGTGGCCAGGGTCTCTGACCACTCGACCAACGGGCCAGTCTAAGGTTTTGACTACACATCATACTACTATTATCAATAGGAAATATTTGGTTGTTTCTTTGTTTGTATTGAATAGGCTCCGAAACTACTGGGCCGATTTGAAAAATTCTTTCAAAATTAGAAAGCTACTTTATCAGCAAGTAACATCATCATCTTCCTAGCGTTATGTCCCGTGCTTAGACGGGGTCCGCTTAGACCATGATCCAGGATTTAGCGAGTCTGGTAATTACATTGAAGCGACTGCCGATCTGACCTTCGTAACCCTAAGATAGGGGAACCAGACAGTTTTTGGATCATGGTTACAAATTCAAAGTTGTTTGAATTTGCAGGTTTCATCACGATGTTTTCCCTCACCGTCGAGCTAGTGGTATAAATATGTACATAGATTTGAAAAATCTAGAGGTACATGCCCGGGTTTGAACCCGCACTCCTCGGTTAAGAGGCGCGTGTCCTTACCATTGAGCTACCACCGCCATATAGCCTATGTTACTTGCTGACTTTATCAGCAAGTAACATAGGCTATATTTTATTTCTGTATTCCCACGAGAACGGGAGCAACGCGGGTGAAACCGCAGGGCGCTGTAATTAATTTCTATTTGCGCCTTTAAGTAAATCGTGTATCTGTTCATAGAATACGGGAGCTTCATTAGTTCATGCGACCGTCACCTTCCTCTGGACTACCCAAAGCGGAAAGATCCCGTCCCGACTCGTTACCACAGCATAGAATTAGACGAATGTGCCCCAGAGGTGTCCTACATGGATTCCTTCAGAGCGCAGAATAGATTCTTCTCCAGCGAGCTGATTCTGACAAGCTTGCCGGATCAGCTACCAACGCGGGCGTTCGCGTGTCTGCCAGCATCGCTGATGCGGCTGGCGCTGACGGCAGCGCGTTCGCTGACGCTGCCACTCGGTGCGCTGGCGAAGGTGCGCGTGCGCGCATTGGAGCTGACGCGGGTGCGCGTTGATCAGGTGCCGCCCGGCTTGCAGCGGCTTGTAATAACGCACAGCGGGGCCACGCTGCCGCAAGACGCGTTGGATGTCATTGATCTCACGGTACTGGACTTCCTACTTACGTCTAGAACATGGAGTAGAATTCAATAAAACCCTGACGTAACCAGGTGGCCGGTAGGCCTGTCAATAGCTTCTAGCGGACCGCCCCCCCCCCCCATGTCTGGGAGACGGTTTCCGTGTGCCGAATCGTCTCCCTTTAGGCATGGAAGCCCAATTAAGGCAGGGCCAACGCTGGGGTGTTCACGGGTTTAGCGCTGTGCGATCCCGTGGGCACCTTACTTAAAGGCGTTGAGGTACATCCCAGGAGTTAAGTCGGTATACCCTGCCCACTACCACTTGGGGCGGAGCTACACACCCCGCTGATTCCCCCCGGTCTCATCGGGACGGTTTAAATTCCCCTGAGTATAAAAAAAAGGCCTGTCAATAGCTTTGTATGTTTATATTAGCTTATTATCAGCATCTTGAACTATAGAATTGTCTATATCCTATGAGCTTTAGCCTGCCAGAATTGCAGTCCTTAAGTTTGTTCCAATCGGTGGTTGCTCAATGGTATAAACACGCGCTTCTCATGCAAGGAATGATTGCTAAAGCTCTGGTTTCTTCAAACCTTATAATCTTCCTAGCTTCATGTCTGTGCTCAGTCAGATTCCAGCGTACAGATGATAAAATAGTAGCGTGGAACTGGGACTCCATAAGACCTTTGTCACTTGCAGATAGTGGAGTCAAACTTCACCTTACTCAAGGGTACAGCCCCACGCCTTGAAAAGCTGCGGATCACAGCGCCGATGGTGGAACTACCTGAAGCACCAGTCCTGTCGACCCTGGAGCTGTACCAGCTGGGGCCCAGGCTGCCTCCAGCCCTCCTGAGAAGCGCGAAGGAGCTGAAGACCTTCATAGCAAAGAGGAACGGCTTCACCACGCTTACAGAGACGTTCTTCTCATACACTCCTAATCTAGAGAAGATTAACTTGAGCAACAATCGACTTAAGTTCTTACCTAGGCAAGTAGAATATTTGGAGGATTGACAAACGACGTAAAATTATTGAAGTTAATAGTGCTCCTATCCCTGTTTTCAATGAAGACCCCTTCTCGGGACTCGGGACTCTGGACTCTGGACTCGGGACTCGGGACTCGGGACTCGGGACTCGGGACTCGGGACTCGGTACTCGGGACTCGGGGCTCGGGGCTCGGGGTTCGGGACTCGGGACTCGGGACTCGGGACTCGGGACTCTGGACTCGGGACTCAATCTGTGTTTATAATCTATATTTTAGAAACCATTTCCTTAAATTGTCTTTTGCAACGCTTCCCCAGCTGGCTGTTTTCTGGACTCAAAAATTTGACGGAGCTGAATTTAAAAGACAATTGCCTGAGTGCTCAAGGCCTTCGCCCCGTGGGGCGGGTCACCTCGCTGAGGGTCCTTGAACTCGACACGAACCCAATCGGACATTTCTGCCCCACAGGTTACCACTTTGTTTTAACTAAACATATACTTGACCTCACTTTTTGAACGCATAGACAAACTTATTAAATTTTAACGTTAAATCCACCAGAATTTTGTGAGCCACGTGTCTCAGGAACGGCTTAACCGTAGATCCTGGACCTGAGCTAAACTGAAGAAAAAAATATGAAAAAGTAGCGACAAGAGACTAGCTCGTCACCTACACAATCATATACCCAAAACCCGATATACCATTAGTCGCCTTTTACGACATGCTAGGCAAGAACCACAGTTGACACATTATTTTTAGGCCCCAGACCAACATGGAGTATAAACTTGACTTGCAGATAACTCCCCTCTGGCTCAGCTTACACAGCTGACGAAACTGACCCTATCGAAAACCAAGTTGGAGTACATCTGCCCCGACTGGCTGCTCCGCATGAGGCAGCTGCAATTCCTGGACCTCAGACACAACCTCATCCGCAGCTTCTCTTGCAACGACATGCGCGGGCGCCGAGACCTGAAAGGTTACTCTCCTGTGCCAGAGATACGGTTGGAGAACAACCCGATTAATGAGGTGTACTGCTCGTGGATGGACCATGAAGAGACATTTGTCAGTTCACCACCATTGCAGGTCAGCTGGTCAAATGGAACTGGACACAGTTTTTTTTAAGGAATGTGGTAAAGAGGCTGCGGAGAGCGGTGGTAGCTCAATGGTAAGGACACGCGCCTCTTAACCAAGGAGTGCGTGTTCAAACCCGAGCACGTACCTCTGGATTTTTCAAGTCTATGTACGTATTTATACCACTAGCTCAACGGTGAAGGAAAACATCGTGATGAAACCTGCAAATTCAAACAACTTTGGATTTATAACTATGATCCAAAAATTTTCTGGTTTCGCTATCTTAAGGTTACGAAGGTCAGATCGGCAGTCGCTTCAATGTAATTACCAGACTCGCTAAATCCTGGGTCATGGTCTAAGCGGACCCCGTCTAAACACGGGACATAACGCTAGGAAGATGATGTGGTAGAGAGGCTGTTTAAATAACATTCCAACTAGTTTTTTATAAACAACTAAAGCTTTTTGCCGCGGCTCCGCTTTGAGACTTAATTTTGTCCAATAAATATCAATATATTTTACCACTCCAATCTAAGATCCTAATAAAGCTCTCCGGACTATGAAAACAAAGGAATTGAGAGTATACCTGTGTTTGCACACACACTTGTGCACTATAATATCTCCTGCGCAGTTGGCTAATCCTTGTTGAGATTGGCCGCCATGACCGATATCGGTAAGAAGGATATTATACTATCCTACTAACTAACTAACTAAATTTCACGCCACTTCCCTAGCGGGGTAGGCAGAGATAACCGAACGCCATATCATACTATCCCACTGGATGTTTGTTACTCTTTCACGCAAAAACTCTTGAATTACGTTAATTAAGCTTTAGGATAATGTAGCTTATACACCCAAGTACATATAAGCTTTGTTTCATCGACGTACCCCGCGAACAAAGCCGCGGGCAGAAGCTAGTATAATTAAAAGGCTTCAATGTTGGTAGAAAATCCGAGTGACCAGCGACGCTCGTCTCCCGTGCTCTTGCGGCACGTACTGGCTGTCACGCGTGGTGCGCGAGCGCAGTGCCGCCGTCGACCTCACAGCGACGTTTGAGGCTTGCCCCCCCGACTTGGGGCGCCAGTGCCGTGTCCTCGCTCAGTGCAATGACATGTCGGCGTGCCGTCACATCAAGTTTACTGATGATAACCATACGTTTTACGTCAACGGTATGTTATAAAATAAATAACAGATTACATCACATACATCGATCTGACTTCGAGGTAAATAGCTTAAGTACTTAAACTAACTAAACTTTACGCCGCTTCTCTAGCGGGGTAGGCAGAAAGAACCGAACGCCATACGGCACGATTCTTGCACACCTCAGTAGCGATGCCGAACTATCGATAGTTTCACTATCGATAGTTGACCTCGAAAATCAGTTAGAATATCGATAGGACTATCGATAGTTTTTTTATTTACGAGGAACAATACTATATAATAATAGTATTGTTCCTCGTAAATAAAAAAAACTATCGATAGTTCCTTAATTTTCGATAGTATTACTTAGAGTTTTAGAGTTTTAGTTTTAGCGGTAATGCTGTATAATTTAGTTTAAAATTATACAGCATTTCCGCTAGAGAAGTAATGAAGTCTTAGTAATTAATTTCGTAAAAAAACCTATACGTACTAGTGACCATTATACCAATAATTTTTAAACAATAGTATTAGTATCGAAAATAAAACGACTATCGATAGTTCAAAACTATCGATAGTATCCATAGTATCGATAGGCTATCGATACTATTGATATGACGTCAACTATCGATAGTCGACTATCGATCGGCATCACTAGACCTCAGTTGCCTCTTCAACATTCATCATCCTTTTCATAAAACTCTACGGTTTTAGCTTAAGTACTTGTAAGGGAAATCAGAATCAACATTGGTAGTACAAATATATACTTAAATATATTGGATATTACAGCCAGACATAGAACAAACACGAGCGGAACAGTGTGTGGATCTGTGAGCGATGGTACTCAGAGGCAAGGACACGTACCTCATAACCGAGGGGTGCGGGTTCAAATCCGAGCATGTACCTCTAGATTTTTAAAATCTATCTATCTTATACCACTAGCTCCAATGTGAGGGAAAATATCCTGATAAAACCTGCAAGTCCACACAACTTTCGATTTGTAACCATGATCCGAAAATAGTCTGGTTCCCCTATCTCAAGGTAACGAAGATCAGATCGGCAGTCGCTTCAATGTAATTACCAGATTCGCTAAATCCTGGATTATGGCCCAAGCAGACCCCGTCTATTTTTTCTTAGTAATTATACATTTTTTAGTAATTATAAATTTTTATTATCTTATTTCACACCAGGCCCACTTTGAAACATGGTTTAAAGTTAAATATGATACTTATAACTTTAACTACCGAGTTTCTTGCCGGATTCGTCTCGGTAGATGCAACATTCCGAACCGGTGGTAGAATCATCTCTGTCAACTGTTTTTGACGATTTATAAGTGTTTCTTTGAAACCTATATAAATAAAGAATATTTTGACTTTGACTTTGACTAAGCACGGGACTTAACGCTAGGATGATGATGATGACGTACCACAAGATAGTCAATATTATAGCTCCATTAATAAAAATAATATAAACTAATTCTCTAGACTGACACTCAAATTCCCTAGTTCCAGAGTAAGCTTATAAGCTTGTTCTATGGATACTAGGTGAACGGATAGGCATACTTAAAAAGTTATTATATTCTAGATGAAATTCTGACGTTGAACTATGATGATGGTCTCTCCTACACGGCGCATTGCTCCTCGAAGGTCAGGCTCGGAGACATCGCGTGGCCGGTCTTCCCCCGGAAAGAAATCTTCACCAATGTCTCCTTCCACGGCTGTCCCCCACCGGATCGATCTGATACGTCGTATGCGGAGGCTCTGGACCAGTTGAGATTGCACGTCGGCGAAAACTTACATCTTTACGACTTGCCCGCTAAATCCAAGTTTTCGTCGTTCTCGATGAAGAAGTTGCCTCCTCTGAAACTTCTGTACTTGGAAGCAGCGAACGATCTTCTAGAATTGCCGAGCGGAATCTTGGACCTGGTTACCCCAATCACATCGCTCCAACTGGTCAGGGTACGTGCTCATGAAGTGCCAGCGAACTTGCTGCATCTCAGCCTGATTGACACCGGCCTGAAGACGTTGCAGCCAGAAGCTCTCCTGGCGGAGGAACTCACGGTAATTTTAAATGTCCCATCTCAGAGCCCCTTCTATTCACCACACCCACCATCCCACGAACTTTCGTATTCTACGATTCTCATGACATATATATATATACATTAATACATAACAGACATCATAACAGCACCCCAATAATCCCCGAATGGGTAGATCCAGGTTCCCCAGCTTTATTTTTTGCTGAATGTTGCCCAACAAAGGGGCAACATTCAGCAAAAAATAAACCAGGGCTGGGTTAGATGGAAAATTGTTAAAAAGCAGTGACTAATGGCTAGCTAATCGCATACACGGTCACATACCCAACGCCCCATATACCTTTAGTCGCCTTTTCTTATTTTTTTATATTGACTCCGCTTAGCCTGATGGTAAGCAAAAGAGGAGCCCAAACGGACTACAACGGACCTGGAACCATGGTACACTATCCGTTGGCACCGCCATGCAGCCCCGCAAGATGCATCTTCACGCTTCGCATTAAGGCATCAAATCTTTCACGACATGCTAGGCAAGAAACACAGTTGGCACATTCTTTTTAAGTCCCAGACCAACATAAGACAATGGGCTGGATTCTCATGACATTTTCAGTTAATACAGAAGGACCTGACGATACTAAGCGGGCACTCTTGGATATTGAAGAAGCTGTCAGTGAAAGCACCTGTATTTTCACTGCTGGAAGCGCCAGCTCTGCAGGTGCTGGAGTTGACCGGCGCCGAGCCCGCAGAGTGGTTCGCGTCGCGGTACCCAGTACTGCATACGCTGCGCCTGCGCCGGCTGCTTCATAAGCAGCTGCCAGATAATTTTCTGAGCGGCGCGACGCAGCTGCGACACTTCGAGCTGACGCGCAGCAACTTCACCACCCTGCCGCAAGATCTGTTCAGATTCTCACCGAACCTTGAGACGATCGACTTGAGTAATAATCAGCTCGAGGTCTTGCCCGTGTAAGTATCGTTGTGGTTTATACAATGCTTCTATCTCGAGGTTGGTTTAGGCTTGACTTTGTCAAAGTCAAAGTCAAAATACTCTTTATTTATATAGGTTTGAAACAAACACTTATAAATCGTCAATTCAACAGGAAAATCAACTAACAATATAAATCTACCAACGGTTCGGAATGTTGCTTCTACCGAGAAGAAACCGGCAAGAAACTCGGTAGTTACTCTTTTCAACAACATATTTTACAGGGGTCATATTTGTATTTGAACCATGTCGTGAAGTTGGCTTGTCAGACACCAAAATATAAAATAACGATGTTTACAATTTAAGCATAAATTAACCAAACCAGAGCAGACCAGTCCCCAAAGGTGGCACCTGTTCCCAAGCATGACGTATGTGTCAGCCATCTCTTCACTCAACCATATTTTAGGGAATGTAAGGACTCGTCACATAACGCCACCACCCTATCATGACTGCTAAGTCTATGGTTTCATCCTCTTTTTTCTGTCGTGTACCGGGCTTTAGAATCCGCTTAGACAATTTTGAGCAAAATTATTAAATCAGTTGTAACAGTGAAGTGACTGCCGATCTGACCTTCTTAACTTAGGGGGTTAAGAAGGTCAGACAAATAAGATAATAGTAACACGTTCATAGTTGTTTGAATTTACTTACAATTTTTTCCCTCATCCCCAAGCTAGTGGTATAAAAATGTACATTGATTTGAAGAATCCAGGTTAAATACGCGGGTTTAAACCCGCACTCCTTACATTTTAGGCACATGTTAATGAACTACCAATTTTTGCATTTGAAGCTTAAATCTTGATAAGTATACTAAAGCACGTCTGTTTACTGCCTATAACTAATAAGTAAATAATAATAAATAAATAAATTCTCCAGACTAACACGCCAATTCCTTAGTTCCAAATTAAACTTATAAGATTGTACTATGGATACTAGGTGAAAGCATAGACATACATAAATACGTTTATAAACATCCATGACTCGAGAACAAATGTCCATGTTCATCACACGAAACAGTTGCCCCCTGACGGGGGACTATGGTTTCGTGGTCAGGGTCTTCGGCCACTCGGCCAACGGGCCTGTCAAATTATGTGTATTTGGTGTTTTAATCAGATTTTTTTTTTCCCAGAAATCTTTTTGTTGGACTCGAGAAGGTGACGACGCTGAATTTGGGGAATAATCGTCTGAGCTTGCAGAACTTACCAGATTTGGAACCGCTCATTTCATTGAAAGAGTTCAAAACGGAAGGACTGGAATAATTAAACAAAGTCATAAATCAAATCGAAAATGTATTTATTTATGAAGGCCTCATTTAAGAAATTTTTCATCGACAAGTTTACAAACTAACTGAACATCAAGCCAATTCTCTAGTGGAGTAGGCAGAGAGAACCGAACGCCATATGGCACGATCCTTATACACCTCACTCGCCTCTTCAACATTCATAATAATTTTCATACAACCTATACGGTTAAGTACAAAAATCTTTAAAGCAATGTGCGTCTACAATCTAGCACCGGTTCGAAATGTTAAATCTACCGAAAAAAAAACTAGCTAGAAATCGATAGTTACTCTTTTCAGCGTCAAAATTAACGTCGGTATATAATCAATTACTAGTTGTCTTGGGGAACTTCGAACCGTCCCTTTCTTAAGATAAAAATTAGAGTTGCGGTAGGGAAGTGAAAAATACTTTACGACCTATTTCATACCTACCGAATATGTACAATACAAACGTCATACATACATAACATCACGCCCATAATCCCCAAAGGGGTAGGCGGAGTCAAAGGGGCAGCAAGCCTCTTCAACACATTTAGCCTAAGTATTTATATGGTGGAAGTGACTGCTGTCGGAAACTGCCAATGTTTAATGTTGTTTCCGATATTCCACACAATAAACATGAAAATGAGAAGTCAAAATAGTTATTTAGTGAGAAATATATTTTCCTTCCTACCACATGTTTAATTTATAGAAAATAATCTGGCAGCCATAAGAGCTCAAGGACGAATTGAAATAGTTATCAAAATACGCAACGTAAGTAATTTTTTAATTTAATTAGCAATTTCATACATAAAATAATCTGGCCACCTTTTTAAACGTAACTAATGTTTAAATTAATTTTAAATGTTAGCGATTTGGCAAGCAATTTAAAATTTATATTATAATATAAAATAAAGTGACTTTTTAAAGACCTTTTTAAGATTAGTAGTAGCTGGAAGCTGGACATAGAAGATCTTCTTGTACCGGTTGAATACCACTCACCACAAATCACCAAAAGCCAAGACAAGTCTTGTAATCGGCTTAGAAATACCCGATTAATGTTCTGCTGATAATTTCCTCTTCAGCCAGCAACCTCACCATGCACATAGGCTATGCGTTTTACGAGAGTGTTAAGATCACTTGTGTATGTTTGCTGTCTCAGAATATAACTGAGGCACCGGTCAAGGATCTCTATGGTAAGACAGCTACTCCTGCTACTTGCTCCTGCATGTTCCATGTTAGTCTGTGACTAACCTCTCTCCGGTCATGTCGGCGCCGTCTCACCGGACTATGAGAGTGAAGGAGCAGAGAGTACACCTGTGTTTGCGCACACACTCGTGCACTACAATATCTCCTGCGCAGTTGGCTAATCCTTGGTGAGATTGGCCGCCGTGACCGATATCGGTTAGGAGGACAATATTATATCATCATCTTCCTAGCGTTATGTCCCGTGCTTAGACGGGGTCCGCTTAGACCAAGATCCAGGATTTAGCGAGTCTGGTAATTGCATTGAAGCCACTGCCGACCTGACCTTCGTAACCCTTTTTTTTAATGACCTAGGGGAATGCGTTACCCACCGTCCCGCTGAAACCGGGGGCAAAAAGCGGGGTGTGTTGGACTCCCAGGGCCCTCAAGATGATAGGAGGACCCTGCTCCGCCCAAGGTGGGCGGGGTATACCGACTAAACCCCTGGGATGTACCGTCTACGCCTTTATGTAAGGTGCCCACGGGATCGCGCAACGGTAAACCACTGTGAACGACCTTGGTAACCCTAAGATAGGGGAACCAGACAATTTTTTGATCATGGTTACAAATCCAAAGTTGTTTGAATTTGCAGGTTTCATTACGATGTTTTCCTTCACCGTCGAGCTTGTGGTATAAATACGTAGTATAGTCTTAAAAAATCCAGAGGTACGTGCCCGGGTTTGAACCCGCACTCCTCGGTTAAGAGGCACGTGTCCTCACCATTGAGCTACCACCACATGTATTTACAAGAAAAATTTTCTGTGGTCTAGTGTACGAAAAGGACTTCCCGTTCCGCGCCACGTGCCCAAGACCTGCACTTCTTGATCCCGGGAGGACGAACCAGACGCGTCCAGCTCGCTACTACACCGTCAGCATCCAGGACTGCGCGCCTCCTGACGGCGTCTCCTACGCAACAGCCCTTGCAGCCCTCGGCATCCACGTCTTCAGCGACTTCTCGTTAAACGTCTCGGACTCAGCAGTGCTCTCAATCACCTCGTTCCACGACCTATCGCCTCTTCTTGACAGGATCTGGATAGCTGGCTCTGGCTTAATCCTGCAGCCAGGAGCTCTCGTCAGCCTCAATACTGTCAGTTTTCTCCAGCTATCGCGTGTTCAGGCCGACCGTCTACCACCGTCTCTTAAAGGTTTGGAGCTGAAGAACACCAGCTACGATGAACTACCTCCAAGAGCGCTGCAAGTGATTGAACTAACGGTATGTTATTTTTTGATTCTTGATTTGAGACTAATTTACTGTTACTTGTTTAGCATTTTAAAAAGGGGACTAACTATGTACATTTTCAAGTTGTGTCCCATGTTCAGGGACTTAAAAATAATGTGACAACTTTGTTTTCTTGCCTAGCATGTCGTAAAAGGCGCCTAATTGTATATGGGGTTTTGGGTGTGTGATTGTGTAGGCGACGAGCTAGCTACTTCTCACTACTATTACTCAATTTTCCATTTAAGCCCAGTTTTGTTTCTGGCTGAATGTGGTTAAAGGGGCCTGCTGCATCTTTGACTCTGCCTACCCTTTCGGGGATTATGGGCGTGATGTTATGTATGTATGTATTTTCAAGTTATGTCTAACTTAGTATTATTCTTAGGTATAAGCCCCTATTTTCTTAGAAATTAAGACTTTTAACTTAATGACCGATTGCATTTCCTTTTTTTAGATAAAAGACGATACCCTTAAGACGATATCAGGGTCGGCAGCGCATCTCCAGAATTTGACTCTGGACACGTCAGCGTTAGAGTCAGTTTCGCTGGAGGATGTGGCGGACCAGGTGGTACGGGGGGCGTGGCGCCGGAGCCCTGCGCTGCGGCGCCTGCGCCTGCGCAGGTTACGCGGAGAGCCTCCAAACGACTTGCTGCGCACCGCTGACCATCTCTACTCCTTCGCATTACAAGACGCCAACTTGACCACCTTACCGGAGGATTTCTTCTCTTTCACGCCAAATCTAACTGACATTGAAATAAGTGATAACAGACAGCTCCAAGTGTTGCCGGAGTAAGTGTTGTCTTTAGAGATTTTAATTTAAATAATAAATATATATCAGACTACATCACATATATTAAATAATAATAATGATGTTCTCCTAACCGATATCGGTCATGGCGGCCAATCTCAACGAGGATTAGCCAACTGCGCAGGAGATATTATAGTGCACAAGTGTGTGCGCAAACACAGGAGCACTTTATATTCCTTCATACCCATAGTCCGGTGAGACGGCAATTCGACATGACCGGAGAGAGATCAGGCGCAGGACCAACGGCTTAACGTGCTTTCCGAGGCACAGGGGTGATTAAACCGCCAACTTCCAAAAAAATCACATATATTAATCTGACTGCGAGGTAAGTAGCTTACGCGCTTGTGTTATGGATATCAGAATCAACAGTTTTATTACAAATACAAATATGTACTTAAATATTTGATATTAACACCCAGACACAGAACAAACACAAGTATTCATTATACGAATGTTTGTCCTGGGTGGGAATCGAACCCACAACTCATGACGCATGGGGCAGGGTCACTACCGAATGCGCCATCGAGCCAGTCAAAAATAGGTAAATTTAAACGTTCAACCTGAGAACGTTAATAAAATGCAGGAACATCACCCTCTCGGAGGGTGTCGGAATAAAGTGAGGACCCGATAATGATAAGGTGATGCTAGGCTTTCCACTAAGTTGTTGAAGACTTCTTGCTAACTTCGGAGTAGTATTAAATTAAGGAAAAATAGCATCTACGAGCTACAGAGAAATTAAGTTTTGACAAGTTCGATGGCACGTTTGATGGTGACCATGCTCCATGGTTCATGGGGAAAAATATTCATGTGATGAATATTTCTGTTTGTTCTGTGTCTGGGTGTTAATATCAAGTATTTAAGTATGTATTTATAATGGCAATAAAAAACATTCTATTCTATTCTATTCTAATAAAACTGTTGATTCTGATATCCGTAATACAAGTGCTTAAGCTACTTACCACGGAGTCAGATCAGTGTATGTGATGTCGTCGTATATTTATATTTATTTATTTATTCATTTATATTTATTTTAGGCAGCAGTCTCACAAAAACTAGGTTAGTCAAAAACTTGTAACTGTTTATGAAACTATATTGTATTGTTGTACCAGTTGGAGATGAGAAATAAATGTGGAATCGGGAACATCTTTACAATTAAATTTTATTGTTCTATGAGATACGCAATAGGCACCATAATAACAGACTTAAATACTTGATTTGTTTATAAATAACTAAAATAGATTGTACGCGCCTATAATACTTAAGGGTTTCCCTCGATTTGCCTAAGATTCCTTCAGATCCAGATTTGGTGCCAATAGGACCAACTCCAGGATATACCCTTTTGAATAAAAAAGAAAAAAAATCAGTCGAATTGAGAACCTCCTCCTTTTTTTTGAAGTCGGTTAAAATAAGGTCCTATCATTCAGGTAAAGCATTTAGTCAGATGATGACCATTGTAATGATTTGTGAAAGTAGTTATTATCTTTTTAGTAATTAAGGTTTATTGCTGACGTCACAAACCAAGGGATCATTTGGGAAAACATCTGGTCAGCAGACGATTATATTAACAATTGTTCAAAAGTAAATATATTTTTATGAGCGTGAGAACGAAGGTGTACGAGTATGACCGATGCCGGGGGAGGGATTTCAGGTATAAAGTCATCTGTACGTGGCTAAAGAAAGTAGTCCTTAACCTGCTTTTTAGGGGTGAGAGTTTCCCGCTTCCCCGCCAGCCCGGTAGGTAGTAAAGGCCGCCTTCGGCCAACTACCGACGTCCTCTCAAAAATAAAAAGTCCTTAACCAGCTGTGATGTAAGACAGATCGATAGCTTCGTGTGACTTTTGTCTTCGAAAACACACATTTATAATGTAACCGACCTGTGTATTACAATTAAATAACTTATAACATCAAAACATCAACCAGTATCATTCAACCAACGAAGATACTACATAAATAAACTATAAAATATTTCTCAGGAACAGAATGTTTAACATGAGTCCATCTGCTCTTTCCTGACCATGACGTCTACATAAACTAGACCAAGCGCTCTATCTCACTGATGCTTCCCTTCCTCAGGAAGCTGTTAGAGGGCCTTCCTAACCTGAAGAAACTAATGCTGATGAACAACCAGCTGAGCGCGAGCGTGCTGGTTTCCCTGGCGAAGGTCACGACGCTTACGGAGCTGCAGCTTAGCAGGAACCCGCTGGGAGATCTCTGCACTGGTGAAGGCCTAAATTACACTACAATTTTCCATCGAAAACTGAAAAAACTAGTTTGTCGCCATTTTTCTAGCGGTTCGGCAGAGAGAATGAAATACCATTGGTGGCGTCTTTAAAAAAATCCATCTCAACCGACTTATTTGTGTTTAAAAATGATTTAAGAACTATTACTCACTAGCAGCCCGCGGCTTTGCTCGCGTGGTACATCGATAAAATATAGTATTATGTATATGTCACATACACAAAATCACGCCCATAATCCCCGAAGGGGTAGCAGGCCCCTAACTTATGTTATTCGGGTGTATAAGCTATATTATTGTAAAGTTTCATTAAATGATTTCATTAAACATCCATACATCCTCACAAACTTTCGCGTTTTTAATATTAGAAGGATTGTACCTTTCCCTTGAGGGTTAGTGGCCGATGGTATGCTGATGTTAGCTCAGTTCGAAATCAATTAGTGGTATATGTACTACTAGTAGTAATTCAAAGTCAAAGTCAAAGTCAAAATATTCTTTATTTATATAGGTTTCAAAGAAACACATATAAATCGTCAAAAACAGTTGAAAGAGATATGATTCTACCACCGGTTCGGAATGTTGCATCTACCGAGAAGAATCCGGCAAGAAACTCGGTAGTTACTCTTTTCAACAACAGTATTAACAAAGTTATAAGAATCATATTTAACTTTGAACCATGTTTCAAAGTGGGCCTGGTGTGAAATAAGATAATAAAAATTTATAATTACTAAGAAAAAATAAAAATATGAGTGAGAGTTGACACAGTATATGTACTAGTAGTACATGTTTCTTCTTCAGCTTTCGATCCAACCCAGCCCACTGTCTCATGTTGGTCTGGGACTTAAAAATAATATGCCAACTGTGGTTCTTGCCTAGCATGTCGTAAAAGGCGACTAAAGGTAAATCGGGTTTTGGGTGTGTGATTGTTTAGGCGACAGGTTAGCCGCTTGTCACTGCTGCAATTTTCGATCTAACCCAGCTTGGCCTTATTTTTGGCTGAATGTGATTAAAGGGGCCAGCTGTTCATTGGACTCTGCCTACCCCTTCGGGGATTATGGGCGTGATGTTATGTATGTATGTTTTCATTTATTTATTATATACATAATAAAAAAATAAAAATGTATGGAGTGTGTGCAAAAAATAATTGTAAAACCACATTGCATTTAGTTATGATTAGTTACGTTTACAAAAATGAAAATGTCGTTTTGAGTGTGCATGCTTTGATAAAAATATAGAGTGCATGAACCGTTAAGTTTAAAAAAATATAATTTGGCAAATATGCTCTTTATTTTATTTTTAAGTTTGATTTTAAAAAATATGTGCTAACTGTGTTCATTGCTTAACATGTCGTAAAAGATTACCAATGGTTTTTTCTGTGTGTTGATTGTGTGGCTAGCCACTTGCCACCTCTTTTTTACAATTTTCCATCTAACCCAGCCCAGTTTTGTTTCTGTCTGAATGTGGTTAAAGGGGCCTGCTGCCTCTTTGACTCTGCCTACCCATTCGGGAATTATGGGCGTGATATTATGATATGTATGTATTCGTGTATGAGCGTGTAGGCGACGAGCTAGCCCACTTTTTTCTTTCCCTTTTAACCTGCCTACCCCTTCGGAGATTACGGGCGTGATGTAGATAATAGTATTATTCCTTGATGCAGAAGGCGGGTCCGGTATACAGAAGCTTCCACCTCTACAGAACCTGGGGCTGGCGCGCACGGGCGCGACGCGCATCTGCGCCGCTTGGCTGCGCGACACGCGCAGTCTTCGCGTGCTTGACCTCTCGCACAACGGTATCAGCAGCGTCGCGTTCGCAGATCTAAACGTGCAAGGCGATCCTCATCCGTATATTAACCTGACTGGCAACAGTATTGCAAGCGTCAACTGCACCAAGAAAGACTATCAAAAAGTTACTGAAGGCCAGGCTATTGCGAAGGTTCGATGTCAAATAATAATAATGTCCTCTTTTTTTTACGCGTGGAAATGCTTTACGCGCCCTCACCCTATCCGGGGACCACTGAGTAGGAGGAGCCGGCTTCGGTCAAGATGGTAGTAAACCCACTAAAACCCTGCGTTACCGCTCATCGCCCGAGTGGAAGTGTCATGGGTGCTAGCAGAGCCTGGACATGTACAACACCTCCGGCGTCCGGCCCGCTTTAAACAGCGGGCACCACTGCCTCCCTCGTAATAAGGGGGGCGACGGAAATAGCCAGGGGTATTCCTGTCCGGCGGCAACGGAGACACGTGCAGGGCGTATGGTGGTGACCCTGCACCCAACACCTGCTGGTCTAATAATGTCCTCCTAACCAACTTCGACTACGGGGGTGACGAGGATTAGAGTCTGTCTTTTTCAAATCTATGGATGAGTAGCCATGATCCAAATTGTCATATTTCCCTTTATGCCAGAATCGGTATATCCTAGATTATGGTCTAAGTGGACCCCGAAAGGGGTATAAGCTAGATAGATGATGATGATCTAACGCACTGATAGATCTCTTCTGACGTCACCTGACGTACAGCTTCGTAGCGTTATATCCAGTGCTTAGAGGAGTCCACTTAGACCATGATTCAGGATTTAGCGAGTCTGGTACTTACATTGAAGCGAATGCCGATCTGATCTTCGTAACCCTAATATAGGGGAACCAGACCTTTTTTTGATCATGGTTACAAATTAATTCTTTTGAATTTGCAGGTTTCATCACGATGTTTTCCCTCATCGCCGAGCTAGTGGTATAAATACGTACGTAGATTTAAAAATTTCCAGAGGTACGTGCTCGGGTTTGAACCCGCACTCCTCTGTAATGAGGTGCGTGTCACCATTAAGCTTCCACCGCTCTGATGTCACCTGACGTACGCTATCAATCAATATTATAGCACAAATGTAGTGACAACAGATGATGCTGAAAAGAAATGCCATACAAATCACTTACCAAGTTCGTCCCCATTTAAATTAAACATTGATTGATGCTGATATACCACGTTTGACGTCATGTTGCGTGCGCATATAGTATATCTCCAATGAATGTTCTAATAGGTGACGATTATCAGATATGCATAACGTCACAAATATCATAGATTCTGCAACGCACTGACGAAGTTATTCCCACCACTTAAAGTTTACAATGATTTAATGGTGATAAAACATGTTTGACGCAACGTGCGCAGGTGGTATAGCTTCGATTAATGTGTCAAAAGATGAAACTGATCGGACATTAATAAACGGCACGCTCTCCAATGCGCTTACGATAATTGCAATATCAGACTAAATCACACACATTGATCTGACTCCGAAGTGAGTAGCTTAAGCACTTGTGTTACGGATATCAGAAACAACAGCGGTATTACAACAATACTTGACGCATGAGGCAGGGTCACTACCGAATGCGCCATCGAGCTTGTAAACATTTTGCCAGTACATCTACTTACATAATATCTATGAGATGTAGTGGCGAGATGTTTACTATATACTATAAATTGATTAACATGTGTGATGTGACGTGTTGTGCGCAGGTGCTGTACGGGTGGACGGACCCGCAACTGACGTGCCACTGCGGCTTGTACTGGCTGTGGCGGCTGGCGCGCGAGAGCAACGACACCGTGATATTCACGCAGGCTGACAAGCGCGCGCGCTGCGTCCCAGTGTGGAGGCGTTGCCATCCGGAGGACGGTAATAAAAGCTAGTTCTTTAGTCCAAAGCGCTTTACGTTGATTGAGCATCCGTGATCCTGTGGTCGCCTTATGTAAAGGCGTAGACGGTACATTCCAGGGGCTTTGTCGGTATACCCCAGGGGCTTTGTCGGTATACCCCAGGGGTTTCGTCGGTATACCCCACCCACCATCATCTCGGGCGAAGCAGGGTCCTCTTACCATCCAGAAGACGAAACTCTGACACATCCCAGGGATTCCATTTAATGGCAACTCAGTAGTTAGTCTTTCCATCGTCATAATATACATAGGTACATGTAAATTATACACTGAGTTCTAAACCAAATTATACCGTCAATGGCTGTTGAAGACGACATAATATAAATACGAATAAAAGTGTGTGATTTAAATCAAAGATAGTTTTTATCTCTTTAAGTTTGACTTGATGAAAACCAGAGTTCAAGCCTAAGACTACTACAAATATACTGTGTATGTTAAATCTAACCATATTTGTTTATATGTATAAGAGACAAACAGATATACACAGATGTTTAAAGATGAGAAAGCCCTTAAAAGTTTATGTGAGTGATTTTTGCTGATATTAGATAAAATAAAATATCATTTATTATACTAATATTGTAAAGAGGAAAGATTTGATTATTTGTTTGCATAAAATAGGCTCCAAAAACTAAACCCATTTGAAAATTTCACTAACCAAGGAAAAACTATTTTATCAGCAAGTAACATAGGCTGTATTTTATCCTTGTATTCCCACGGGAACGGGTGAATCCGTGGAGCGCTGCTAGACTGCTAAATAAACCCGTATTGTACCTACAGATGTGAAATACGGCATCATTTTCGAGGAGGGAGAATTTTACCGGACGACCTGCCAAGCGTCCGAACTCGACGACTTCGAACGCCCGAGCCTTGATAAACCAACAACATTCAAATCCGTCAAGCTGATCGCCTGCGTGCCCCCCGCCGGGCAGTCCTACTTAACGGCCTTGCTAGCTCTCAACATCATCTTCACCACTGAACTCAACTTGGTAGACGTTCCAGCTCACTCTGGGTTCCACACTGAATGGATCGCTGATCTCCCGCAATCTCTTCGCGAGTTTAAACTGCGCGCGGCAGCTTCAAGCAATCCGAACAAATTGGTCAAGTTCAACTCACTGAACTTAACTATCTTGCCTTTGGACTTGCTGCCACCAAACTTAAATCGCGTGCAGCTGATGGGTACTGGTCTAAGAATGCTGCAGGGTGAGGTTTTCAAAACTGTGGAGTCGCTTCATGTACGGATTCATTATCTTCTTTTTAGCTTTATTCTAAGTGAAAATAGATTTTAATTAATACTTTTTGACCATAATCCTAAATTTGATAAGTTAGGTTATTAAATTATAACAAATTGCTGTTTAACGTGGCCGTTTAAAAATAATGAAGTATACTAATATTCATCTCATCTTCCTAGCGTTATGTCCCGTGTTTAGACAGGGACCGCTCAGACCATGATCCAGGATTTAACGAGTCTGGTGTTTCCATTAAAGCGATTGCCGATCTAACCTTCGTAACCCGAAGATAGGGGAATTAGACAATTTTTGGATCATGGTTACAAATCCAAAGTTGTTTGAATTTGCAGCTTTCATCACGATGTTTTCCTTCACCATCGAGCTAGTGGTATAAATATGTACATACATTTGAAAAAGCCATATACGTGCCCAGGTTTGAACCTGCACTTCTCGGTTAAGAGGCGCGTGTCCTTACCATTGAGTTGTATCTTGTAAACTAATATTACTAGCTAAAGAGTTAATTTTGTTTGGTTTAACGCTCTAATCTCAGGAACACCTGGTCCGATTTGATTCTTTCAGTGATAGATAGATAATATTATTATATAACTAGCTGTGCCAGCGGTGTCACCCGCGTTTATGGTTAATATTATAAAGACGGAAATACCGTCATACATGATTTTTATGTAACTTTAACTATTAAGGCTGCACACGCGACGGAAGCTTAAAAAATGGAGTAACTTCTCCCGTTTTCCCAACATTTCCCTTCACTACTCTGCTCCTATTGATTGTAGCGTGATGAAAAGTATACTGTAACCTGCCTAGGAGTATGAAGAATAATTGTACCAAGTTTCGTAAAAATCCGTCAAGTAGTTTTTGTTTCTATAAGGAACATACAGACAGACAGACAGACAGACAGACAGACAGACAGACAAACATTTTACTGATTGCATTTTTGGCATCAGTATCGATCACTAATCACCCCCTGATAGTTATTTTGAAAATATATTTCATGTACAGAATTGACCTCTCTACAGATTTATTATGAGTATAGATAAATATAATTATCGTTATAGGCTATTATTATTAACCATAAACGCGGGTGAAACCGTGGGTACAGCTAGTCACTGCTTTAAGTATAAATCTGTTCATTTTTGGATTTTTAATAACCTGTAATACTGTATTGAAAAAATAATTATTTCCAAATAAGTATATTTCAAATAATAAAATAAACTTATTGCTTTTCATTGTACAAAAGTTTGGATTAAAATATCCCCCTTTCAAGTTTCTGATATTAGAAGAATTTACAGATAGAAGAAGACTATCTCTGGTCATTCTCCGGAACGCTGCAAGAAGTGACGAAGCTGAGGCTGTCAGCGCCACTGGAGGCGATACCGAAAGCGCCGAAGCTTCAGTCCCTGACGATGAACGACGCGAAGCCACGTCAACTTTGGAAGCTGACGGTGCTCACCGAGATAGAATTGCATAACCTTCGAATCCAGGTGCTGCCTGATGCGTTCCTGCTGAACAGCCACCGGTTGGTCCACTTCACTGCGTCGCATAACTACTTCTCGTGGCTGCCACCTAATCTCTTCGCTTATTCACCTGCTTACCTGGAGACGATCGACTTATCGAATAATCGTCTCCGGTCATTGCCAGAGTAAGTACAGTTCAAAATAACATAATTACGTGAAATCGCCCGCAAATTTCCGAAGGGGTAGGCAGAGTCAATGGGGCAGCAGGCCACTTTAACCACATTAAAATAAGACCGGGCTCGTTTAGATGAAACATTGTAAAAACATTGTGACAAGTAGCTAGCTCGTCGCCTTCACAGTCACAGAACCAAAACCCGATACACCATTAGTCGCCTCCTACGACACGCTAGGCAAGGAACACAATTGGCGCATTCTCCTTAAGTTTCAAACCAATATGGGACAACTTTTGTTACACGGCATTATTATTACTTTTAATCATAGAAACCGTCTTGAATATCTTGTCCATCATAGAAACCGTCTTGAACATCTTGTCAATCATAGAAACCGTCTTGAAGACCACATCAAGTGAGAATTGTTTGGCTACCTAGCGCTAGCTGCCCCTTTGCCTCTGCCTACCTCTTTTGATTGATTGTTTAAGTTTCCAAAATTCAAAAAAGTTAAAATTTTTAAAATGATTTAGATTATTTAAGTAAAAAAAATGTAAATGTGCCAGATCAAAAGAGTATCTATCGAGTTTCTTGCCAATTTCTTCTCGACAGAATTAATTTTTCGAACTGGTGGTAGTATTATTTCTTTTTTTTTTTGTAAATTGACTATTCATAAATCTTGAAGCCTATATAAATAAAGATATTTTGAATTAGAATTTGGGATTACGGGCGATATGATAATATGTATGTATGTATGTATGTATGTAACAATGTTTTAACTCTTCCCCAGACGCTTGTTTAAGGGCCTCGAAAACTTGAAGACGCTGAATTTGCAAGGCAACTATTTGTCTTCGCAAGACCTTGAGGTTTTGACGCGCGATAAACTTAAGACACTGAAAGAACTCGACCTCAGTGGTAATCATCTTACTGGAGACCTTTGTCCTAAAGGTAACCAATATTTAAAATACTAAAGAAATCGAGCTTGTATGAAAAGGATTATGAATGTTGAAGAGACGAGTGAGGTGTGTAAGGATCGTGCCATATGGCGTTCGGTTCACTCTGCCTACCCCGCTAGGGAAGTGGCGTGGAGTTTAGTTAGTTAGTTACTAAAGAAATTCTTTTATTGCTCTAGTATTTGTAGTTACGGCGGCAACAGAAATACATCATCTGTGAAAATTTCACAGATGATGATGAACAAGCATAAGCTTAGTTTGGAACTAGGGAATTGGTGTGCCTGGAGGATTTATTTGTTTATTTATAGTACTTCGTCTCATGTTGGTAAAAAGGATGTGCCAACTGTGTTTCTTGCCAAGCATGTCGTAAAAGGCGACAAATGGTATATGGGGTTTTGGGTATATAGTTTTGTAGGCGACGAGCTAGCCACATGTCACTATTTCCCTACAATTTTCCATTAAACCCAGCCCAGTTTTGTTTTGAGCTGAATGTGGTTAAAGGAGCCTGCTGTCCCTTTGACTCTGCCTACCCCTTCGGGGATTATGGGCGTGATGTTATGTCTATGTTTGTTTGTATATATGACTACACAAACTCTCTCAAAGTTCTGCTTCTTGCTAATATTAGTATGGACTTACAGGCTACTCTCCTCTCTGGGTGCTCACTGGCCTCAACAGGCTAAACCTTTCACTGGCAAATGTGGAGACCATCTGTAACGACTGGACCACTGGAATGCGGCAGCTGACCTCACTCGACCTCTCCGGAAATCATATTTATTTCCTTCAATGCTACAATCTGTTTATGCGCCGAGATGTTCCTGCTGTGATGAGGCTGGAGAACAATACCTTCGACTTCATCTATTGCAGTTGGCGGGATCACGAAGAGGCAGTTCTCAGTACGCCCCCTAAACAGGTGAGCTGTAAATATTGGCGGACTAAGCCTGGAGCAGCAAAGAGGGATTCGAGCTTGCCCGAAATTGGGGGGATGTTCCACTGCTTGATTTAGGATAATGAGTACTTGGAGGTAATATGAGGCCCCCAGGACCTGAGGCCCGGGGCGGACCGCCCCTCCCGTACCCCGGTTAGTCCACCACTGGCTGTTACTTATGGCGCATGGGCAGGGTCACTACCGAATGCGCCTTCGAACCAGCTAAAATAAATGAATGAAACTAAATACAGTAAATGTCTGCGTAACCAATTTTGGTCACGGCACCAATCTCAAGGTAGAATAATCGCAAAAGAAACACAGGTGCACTCTCTGTTCCTTCACTCTCATTGTCCGGTGAGACGGCACCGACATGACCGGAGAGAGGTCAGGCGCAGGACCAACGGTCTAAGGTCTTTCCCGAAGTAGGGGGTGATTAAACGCCAACTACCTGACTGAGCGGTTACTGAGTAATTTCAATATCTAAATACTCAGCCACAAATTTTTGGCCCGACCTGGAATTCGAACCCGGTGGCGCATACTACCTCTAGACCAACGAGGCAGTTTGACTAACGTCCTTATAAAACAACAGAAGGTGCAAGTGACGACCAACACCCGGCTGTCCTGCTCGTGCAACACGTACTGGCTGTCCCGCGTGATGCGCGAGCGCAGCGTCACCTTCAACCTCTCCGTGACGTTCGAGAGCCCTTGCAAGTACGAGATGGGACGCCGGTGCCGCATGCGCACGGAGTGCCCTAGCGCGCATCAGGGCTGTACGAATCTAGGGAATACTGACGACCTTGATATTTATGATATTTATGGTAAGTATATCAATGTGCATGACTACCTCGTTGATCTAGTGGTAAAGATTCCGACTACCCAGGATGTATTACCCGGGATTTGAACCCCTTGATCCTAAGTCCTTGGCACCTAGATCCCAGGTTCAACCTCTGAAGGGAGCAGAATCCCATTCAATTGCGGTAGCAGCACTTGTTAAACATATATTGGATGCTTGGGAATATATACAGTATGTTATAGGTATTTTTTTTTTTATTTGTCTAATGCAGTGCTTCTCAAACTTTTTATGTTATGTAACCCTTTTAGGAAGCGGAGTATTTGATAGCGCGGGCGCGGGGGGGGGGGGGGGGTGTAATAATCGACTTTAAACGGATTTTCCCCCAGGAGACTTAAATATAGAACCCCTTTATTTTAACAATTATGATCAGTACCAATTTTCGTGGACCCCCCAGAAAGGCTTCACGGAACCCCAGGGTTTCGCGGAACACACATTGAGTATAGCTGGTCTAATGCATTTGATTGTGTTAATCATGAACCTTTGCTTTTGAAATTGCAGCATTATGGTATCTCAAATGTTTTATTAAGACTGTTAGTGACGGAAAACAACAAGTTAGTATATAACATATTAATGTCCTCCTAACCGATATCGGTCACGGCGGCCAATCTCAACGAGCATTAGCCATCTGCGCAGGAGATATTATAGTGCGTGCGCTAACATAGGTGCGCTCTCTATTCCTTCACTCTCATAGTCCGGTGAGACGGCAATGCGACATGACCGGAGCTAGGTCAGGCGCAGGACCAACGGCTTAACGTGCTTTCCAAGGCACAGGGGTGATTATACCGCCAACTTCTTGACTCCGGACTGTTACTGAGTAATTTCAATATTGAAATAACCAGCCACAAATTCTTGGTCCGACCCGGGATTTTAACCCGGGACCTCTTGGTCCTTAGGCGGCGCATGCTACCACTAGACCAACGAGGCGGTCTTATATAACATATAACAAGTAACTAAATATATAAGGAGTTTTAGGTATGTGATTGTGTAGGCGACAAGCTAGCTACTTGTTACTTTTCAAAATTTTCCATCTAACCCAGCCCAGTTTTATTTTTGGCTAAATGTGGTTAAAGAGGTTTGTTGTCCGGGGATAACGGGTGTGATGTTATGTTATGTATGTTTTATACTTGCTTCATTCTCTCTTACATCAACTTCCTAGCGTTATGTCGCGTGCTTAGACGGGGTCCGCTTAGACCATGATCTAGGATTAAGCGAATCTGGTAATTACATTGAAGCGACTGCCGATCTAACCTTCGTAACCCTAAGATAGAGGAACCAGACAATTTTTGGATCATGGTTGCAAATCCGAAGTTGTTTGAATTTTCATCTTTCCTTCACCGTCATGCGTGCTAGTGGTATAAATACGTACATAGACTTGAAAAATCCAGAAGTACATGCCCGGGTTTGAACCCGCACTCCTCGGTTAAGAGGCGCGTATCCTTACAATTGAGCTACCACCGTTCATTCTTTCTTACAATCATCAGGAAAACGTTTCATCATGAGCTACGACGAAAGCCAATTCTTCTCGATGACCTGCACTCCTGAAGTCACGCTGGATAACCCTGCGCTGCCAGTCTTCCCCCGGAGGATACACTTCACCACCGTAAAGCTCCACGGCTGCGCTCCACAGCATAGGCGCTACAGTCACATCAGCGAAGCGCTATCGTCTCTTAACATTACCATCGGCGACAACTTATACCTCTACGATCTACCCTCCCATTCCACCTTCACGACTGGAACCCTGGAATCACTGCCTTCCCTGAAACTGCTGCATCTAGAAGCAGCCAAGGATCTGGTGCTTCCCAAAGGCGTGTTGGAGCACGTCAGACCGATCACATCGCTGACCCTCGTCAGGGTGCACTCCAAGGAAGTGCCGCGGTACTTGACACACCTCAACCTGACCGAGACCGGCTTTAAAGAGCTGCAGCCAGGAGCTCTGCAAGCGCAGGAGCTGACGGTATCCTCCTTTGACGTTTATTTTATACTAGCTTCTGCCCGCGGCTTCACTTGCGTGGTACACCGATGAAACAAAGCTTATATGTTATTCGGGTGTATGAGCTATACTATTCTAAAATTTCATTAAAATCCATTCAGTAGTTTTTTTGTGAAAGAGTAACAAACATCCATCCATACATACAAACTTTCGAATTTATAATTTTAGTAGGATGAGAAACGGTAAATAGCCTAGTGTATCACCTGATGGTAATCATTGCTGCCCATGAACAACTCAAGACAAAAATAGTTAATGAGACTCTGTTCTCTCTCTTACCATGTCTAACAGGCAACGGTCCAGGATGAGAAAAGTATACATATTAGTGTTGCCCAAAGCAAGACTCTTGCGGCGATCTTGCATGTCGTCATCTTGCAGATTTAGTCTTGTTCTTGCTTAAATGTTGCTTGTTGCTTGGTCTTAACACAGGACCAAGCGACAAGCAACATTTGATCAAGAACAAGATTGAGTCTGCAAGATAACGGCATGCAAGACCGCCGCAAGAGTCTTGCTTTGGGCAACACTAATACATATAGATAAGTCAGGAGAAGTTAATTGAGCAGTCATAGCTAGAGATGCAATGTCTTCCAATTATATGAGTGTTTAAACGGGGTCCGCTTTGACCATGATCCAGGTTTAGCAAGTCTGGTAATCACATTGAAGCGACTGCCGGTCTGACCTTCGTAACCCTAAGAAATGGGAACCAGACAATTTTGGATCATGGTTACAAATGCAAAGTTGTTTGAATCTGCAGGTTTCATCACGATGTTTTCCTTCACCGTCGAGCTAGTGATTTAAATACGTACATAGATTTGAAAATTCCAGAGGTACGTGCCCGTGTTTGAACCCGCACTCTTCGGTTAAGAGGCGCGAGTTCTTACCATTGAGCTACCACTGCTCTTATGTCTCATGTTGGTCTGGGACTTCAAAAGAATGCGCCAACTGTGTTCCTTGCCCAGCATGTCATAATAAGCGAGCAATATATGTTCGGTTCTCTCTGCCTACCCCGCTAGGGAAGTGGCGTGAATTTTAGTTAGTTAGTTAGTTAGTATGTCTAGTTTTGGGTGTGTGTAGGCGAGTCTCTACTTTTACACAGTTTTCCATCTAACCTAGCCCAGTTTTTTTTTTATTAAATGTGGTTCAGGGGGCTAGTTGCCTCTTTAACTCTGCCTACCCCTTTGGGGAATACGGGCGTGATTTCATATATGTATGTAAATAAGTTAATACTTACAGATTATAGAGAAGAACCGAACATCACTGTCGGGCTATTTAGCAAAACTGAAGAAGTTATCAGTGACAGCACCGGTGAGGTCGCTACTAGAGGCGCCTTCCCTGGAGGAGCTGGAGCTGAATGGTGCCGAGCCAGCTGCTGGGTTCCTGCACGGGTACCCCATGCTGCGCACGCTGCGCCTGCGCCGGCTGCCGTATCAGCAGCTGTCGGATAAGTTCCTGCGCGGCGCGTCGCAGCTGCGCTACCTCGAGCTGACGGGCAACAATGTCACTTCGCTGCCGGCTGATCTGTTCAGCTTCTCGCCGAAGCTGGAGACGATTGACTTGAGCAACAATAAACTTCAGGTTCTAAAGAGGTAGGTCCAGTTTTGGGTCTTTAGGGTTTTAAAGGGCCCAAGGGGATGTAAGGGTACTATAGGAGATTTAAGGGGGGGGAGTACAGGGCTCAAATAGTAACTTCCACCTGTGAGGGTGGGATCAGACCTGTGACATAGATGGGTCACAGAGAGACGTCTGTTCGGTCTATCTATCATAAATACATCACGCCCATAATCCCCGAAGGGGTAGGCAGAGTCAAAGGGACATCAGGTCCCTTTAACCACATACAATCAACAATAAAACTGGGCTGGGTTAGACTCTATCTATCAGACTGTGTCTAACGAACCATACAAGATAGAGATAACAATTTTAGAATTTGTTTTTCTATTGCTGCTGTAATAGACTTACATACATACATAATTGGACTGGCCCGATGGTCGAGTGGGCAGAGACGCTGGCCACGAAACCGAGGGTCGCGGGTTCGAATCCCGCTAGGGGCAAATGTTTCGTGTGATGAACATCGATTCCTGATTGGGATGAACATGGACATTTGTACTCGAGTCATGGATGTTTATAAACGTATTTAAGTATGTTTATCCGTTCACCTAGTATACATAGTACAAGCATAAGCTTAGTTTGGGACTAGGGAATTGGTGTGTCAGTCTGGAGAATTTTTTATTATTATTATTTATAATGTCACGCTTTTTTCCCATGGGGGTAGCCAGAGATGAGCACCTTCCACTTGCGATGATCTTGGACACACATACCTTTCGTCTTCCTCTTCTTCTATATTCATAAGTCTTTTCATACATGCTCGTCGGTTAAGGATGCTCTTTACCTGACCTTTAATAAAAAGAAAATAATCAAAGTCAAAGTCAAAGTCAAAGTCAAAATATTCTTTATTTATATAGGTTTCAAGGAAACACTTATAAATCGTCAAATACAGGTAAAGCCACAGCTATATGATTTTACCACCGGTTCGGAATGTTGTATCTACCGAGAAGAATCCGGCAAGAAACTCGGTAGTAACCTACTCTTTTCAATACAATTTATACAAGGTGTATGAATCATAATTAACTTTGAACCACGTTTTAGTGTGGGCCTGTCATAGAGTATCAAAATAAAAATATATAAATTACAACCAAAAACTTGACCCGACCAGAGCAGACCAGTCCCCAAGGGCGGCACCTGTCACCTGTCACCTGTCAACTGTCACCTGTCACCTGTCACCTGTCACCTGTCACCTGTCACCTGTCAAAATAAAACAAACTCCCTTGTTCCATAATCCCATCCTGGTCTGTGACCCAAAAAGAACGAGCCAACTGTATTCATATGATATTGTATAAAACGACTAATGGTCTATTGAGTAATTGTTTCATGGTTAATAGACGAGCTAACTACAGACAGCACGCGAGTTGAATGCAGAGCTCAGGTATGTCTCGTCTCAGGCCCCGACTGCATTCAACTAGCGCGCTATCTATACTTGCCAGTTTTTCACAGTTTTTTAACCCAAAAACTTTTGATTAGTGACTCTGCCCCATAAATAAATAAATAAATTCTTCAGACTGACACACGAATTCCCTAGCTCCAAACTAAGCATATGCTTGTGCTATGGATACTATGTGAACGGATAGACATACTTAAATACGTTTATAAACATCCATGACTCGAGTACAAACGTCCATGTTCACCACACAAATGAAGAACCGCTCTACCGATTTTGTGCAAACTTCACATAAACCATCTACTAAATAGTCCGAACAAAGCCTAAACATTTGGTTTGGATAGGTGAGCCCGTTCTTGAGTTATACAATTACAATGAAAAGTGGCATTGATTTTTATATTATATTGATTCCCCAGAGATATGTTCGTGGACCTCCTAGACCTGAAGACTCTGAATGTGGAGAACAATCAGCTGGGCTTCGTCAACGCAAGAGAGTTTACATCCCTCAACTCTCTGAAGGAGTTCAAGTACAAGGGGAATTCGCCGGCTTAACTACTGTAGTTGCAATTGTAAAAACACTATCGATATGTATACTATTAGATAGATTAGCAACTAACTATTACTCTTCTATCTAATCTATCTATATAAATAAAACAAAGTCGTGTTTGTTACACCACTTATAATTCGAGAACGGCTGAACCGATTTACGTTGTTTTTGATTTGTTGGATTTGTCTTCGTCCAGAATAACAGAATAACTATTAAAAACATTGAAAAATTGACGATAAAACAAAATAAAAGCAAAAGTATTTTCTCATATAAAACGGTGGGATTCGTATCTGTCAATGTTAAATGTCAATCGACAAATCAATGTCAATTTTCATTTACTGGGCAATACGAAGTTTGCCGGGACAGCTACTTATCGATAAGACTAATGGCTATTATCGCTATAATTTTTTTTTATCGGTACCAATACTATCGGTACTATCAAAAAGCTATCATATTAACTAACTAACTAAACTTCACGCCACTTCCCTAGCGGGGTAGGCAGAGAGAATCAATATTTAAAAAAATATAGAAAAATCTATCAATATTTATCATAATAGGACCGTCCTGCTGTTAATGTAGAAAATGGGGATAAAATACTGCCTATATTACTCGATGATAAAGTAGCTTTTCATTAATGAAATATTTTTTTTAATCGGTCCAGTACTTTCGGAGCCTTTTCAATGCAAATAAACAAACAATTATATATTTCTTCTTTAAAATATTAGTGTTGATGTCCACTACAATAACAGGGATTAAAAGTTGTTCAATGAAGACGATTTGTTTTATTATTATCGTATTACTTGGCTACGTCTGTGAAATAACCTTACAAGCGAGATATCATCATCTTCCTAGCGTTATGTCCCGTGCTTAGACGGCGTCCGCTTATACCATGATCCAGGATGTAGCAAGTCTGGTTATTAAATTGAAGTAACACTGAGATAGGGGAACCAGACAATTTTTAGATCATGGTTACAAATCCAAAGTTATTTGAATTTGCGGGTTTCATCACGATGTTTTCCCTCACCGTCGAGCTAGTGGTATAAATACGTACATAGACTTGAAAAATCCAAAGGTACGTGCCCGGGTTTGAACCCGCACTCCTTGGTTAAGAGGCGCATCTCCTTACCATTGAGCTACCACCGCTCTCAACAGCGAGATAATAAATATTAAATAAAATAATAAATAAATTCTTCAGACTGACACACCAATTCCTTAGTCCCAAACTAAGCTTATGCTTGTGCTATGGACACTAGGTGAACGGATAGACATACTTAATAACGTTTATAAACATCCATGGCTCGAGTATGAAGGTCGATGTTCATCACACGAAACATTTGTGCTTGGTTTTGTGGCCAGGGTGTCTGACCACTCGACCAGCGCCAGTCAAGATAAAACATGATAAAAGTGAAACTGATTTTAACAATGTTCGCTATCATTGTCAATACGAATGTTCGCTATCGTTGTCAATACGAATGTTCGCTATCGTTGTCAATACGAATGTTCGCTATCGTTGTCAATACGAATGTCCGCTATCATTGTCAATACGAATGTTCGCTATCGTTGTCAATACGAATGTTCGCTATCGTTGTCAATACGAATGTTCGCTATCGTTGTCAATACGAATGTTGGCTATCGTTGTCAATACGAATGTCCGCTATCATTGTCAATACGAATGTTCGCTATCGTTGTCAATACGAATGTCCGCTATCATTGTCAATACGAATGTTCGCTATCGTTGTCAATACGAATGTTCGCTATCGTTGTCAATACGAATGTTCGCTATCGTTGTCAATACGAATGTTGGCTATCGTTGTCAATACGAATGTCCGCTATCATTGTCAATACGAATGTTCGCTATCATTGTCAATACGAATGTTCGCTATCATTGTCAATACGAATGTTCGCTATCGTTGTCAATACGAATGTTCGCTATCGTTGTCAATACGAATGTTCACGCGTATTCTTAATACAAATATTTTCCTTTCTTTCTGCACATTTTGGATTGCAGATTCAACGGAGTACCTCAGTATTTTAAACACTAATGTTCGTTATCAATTCTTAACACGAATATTCGTATTAATTCTTAGTACGAATGTTCGTATATTTTTCTATTTAAAAGTTCATTCATTCATTCTCGACATAAATGTTGGCACTTCAACACGAAGCTTTCTTACACCATAAAACGATATTTCATAAAATCCACATAGACGGAGTCGCGGCAAACAGCTAGTATAGATAATGGCGAATATTAAAACGCCACTAGTTATAGTTATCGAACTTACGAAGAGACGGTGACGTCATAATTTTGTAAAGCAAATGTTACACATGTTCGCTAGCGAATGGAAACCGTGAAATGAGATCAACGGAAACGAATTGAAAAATTGTTCGAATTACCGCTGGGTTACCATGCTGTACAATGTACATACACATAATCACGACCGTTATCCCCTAAGGGGTAGCCAGAGTCAAAGGGCAAGCTAACCCCTTTAGCCATATTCAGAAAAAATACTGATAGTAGATAGGTTAGATGGAAAATTGTGAGAAAGTAGTGACAAGTGGCTGGCTCGTCGCCTACCCAATCACGTTCCCAAAACCTGATACACCATTAGTCGCCCTTTACGACATGCTAGGCAAGAAACACAATTGGCACATTATTTTTTAGTCCCAAACCAACATAGGATAATGGGCTGGGTTAGATGGAAAATTGTGAGAAAGTAGTGACAAGTGGCTGGCTCGTCGCCTACACAATCACGTTCCCAAAACCTGATACACCATTAGTCGCCTTTTACGACATGCTAGGCAAGAAACACAGTTGGCACATTCTTTTTTAAGTTCCAGACCAATATCGGACAAAATAATTTCTAAATAGATCAAAATCGCAATAATCACAGTAAGTATTTATTATAATTCTAATCAAAACCAATTCGATTCGCATTTCAAATAAATAGTGATTTCGAGAGATTACGAAGCACTAGCGCGAAGTGGCTCGCAGCCTGCGTCGGCGTCATGTACAAGAGCTTGCTTGTCTGTCTGTACCTCTCATATGCAGGCGGATGGGAAACTACCAGGCAGGTATTCGAAGGTACGAAGCCCAGTTTTGTTTTTAGGCGAAGGTGGTTAAAGGGCCTGCTGCCGCTTTGACTCTGCCTACCCCTTCGGGAATTATGAGCGTGATGCTATTTATGTATGTATGTATAATTGTAAATTCCGTTGGAGACTATACAGCACTCCAATTGTCAGTCCTGGGTGATGGTTGGATTATGTGAAAGATGATAAGAGTGAAATGGGAGTGGATAGCTTGATGATGGCTGACCGGGACGTGTGGAAGAGGAAGACGTGCTGCGCCGACCCCAGGTGAACTGGGAGAAGGGCAAGATGATGATAAATAAATAAATAAATATCACACTACATCACATACATTGATCTGACTCCGAGGTAAGTAGCTTAAGCACTTGTGATACGGTTATCAGAATCAACAGTGGTATTACAAATATATACTTAAATAAAATATTGGATCGGAACACCCAGACACAGAACAAACACAAGTATTCATCACACGAATGTTTGTCCTGGGTGGGGATCGAACCCACAACTCTTGAGGCAGGGTCACTACCGAATGCGCCATCGAGCCAGTCAAAATGATGATGAATTGTGAGTCCTGACTAGAAGATGTTATTCATACGTGGTCAAGTGGTAGCGTCGCCTAAAGACCAAGATGTCCCGGGTTTAAATCCCGGGTCAGAACAAAAATTAGCGGTTAAGTATTTTAATATTGAATTAACAGTCGGAGTCAGTTAATCACCCTCGTGCAGCGGAAGCACGTTGAGCCGTTAGTCCTGCGCCTGATCTCTCTCCGGTCATTGCTATCTCAACGGACTATGAGAGTGAAGTAATAGAGAGTGCACCTGTGTTTGCGCACACACTTGTGCACTATTACATCTCCTGCGCAGATGGCTAATCCTCGTCGAGATTGGCCGCCGTGACCAATTTCGATTAGAGGATATTATTATATTATGCATACGTACACCGCCACTTCCTCATCCCTAAAGGGGCAGAATCTAACAGCCATTCGATCCATGAACTTTATTCAACCAAAAATAAAATAATGTTGAGCTAAATGTAAAACTACGAACTAGCTCATATTTTGTAAATAACCTTTCCAAGGAAAGGATGTGATTATAAGGATTCATTTCCTTCTAGAGAATATTTCAAAGCAGGTTGCTGATACTTAAAAATTCTATTTCACAGATACGACATGCCCGCCCCAACTAAATATAATCAAAGGTAAGGGATCAGGCAGGCAGCGGTGGTAGCTCAGGAAGGAAAACAACGTGATGAAAACTGCAAATTCAAACCACTTTGGATTTGTAACCATGATCCAAAAATTGTCTGGTTCCTCTATATTAGGGTTACGAAGGTCAGATAGGCAGTCGCTTCAAATTCAAATTCAAATTCAAAATCTCTTTATTTATATAGGCTTTAAAAAGCACTTATAAATAGTCAATTTAAACAGAAAAAAGGATTACCACCGGTTCGGAAGGTAGAATCTATCGAGAAGAAACCGGCAAGAAACTCGATAGTTACTCTTTTAAATGCAAAGATTTACAATTTCATGCTTAATAATCTATAGGTACTTATTAGGTAAAAACACTGCAGGTGAACACTTCATTATGAAGTTAAACATATATGCTTATCATTTAGGAAGTCTTCAATCTTATAATACCCCTTATTTATTAAGAACGCTTTAATGCACAATTTAAACTTATGTGAAGGTAATGCTAGTAGACTTTCTGGAAGTTTATTAGATATTTTAATACTAAGACCGATAAATGAATTACCCTCTTCTGGAGTCTATGGTTTGGAACAATTCAATGTAATTACCAGACTCACTATATCCTGGATCATGGTCTAAGCGGACCCCGCCTAAGTACGGGACATAACGCTAGGAAGATCATGAAGGGATCAGGCAGATTATAACAAACCTGAGTAAACTCGGTTAATTAGTTGGTTGCAATTAAAGATCGACCAAGTTGTCCTGGTATAATTAAATAAATTCTCCAGACTGACACACCAATTCCCTAGTTCCAAACTAAGCCTATAAGCTTGTACTATGGATACTAGGTGAACATGACTCGAGTACAAATGTCCATGTTCATCACACGAAACATTTACCCCTAGCGAGATTCGAACCCACGACTCTTGGTTTCGTGGCCAGGGTCTTTAACCACTCAACCAACGGACCTCTTAATAAGGAGACCATTAGATAATGGTTGCCACTCATCATTTGCCATGCGCCGAGGCGATATTTAAATAAATCATCTATCTGTTCATAGAATTTAGCGGGTCCTTCGTAACGTCATGCGACCTTCTGGTGCCCCTGGACTTTCCAAACCGGAAGGACCCCGTTCCGACTCGTTACCACAGCATGGAATTAGACGGTTGCACCCCAAAGGTGTCCTACGCGGAGACCTTCAGAGCGCAGAACAGAACTGTCGCCAGCGAGTTGGTGCTGAAGAACTTGCCGGATGAGCTGCCGGCGCAAGCGTTCGCCTGTCTGCCGGCGTCGCTGATGCGGCTGACGTTGACGGCGAGGCGTTCGTTGACGCTGCCACTCGGTGCGCTGGCGAGCGTGCACGTGAGCACGTTGAAGCTGACGCGCGTGCGCGCAGACCAAGTACTACCTGGCATGCAACGGATCGTGGTGACGCACAGTGGGGCGGCCGCGCTGCCCCGCGGAGCGTTAGATGTCGTTGACCTTACGGTACAGGATTTGGTATTCACTGGCGCTTGGAATAGTGTTCAATAGAGATCTATCCTCCTGCATTGCTGTTCTTTATAAAGAACAAAATGGATACACATGTTTAGTCCTGACTTTATGTAAATACACATACTTAATGTGACGCCATTTTTCCCATGAAGGAATGTTTATGTAAATAAAAAGCCTATCACAGTTTTCCATCCAACCCAGCCCACTGTCCCGTGTTGGTTTGGGACTTAAAAAGAAAATGCCAACTGTAGTTCTTGTCTAGCATATCGTAAAAGGTGACTAATGATATATCGGATTTTAGGTGTGTGATTGTGTAGGCGACAGGTTAGCCGCTTGTCACTGCTTTTACACAATTTTCCATCCAACCCAGCTCGGCTTAACTTTCGGCTGAAGGTGGTTGAAGGGGCATGTTGCCCCTTTGACTCTACCTACCCCTTCGGAGATTGGGGACGTGATGTTATGTATGTATGTATGGAACTCGCGACCTTCGAACCCGCGACCCTTAGTTCCGTGGCCAAGGTCTCTGACCACTTAACCAACGGACCAGTTGACTAACAACGCTAAGATCATAATGAAATATACTGTATAACCCAATCCGCTTAGGAGTGGGACTTCATAGTACCTTTGTTACTTGCAGGTTGAAGAGTCAAACTACATTTCCCTTAAGGGGAGAGCCCCGCGCCTGCAGCAGCTGCGGGTCACAGCCCCGCTGGTGGAACTGCCTGAAGCCCCAAATCTGCCGACTCTGGAGCTGTACCAACTTGGTTCTGAGCTACCTCCAGACCTCCTGAAGAGCGTCAGTCAGTTGACAAACTTCACAGCTGAGCGAGGCAGCTTCACCACGTTACCAGAGACTTTCTTTACATATACACTGAAACTGAAGACAATTAACTTGAATAATAATCAGCTCAGCTACTTGCCGAGGCAAGTGGGGTACATTAATGGTTTAAATTAATTGTAGGTGTGAAAAGCCCCATGGTTCTCCGTTACAGCGTAATATTTACATCTGAAAGGTCCCATATTGGTCTGGGACTTAAAATTAAGGTGCCAACTGTGTCTCTTGCCTAGCATGTCGTAAAAGGCGACTAAAGGTATATCGGGTTTTGGGTATGTGATTGTGTAGGCGACGAGCTAGCCACTTGTCACTACGTTTTCACAATTTTCCATCTAACCCAGCTCAGTTTTGTTTTTGACTAATTGTGGTTAAAGGGACTTGCTATCCCTTGGACTCTGCCTACCCTTTCGGGGATTATGGGTGTGATGTTGTGTATGTATGAAAGGTATACAGTTTTGTGCAGATTAAAAGTTCCATGTTGGTCTGAGACTTCATAAAAACCGCCTTAAAAAAACCCCGCAAAAAATGTTTATAAAAAACACAAGTAAAAACTGCCTTAATAGCTATTTAAATGTCTAAACACTAAAAAGTATAAAATAAATTCTTTCGACTGCTTCGATGAAAGTATTATTCTTTAACACGTATTTAAATATTTACAATAATCAGTTAGTTTTGGAGTCGGTTTGGTTCCTTTTAACACATACCCATTGGTCGAGTTATCAGCGACCCTGGCCACAAAACCAAGGGTCGGGTTCGAATCCCGCTAGGGGCAAATGTTTCGTATGTTGAAAATGGGCATTGGCACTCAAGTCATTAATATTTATAGACATATTTAAGTATGTCTATCCGTTCACCTAGTATCCATAGCACAAGCATAAGCTTAGTTTGGAACTAGGGAATTGGTGTGTCTATGCCTTACATTAGGAGTGTGTAAGGCATAGTGTCCAAAAAGTGGTACATTGTATGTGTGTGACGTCGCAACATGTCCTCAGCTGGCTGTTCTTGGGGATGAAAAGCTTGACGACTCTGAGCTTGAAGGGCAATTTGCTGAGAGCGCAAGACCTTGGCCCCTTGCTACGGCTCACTGGGTTGAAGGTCCTTGAACTCGACAGGAACCCCATCGGAGACTTATGCCCAACAGGTACGTCAATATTTTTCAATTTATTCTCCTGAAGGATTTCGCTTACGGCGGCCAATCTCACCAGGATTAGCCGGATACGCAGGATATTATAGTGCACAAGTGTGTGTGCAAAAAGCGGTGGTAGCTTAATAGTAAGGACACGCGCCTCTTAACCGAGGAATGCAGGTTCGAACCCGGGCACGTACCTCCGGATCAAATCTATGTACGTATTCATACCACTAGCTCAACGGTGAGGGAAAACATCGTGATGAAACCTGCAAATTCAAACAAATTTGGATTTCTAACCATGATCAAAAATTGTCTGGTTCCCCTGTCTTAGGGTTACGAAGTCAGATCGGCAGTCGCTTCAATGTAATTACCAGACTCGCTAAATCCTGGATCATGGTCTAAGCGGAACCTGTCTAAACACGGGACATAACGCTAAGAAGATCATGAGTATATAACTAACTAACTAACTTACTAAACTTCACGCCACTTTCCTAGCGGGGTAGGCAGAGAGAACCGAATATAATATATAATATATTAACTAAACAGATATACAGTAAAAATATGGAAGGATGTAGGAGCCACTAAAGGCCCAGGCTCACCTACCACGACCACATTGGTCGTGTATTAACAGAAGGTGATGTTAGGAGCCATAAAAACCGTAGAGCTTGTATGAAAAGGATCATGAATGTTGAAGAGGCGAGTGAGGTGTGTAAGGATCGTGCCATATGGCGTTCGGTTCTCTCTGCCTACCCCGCTAAGGAAGTTGCATGAAGTTAATTAGTTTTTCTATGTTATGTATGAGTTTCGTTCCAGGAAATTCGACATTAACGGCTCTGAAAGAGCTAACAAAACTGTCTCTCACTGAGACGGGGTTGCCGCACCTCTGCCTGGACTGGCTGCACAGCATGAGCAAGCTGCAACTCCTCGACATTAGACACAACCTCATCCGCTGCTTCAGCTGCACTGACATACGCGTGCGCCGAGACCTGCGCACTACCTCTTTAGAAATAAGGATGGAGAACAACCCGATTGAAACTATTACTCGCACGAATTCGGACCACGATGTAGTAGTAGCTCGCATTGCTGCTCCAGTGCAGGTCAGCTCTTCTAAAACTTGACTTTGACTTTGACTTTGACTTTGACTTTGACTTTGACGTATAAGGCGATTTATAAATAAATAAATAAATTCTCCAGACTGACACACCAATTCCCCAGTTCCAAACTAAGCGTGCATGCTTGTGCTTGAGTTATGGATACTAAGTGAACGGATTGACATACTTAAATAATGTTTATGAACATCCATGACTTGAATACAAATATCCATGTTCATCACACGAAACATTTGCCCCTAGTGGAGAACCCGCGACCGTTGGTGTCGAGCCAGGGTCTCTCACCACCCGACCAACGAGCCAGTCATTAATGGTGACGAGCCAACCGCTTGTCACTACCTTACAATTTTTCTATAATAATCTGGGACTTAAAATTAATATGCCAACTGTGTTTCTTGCCTAGCATGTCGTAAAAGGCGACTAATGGTATATCGGGTTTTGGGTGTGTGATTGTGTTGGCGACGAGCTAGCCACTTGTCACTGCTTTTCACAATTTTCCATCTAACACAGCCCAGTTTTGATTTTGGCTGTGGTTAAAGGGGCCTGCTGCCCCTTCGACTCTGCCTACCCCTTCGGGGATCATGGGCGTGATGCTATGTATGTATTTAAATAATTTATTTCTAAAAATAGATTCAATAATAATCCACGTCAAATATTATTGCCCTACCAGCACCTCGACGTGAATGGCTGAGAAGAGACGCCGCAACAACCTCAGCAGATGTCTTTTGTAAATGCAAACATAATATTACTTATCTGTAATGTTTATTATAAATAAAAATTTCACTGCTTCAGAGCAGACCATCCTGTCGAAATGTTGTTATCAATTTAATTTCTGTTATATAAACAAATTTTAATTGTAACAACCTTTTTTTACTTATCTTTTATCAAACAAGATTTAATAAAAAAAAAAAATTATATACGGACAGTTCTATCACAACTTTGTCATTTTATTAAATATTTGTATACATAGACTCACAAATAACTACTTTTCTTATCAAGTCTGAGTTTTAGAATAGCCACATGTGTTAATGATACTATTATGCTTTTTGAGTATTAAGTTGTAAATTATTGACATTATTATTATTCCATCTATTCCAGCCCAGTTTTGTTTCATGCTGAATGTGGTTAAAGGAGCCTGCTACCCCTTTGACTCTGCCTACCCCTTGGGGGTTATGGGCGTGATGTTATGTTTGTTTGTTAATTAGTTTATCGACATTAAATCAATGCTTATTATGTCTTTATGTCTACCGAAATTATGGATGTGTGCTCTGCATCTGCAATTAATAGTCTCACATAGGCCTTCAGTGTTGAGAAGGTAATTTACATAAACTAAAAAGAGCAGTGGTCCTAATATATTTCCCTGAGGTACTCCAATATGGAAAAGTCTGCTAGGAAAATTAATTTCATTAACTTAACCTTTTCGTAACATGACACATAATAAAGCTAACATAATGCTATAATTTCACAAGTAAGGACACATCAAAGGCTTTTGATCAGCTATAGATATTTAAACTAGAGCCCAAATCTTCAAATAAAACTATGTGGTATAAAGTACACTATAAGGTTTATTAGGAAAGCGAACGATTATAATATTTTCTGGAGCATATTTTATATAACCTTGAAAAACCGAAATGCTTGAAATGAAATGAAATGAAATGAAATGATCTTTATTTACGTAGGCTCAAATAAGCACTTATAAATCGTCAGTACATACAAATGAAAATAAAAATTTACCACCGGATTCGGAAAGTAGCTTCTATACGAGAAGAACCGGCAAGAAACTCGATAGTTACTCTTTTCATCGCCAAATTTACAATAAGTATCGATAACAATTATCATATCCTTAAGCTACTATGCTATACAAATCTAAAAAAGTAAATATGTATAATAGCAATTACAAATATTTGTCACTTAAAAAATCTTCTATATTATAATAAGCCTTTCTCATAAGATGATTTTTAATGTGTAATTTAAATCTATGCATAGGCAGTTCAATTATATTGCCTGGTAGTTTGTTAAATAATTTTATACTTAACCCCCTAAATGAACTACTAGTCTTGTGAAGTCTTAGATACGGAACGGCAAGCTTGTGTTTATTTGTTGCGCGATCTAAAATACTGCTTACGCCATCTATTGGTGGCGTTTGGTACTACTAGCTCCCACTAGTTTCAGCTGCTAACGATTGTCATTGCAATTCATAATAACTAAATGTAAACAATATTTACTGGTTACATGAAATAAAATATAATAATAAAAACAAATTGGACACTCAATGTGTGTTCCGTGGAACTCTGGAGCTGCGCGAAATCTTTCTGCGGGTCCACAAAAATTGGTACTGATCATAATTAATAAAATACTAAAGGGGTAGGTACTATATATAAGAAAATCCGTTAAATGTTAAATATTTCCGTATATTATAATATTAGACTTCTGGTCCTCGTCGACTCGACTACTTAAGCTGCTCGTTTCCATCATACTTGAACTCCTTCAGAGATTTGACGAACTTGTACTCTTCTGGATTGATGTAGCCCAGTTGATTGTTAGCAACATTCAGTCTCTCCAGCTTGGCGAGTGTGCTAAACTCATCTCTGCATATAATAAAAAAATATTCGATTGACATTTCAATACCATGGTCACAAACACGTTGTAAAATAGTTTGTATAGATCATTAGATATAGTCAGATAGTTAGACCGATCCGATATAATAATATAATAAATAAATATCAGACAACATCACATACATTGATCTGACTCCGAGGTAAAAAACAATAACAACAGTAGTATTACAAACTACATATACTTAAATTTAACACCCAGACACAGAACTAACACAAGTATTCATCATACGAATATTTGTCCTGGGGATTGAAGCCGACGACTCATGGCGCATGGGGCAGGGTCACTACCGAATGCGCCATCGAGCCTGTCACCATCTTATCCATCTATCTCACAGGTCTTATCCTGTTCTCTTAAATGAGGGTTACTAATAGACGGGTTCGGGAGCTCTAAGAAATTAAAATCCTACTTGCCTACTTAAGCTGTCAAGCTTATTGTTGCTCAAGTCGATAGTCTCAAGATGCGGTGAGTAGCTGAAGAAATCATTTGGCAGCGTGGTGATACTGCTATTCGCTATCACGAGGTGACGCAGCTGCGATCCGCCGCGCAGGAATGTATCCGGCAGCTGCTGCTGAGACAGCTGGCGCAAGATCAGCGTGTGCAAATCGGGGTACCCCTCCAGGAACCCATCAGCTGGTTTAACGCCAGTCAGATCCAGCTCATGCAGGGCCGGGGCCTCCAACAGTGACGCCTTCGGCGCCGTCACTGTCAGCTTCTTCAGTTTTGCTGAGTAACCAGACAGAGATATTGGTTTCTTCTCTACGATCTGAAAGTAGTTTCCACTCGATATCTTACTTTTTTAGAGATACTTAAGTGATAGTACAACGAAATAGACGGAATATCGATAGAGCTTTCGATAATATTAACTAACTAAACTTCACGCCACTTCCCTAGCAGGGTAGGCAGAGAGAACTGAATGCCATATGGCACCATCCTAACACACATACATACATAACATCACGCCCATAATCCCCGAAGGGGTAGTCAAGTCAAGTCCTTATACACTTCTCTTGCCTTTTCAACATTCATGATTGTGTTCTTACAAGCTCTACGGTTTTTATGACTCCTGATCCTTATTCTTCTTCGATAATATTAGATGCTTGTAAGCTATTTAATTTGAGCCAACTTAGAGAAATTCCAGGGTATAAAACAACTTATTTTTTTTGCCTAGTCAATTTTATCGTCAAGTGGCCCTTAGATCATACGAATCCCTTCATACGATAGAGGGCATGGCAGCATTAGACTGTGCAAATTTGTCTCTTCTTTAAAGAGTAGAATGAATAATGGGTACCGTCAGTTCCTGCGCTTGAAGAGCTCCTGGCTGCAGCTCCTCAAAGCCAGTCTCGATCAGTGTTAGTTGCTTCAAGTACTGCGGGACTTCCTCGGAGTGAACTCTCACTAGGGTCAACGATGTGATCGGGTTGACCTGCCTCAACACGCCATTGGGGATCACCAGATATTCGGCTGCTTCTAAGTGTAGCGCTTTGAGAGTAGGCAGAGACATCAGAGAGACAGATGTGAAGTTAGTGTTAAGGGGTAGATCGTTGAGGTATAAGTTATCGCCAATAGTAATATTGAGAGACAAGAGCATATTGGAGATGCGTTTGTGGTTCTTTTGTGGGACACAGCCATGTAGTTTCACGGTGTTGAAGTGGGTCATCCGGGGGAAGACTGGAAGCGCTGGATGATCCAACGCGATCTTTTGACTGCAGAACATTGAGAAGATGTTGCTTGCGTCGTATTGAAGAACGAGCTTGTCGCCTAGTAATGGTAGAAAGAATAAAGCAAATATTTAGTTTATATGGGACTTCAACATGTGCTCGCTGTATTTTCTAGCATTTTGTTCAGGACGTCTAATCTATACTAATATTATAAAGAGGAAAAATTTGTATTTTTGTGTGTGTGTAAAAATTCCACTTCCACTATTGAAAAGCTACATTATCTGGAAGTAACAGAGGCTATATTTTATCCCCATATATATACGGTACTTTGGGGCCGATGATATTTATACAAACAGACACATATTTCAGTTAAGAGACTTGACTACCTCGTTGGTCTAGGTTGGCATGCGCCGCCTAAGGCCTAACAGGTCTCGGGTTCAAATTCCGGGTCGGGCCCAAAAATTGTGGCTGGTTATTTCTATATTAAAATTACTCAGTAACAGCCAGGAGTTGGTGGTATAATCACCTAGTTTTGCAATCGATAGTTTAATGGCCAAATTATCTATACGATTGATAGGAAAATCGATAGTATCGATAGTATTGCACTAACAGAGACATCGATAATGTTAAATACCATGGCCTATTGATATTTAAAGACAATCGAACCAATGAACTATCGATACTCATCATCTTCCTAGCGTTATGTCCCGTGCTTAGACGGGGTCCGCTTAGACCATGATCCAGAATTTAGCGAGCCTGGTAATTACATTGAAGCGACTAACGATCTGACCTTCGTAACCCTAAATAGGGGAACCAGACAATTTTTGGATCATGGTTACAAATCCAAAGTTGTTTGAATTTGCAGGTTTCATCACGATGTTTTCCCTCACCGTCGAGCTAGTGGTATGAATACGTTCATAGATTTAAAAAATCCAGAGGTACGTGCCCGGGTTTGAACCCGCACTCCTCGGTTAAGAGGCGCATGTCCTTACCATTGAGCTACCACCGCTCTCCGAAATGAACTATCGATACTATCTATAGTTTTTGTACTATCGATAGTATCGTTACTATTGATAGTTCATTTGTTAGCAGCGATCGGAACTATCGATACTATTGATAGTATTATTGTTCACCAAAAGTTTTCAATATCAATAGACTATCGATACTATCGATTGTCTTCAACTATTAATAGGCTATCGACAAATAATCGATATTGGCCTATCGAGTGCCAACACTCCTTTATTCTCACTAGTTCGATCGTCGAACTAGGGAGAATATTACACTATTTGAAACCAATACCTACAAAATTCACAAAAATATTACGACACGAGGTTTGTATATTTAAGAGGAAGGCCAAATTAAAGATGGATGGATTGTGTGAAAGATGATATGAGTGAAATGGGAATCCACTACCATTTCACTCATATCATCTTTTACACAATCCATCCATCTTTAATTTGGCCTTCCTCTTAAATATAAAAATCTCGTGCCTTCTTCTTCCTCTTAATCTTCCTCCCTTAAATATAAAAATTGAGCTTGATGACGGCTTACCGGGACGTGTGGAAGAGGAAGACATGCTGCGCCGACCCCAGGTGAACTGGGAGAAGGGCAAGAGGATGATGATGATTTTTATATTTATAACAGTTTAATACACTTACCATATATAAGATATATATCATCGTCTTCGGTATACTTTTCGTTTTTACAGCCCGTTTGTGAGCGCGGGCACTCCGTGCGCACGCGGCACTCGCGGTCCTTATCGGAGTAGCAGGTTCTCTCGTACTTCGCCTCGAGTTTGAAGGCGGCACTGGGCACGTGTGTAACCCTCGTCAGCCAGTACGTGTCGCACGTGCAGATGAGCTTGCTGGTCTTCACAACCACTTTCTGCAGAAGACCATAAGTGTCATTTAAGTGTTAATGAAAATATTTTTTTTTTTATTTCTTTATTTATTTTTATTTTTAATTTTGTCTCATGTCAAAGTCAAAGTCAAAGTCAAAGTCAAAATATTCTTTATTTATATAGGTTTCAAAGAAACACTTATGAATCGCCAAAAACAGTTGAAAGAGATATGATTCTACCAACGGTTCGGAATGTTGCATCTACTGAGAAGAATCCGGCAAGAAACTCGGTAGTTACTCTTTTCAACAACAGTATTAATAAAGTTATAAGAATCATAATTTAACTTTGAACCATGTTTCAAAGTGGGCCTGGTGTGAAATAAGAAAATGAATATTTATAATTACTAAGAAAAAATAAAAATATGACCCGACTAGAAAACAATGTAACAATTAGTTGTTTTACTCGGGGATTACAATAAGATAGGAAAAAAATGCTCGATTTTTTTCTTCTATTCAGCAAACCAAAAACAATGAATATACAGCGCGTTAGTACCGCGTGACGTCAGTAGGTGCGTACAATTTTACCGTCCTAGTGACGTAAAGCCGCCTTTCAGGCCTTCGAAGCGGAATATCTTTGTAATCAAATAATAAATTATAAATTAATATCCGACGACATCACATACATTGATATAACTCCGTGGTAAGTAGCTTAAGCACTTGTGTTACGGATATCAGAAACAACAGTGGTATTTTACAAATATATACTTGAATATTGGATATTAACACCCAGACACAGAACAAACACAAGTATTCGTCACACGAATGTTTGTCCTGGGTGGGGATCGAACCTACAACTTTTGGCGGATGGGGCAGGGTCACTACCTAATGCGCCATCGAGCCAATTGTTTTTAATATTAAGAAGATAAGCAAAATATTCGTAGTCAATATTTTTTGATAGTCTAATTTATTTATTTATTTATTAGGTCTACCAACGTTTATATACACTAAAAAACAATTAAAATAATGAGAAAGGTTGCTTAACTACTTAACTTGCGAAAAATCGATTAAAGGTAAACACTGCATGACTACAGAACAACCAATTTTTGAACTTAAAATTAAAAACTTAATGTTACACACTTAATGCGATATATTCATTCATTTTAAATTTTGTAACGGGTACGAAGTCCGGCAGGGGGGGTCGTGGTCGTGACGTCACCGCCAGAAGAAACACGATGAGGTGGAGTGAAGCGACTTTTATTACAACGTCCGAGTTACAGCCACATATGCACGAAGCAGAGTGCCAAATATACAGAAGTATATAAATATAGGATCAGATAATGTTCCTAAGGGGCTACAGAGTTCTGACGGACAGATGCACTGTAAGCTTCTATGGATTTTATCTTAACACATGAGGTCTATGGGTGACCCTTATACTTCCGAGAAAACGAAATGCCACCGCGATGTAAAGTACAGCCAACGCCATCTATTGGCGAAGAGTGGAACTAGACGTTGACGTCTACTCGGTGCGTGTTGACGTCTTATACGACTTTAATTATGTTATGTTACAATTTTAAATTAAAGTAAAACAAAACTACAATTCATAATACGGACGGGGTCCGCTTAGACCATGATCCAGGATTTAGCGAGACTGGTAATTACATTGAAGCGACTGCCGATCTGACCTTCGTAACCCTAAGATATGAGAACCAGACAATTTTTGGATCATGGTTACAAATTCAAAGTTATTACAAAACTACAATTATAATATAATAAAATCATGCATAGATTAGGGCGTAGACTTCTGAAGTAGTTTACATACATACATACATACATAACATCACGCCCATAATCCCCGAAGGGGTAGGCAGTGTCAAAAGGACAGCAGGCCCCTTTAACCACGTTGAATCATAAACAAAACTGGGCTGGACTGGGTTAGATGGAAAATTGTGAAAAAGTAGTGACAAGTGGCAAGCTTTTAGTTACACCATTAGTCGTCTTTTAAAAAGGCTTATTATACTTTAGAAGATTTTTTAATTGACAAATATTTGTAATTGCTATTATACATATTTACTTTATTATAGATTTGTATAGCATAGTAGCTTAAGAATATGATAATTGTTATTGATACTTATTGTAAATTTGGCGATGAAAAGAGCAACTATCGAGTTTCTTGCCGGTTTTTCTCGGTAGAAGCTACTTTCCGAATCAAAATAAGCTCTTATAAAACTGAAGATTTATAAGAGCTTATTTGAGCCTACGTAAATAAAGATAATTTCATTTCATTTCATTTCATTACGACATGCTAGGCAAGAAACACATTTGGCATATTATTTTTAAGTCCCAGACCAACAACCGACATAGACACTTGAAATATATTTAGTTTCAGCTAACCTGTTTAGGTGGCTCACTGAAAAACGCCTCTTCGTGATCGGGCCAGGAGCAGGCGATGGTATTGAAGGTATTGTTCTCCAGCAGGATCTTCGCGGGCACTTCCCGATGCGCTCGCAGGTCGGCGCAGCGCGGGCTCTGTATGTAGTTCCCGGACAGGTCGAGCAATCCCAGATGACGCATTTCGAGCCAGTCCGGGCAGATGCTCCAAATCTTGGATTGCGAGAGATTCAGATGGTTGAGGTCAGTGAGCTGATAGAGTGGGGAGAAGCCTGCGATGTAACAAGGATATATGAGACAAATATTAGAAAGAAGCTTTGTTTATGAAACAAAGGAGGTTTTTATAAGGATCGTGCCATATGGCGTTCGGTCCTCTCTGCCTACCCTGATAGGGAAGTGGCGTGAAGTTTAGTTAGTGAGTAAGCTTAGTCTAGCTAGACTAATATATCTATACTTATAATAAATCTGTAGAGAGGTCAATTCTGTACATGAAATATATTTTCAAAATAACTATCAGGGGGTGATTAGTGATCGATACTGATGCCAAAAATGCAATCAGTAAATTTTTTGTCTGTTTGTCTGTCTGTATGTTCCTTATAGAAACAAAAAACTACTCGACGGATTTAACGAAACTTGGTACAATTATTCTTCATGCTCCTGGGCAGGTTATAGTATACTTTTCATCACGCTACAATCAATAGGAGCAGAGTAGTGAAGGGAAATGTTGGGAAAACGGGAGAAGTTACTCCATTTTTTAAGCTTCCGTCGCGTGTGCAGCCTTAATGGTTAAAGTTACATAGAAATCATGTATGACGGAAATAGTCTTTATAATATTAACCATAAATGCGGGTGACACCGCTGGCACAGCTAGTAATATAATATAATATAATACAAACTTATATGTTTGTAATGAATAAACACAAAAACTAGGTGCACAATTTTCAAAATACTTTCTCCATTAAAATGTTTTTTTTTTGAACATATCTTTCATTATCGTTCCTTTTAACATTAGGGATAAAAAATTACCACCTAAAATGTTACATGATATGCAGTGAGTATTTACATAGCATGTGATTTCCCTACAATTTTAAACTAACTTCTGCCCGCGGCTCTGCTCGCATGGTACTATCGCTATAAATATAACCTCAGCCTAATAAACAAACCAAAATCATCTTTGTTTTAAAACCATGAATTTTACACAGATGTCGTATTTTTTTGTGTAGGCGACAGGTTAGCCGCTTGTCACTGCTTTTTCACAATTGTCCATCTGACTCAGCCCGGCTTTATTTTTGGCTGAATGTGGTTGAAGGGGCTTGCTGCCCCTTCGACTCTGCCTACCCCTTCGGGGATCGTGGGCGTGATGTTATGTATGGCGTATTACTAAGAAACAACTAACCTGTGCTTGTTGCGACATCTTGTATTATACCTGACAAACAGACTAAACTTTGCTGTAGTTCCAATTACTCACCACTGTCGCTGTTCTTGCGCAAGTTATAGCAGTAACTTTTCAAGTATGGGCAGTGACCCTCTGTTGTACGTAGTATATTATAACTCTGTGCTAATATGAAATAGGATTATATGTACATAGAAGAAAAATTATTACCTTTAGAACAGAATTCTCCAATACTGTTCTGACTGAGATCGAGAGTTTTCAGTGTTTTGATGTGGCTCAAAACGTTAAAATGTTTCGCCTGTAATAAGTTGTCTCGCAAATCCAGATGCCTTAATTCTTTGAGTCCCGAAAACAGACCGCTGAGGAAGAGTCAAGACATTAGACTTGATATAAGTTAAATTATAACAAAAATAAAAACCGACTTAAAAAAACCCCGCAAAAAATGTTTATGAAAAAAACACAAGTAAAAACTGCCTTAATAGCTATTTAAATGTCTAAACACTAAAAAGTATAAAATAAATTCTTCCGACTGCTTCGATGGACGTATTAATCTTTAACACATTTTTATGTTTGACTGGCTCGATGGCGCATTCGGTAGTGACCCTGCCCCATGCGCCAAGAGTTGTGGGTTCGATTCCCACCCAGGACAAACATTCGTATGATAAATACTTGTGTTTGTTCTATGTCTGGGTGTTAATATCCAATATTTAAGTATATATTTGTAATACCACTGTTGTTTCTGATATCCGTAACACAAGTGCTTAAGCTACTTACCTCGGAGTCAGATCAATGTATGTGATGTAGTCGGATATTTATTTATATTATTATTAGTATATTTATTTATTTATTTACAATAATCAGTTAGTTTTGGAGTCGGTAAAGTAATTCAAATGTCCGTTCATACATTCAAATCACATATGAAAACATTTCTCATGAAAAAGGGCTATTATAGAATTGAAGACTTTTTAAATCACAGGAATCTGCAGTCTGCGCTCTAATTCTTGCATTGTCTACTCTACTATTGTAATGTATTACATTAATTGTATTTGAATTATATAAATTTGTAGAAGTAGATATGACGTTGACGTTGTATTTGGTTACTAGCTGACACGGCGCCATTGGCACCCCCCCCCCCTTTTTTTTAAATATTCAACATAACTTTAACACAACTAACAAGGAAGATTAAAAAAAAGGCCTCCGCGCCACTAACTAAACATTGAAACTCCTCAGGTGCTCCAACTTGACAGGCAACGTAAGTCACACATTGAGATAATAAGCGCTCTAAATGACACATATCCGTTAATTGGTATCAATAAGTATCTGACTCGCACATGCATAAACGTGGCTTCACGCTATATTATGACAGCGTGGAGTCCTTCTTTTTTTTCTAGTCCGTGACCACTAATATGTGTATTTTTTTTTCTTAGTAATTATAAATTTTTATTTTTCTTATTTCACACCAGGCCCACTTTGAAACATGGTTTAAAGTTAAATATGATTCTTACATCTTTGTCAATACTGTTGTTGAAAAGAGTAACTATCGAGTTTCTTGCCGGATTCTTCTCGGTAGATGCAACATTCCGAACCGGTGGTAGTATAATTTATTATCCTTTTTGTTATGTATATTGACTATTCATAAGTGCTTTCTTGAAGCCCATATAAATAAAGATATTTTGAATTTTAATTGAATTTGATACTGTGACTAGTGACTGGCTCAATGCCTACACTATTACAAACCCATCAACGAAGTGATTTTCATTTTTTACGACAGGCTGAGCGAAGAACACAGATTTGACATTATTTCTATGTTTGAGCTTAAAAAATATATGTGTAAGGATCGTGCCATATGGCGTTCGGTTTTCTCTGCCCACCCCGCTAGGGAAGTGGCGTGAAGTATAATTAGTTAGTTAGTTTTAAAAATATATTATTTTTATTCAGTAAAGAACTGTGCTCACCTTGGCAATGACTGAAGATGGTTTTTCGATAAGTCAATTTCGCTTATCATCGGTGAGTAAGCAAAGAGATCACTGGGCAAAGACTCGAAGTTGTTCTGCGATGCTGTAAAGACGAGTAGCGAATGACTGTCTAGCAGGAATTTCGTCGGCAGCGCCTTCAGGATTAGCTGATTGACCGTCACCCTGGTCAGCGCAGGGAACCCGCTGAGAGTTTCGGGCTTCGCTTCGTACAGCTCCAGGTGCTGAAGCCTCGGTGCTTCCGGTAATCTATCCACCGGCGCTGACAATATTAGCTTCGTCAATTCCGGCAGCGTTCCTCTGAATGACCACAGATTTTCCTCCACCAACTGTAAATTATGCGTTTCATGATGCAGTCTTTAGGTTCCCATACACATACATACATAACAGCACGCCCATAATCCCCGAAGGGGTAGGCAGAGTCAAAGATGCAGCATGCCCCTTCAACCACATTTAGCCAAAAATAAATCCGGGCTGGGTTAGATGGAAAATTGTGACAAAGCAGTGACAAGCGGCTAACCAGTCGCCTACACAATCACACACCCAACCCGATATACCATTAGTCGCCTTTTACGACATGCTAGGCAAGAACCACAGTTGGCACATTCTTTTTTTTTTGTCCCAGATCAACATGGGCCAAGTCCCAGACCAACATGGGACATAGGTTCCCATGTTTATTGAAAACCAAACAGCAATCTACTACTTCACGCTAAAAATAAAAGAGTGAAATCGTACCTCAAGGAACTGCACCGTTTCAATGGCTTCAGCGTAAAGACTCTGGAGACCTATACCCTTCAGTGACACCTCAGTCAAGTGTCGCGGCAATAAACCTACGGGCAATCTAATGAGGTTCAGTTGGTGGTACCTATGCAAATTATTGGAATTGCGCTTGGCCACCGCGCGCAGTTTAAACTTGTGAAGGGAGGACGGGAGGTCCGCGATCCATTTAGCAGTGAAACCAGCGTCAGCTGGTACGTCTAACAGTGTAATTTGGTTGGTGAAATTGACGTTGAGTGCTTGTAATGTTGACACGTAGGTCTGCTCTTCGCCGGGCACACAATACGTGAGTGTGACGTCTTTGAAGACCGTTAGTGTTGGAAGGCCCGGGCGTTCGAAGTCGTCAAGTGCGGCGTCTTCGCAGGATGTCCGGTACCAATCGGGTTCCTCGTATTCGATTTTGAAAATCTGGTCTGTAGGTACAACATAGATTTATATAATATCAGTCATATTTGAGCTATTATAAACAACACATAATAGAATTTTACGCTTTTTCATTTATACATTCATTAATTTGAGCAAAATGGCCTAATACTATAAGGACACAGATTGTATGTTGTTTTAAACTTGATGTCTAGAGTTTACCAAAGTCAAAGTCAAAGTCAAAATATTCTTTATTTATATAGGTTTCAAGGAAACACTTATAAATCTTCAAATACAGGTAATTGCTATACAATTCTACCACCAATTCGGAATATTGTATCTACCTAGATAATCCGGCAAGAAACTCGGAAGATACTCTTTTCTTAAATAGTTGTAAATTAAATTCATGAGCTAAGATTTTCTCCTTTAAAAGATAATTATTTCCTTTTTTACAATGTCATTTGGATTTGAAAACTGACGTTTATATACTAACGACTGATTTTTACAATAGCGTTGGAACAATTTACATCTCTCTCCGAGGTTGGGGTATTTGGATGACGTAGTCTTCAATTCCAAATCTCAAGCTGTGTAAAGCGATGCGGCTTAGTGTTTCTTGGACATTATGATGAAATGTTAATTAGAGTGGATAATTATGTTCCTTGAATTTTACCTCTTCATCGAAAAATTGTACGTACATACATACATAGCGTCACACCCATAATCCCCGAAAGGGGTAGACAACTCTCCCTACCCCTTCGGGGATTATGGGCGTGATGTTGTGTGTGTGTGTGTGTGTGTGTGTGTGTGTGTGTGTGTGTATTCTATTGTTTGTTTACTATATATGTGAAATTCCTTCATATGTATTTTATTTATTGTTTCAATAAATCTCTTCCAATGGTGACTGGTCCGTTGGTCGAGTGGTCAGAGACCCTGGCCACAAAACCAAGGGTCGTGGGTTCAAATCCCGCTAGAGGCAAATGTTTCGTGTAATGAACATGGACATTTAATTAAAATAAAAAAAAAACAGTCTGAAGAATTAATTTGTACTCAAGTCATGAATGTTTACAAACGTATTTAATATGTAGTATGTCTATCCGTTCACCTAGTTTCTATAGCACAAGCATAAGCTTAGTTTGGAACTAGGGAATTGGTGTGTCAGTCTGGAGAGAGTTCAGTTTAGTAGTTTAAATCATTGCAAACTTGGCCTTGCGTCTCTTCAATTCAACTTTAAAACTGTATAATAATATGACTTTTATATTTAGCCACCCTAGCCGCTGTACAGACCGAAGGAATAAGTTAATGTTACCGTCTCCTGGGTGGCAGACCTTCCATTCCCTGCTGCACTTCGGCTTCCTGTCATGCCGCGAGAATATCTCAGCGTCCTTGGTCTGTCGCGCCAGCTTCCACAACCAGTACAAGTTGCAGTGGCACGGTGTGTTCTGGTCCGTCCACTGGTACACCACCTGGGCACGCCACACATGGTAATTAATTATCTATACTTATAATAAATCTGTAGAGAGGTCAATTCTGTACATGAAATTTTATCAAAATAACTATCAGGGGGTGATTAGTGATCGATACTGATGCCAAAAATGCAATCAGTAAAATGTTTGTCTGTCTGTCTGTCTGTATGTTCCTTATAGAAACAAAAACTACTTGACGGATTTTAACGAAACTTGGTACAATTATTCTTCATACTCCTGGGCAGGTTATAGTATACTTTTCATCACGCTACAATCAAAAGGAGCAGAGTAGTGAAGGGAAATGTTGGGAAAACGGGAGAAGTTACTCAATTTTTTAAGCTTCCGTCGCGTGTGCAGCCTTAATGGAGAGTTACATAAAAAATAATGGGTGACGGAAATAGTCTTTATAATATTAACCATAAACGCGGGTAACACCGCTGGCACGGCTAGTCTTAAATAACGTAAATAACTTAGTCACCGTATGTTTATGCATGATCAATCAACATAAATAAATAATAATAAATAATAAATATCACATTACATCACATACATTGATCTGACTCCGAGGTAAGTAGCTTAAGCACTTGTGTTACGGATATCAGAAACAACAGTGGTATTACAAATATATACTTAAATATTGGATATTAACACCCAGACACAGAACACATCATACGAATATTTGTCCTGGGTGGGGATCGAACCCACAACTCTTGGCGCATGGGGCAGGGTCACTACCGAATGCGCCATCGAGCTTGTCAATATAACAACATAACATGACATAGCATCACAACCATTATCCCCGAAGGGGTAGGCAGAGTCAAAGGGACAGCAGGCCCATTTAGCCAGAAATAAAACTAAATATCAACACGATCTGTTTACACAATCACTGGTCACACAGATGTCTGAAGATGTCGCTACAGACAAGAACAACTGAAAATTTTTACAATCAGATTTAATAAAGAAACGATAAGACGTCCTTACATTATCATTGGCTGGCCCGCTGGTCTAGTGGTCAGAGAACCTGGCCACGAAACCAAGGGTTGCGGGTTCGAATTCCGCTAGGGGCAAATATTTCGTGTGATGAACATGGATATTTGTACTCGAGTCATGGATGTTTATAAACGTATTTAGGTATGTCTATCCGTTCACCTAGTATCTATAGCACAAGCTTATTAGCTTAGTTTGGGACTAGGGAATTGGTGTGCCAGTCTGAAGAATTTATTTATTTATGTCCACCGTTAGCAGATTTAACTTTCGTATTTCAGCTAAAAATAAAGTTTAACTAACTAAACTTCTCGCCTCTTCCCTAGCGGGGTAGGCAGAGAGAACCGAACGCCATATGGCAAGATCCGTACACACCTCACTCGCCTCAACATTCATAATCCTTTTCATACAAGCTCTACGGTTTTTTGACTCCTAACATCACCTTCTTTTAATGCACGACCAATCTGGTCGTGGTACGTGAGCCTGGGCCTTTCGCGGCTCCTACATCCTTCAACTTTCGCATTGTATATCTGTTTAGTCAATATTTCGTCATCCATTCTTTCCACATGTCTGACAGGAGCATGCCTCTTCTTACCTTGACTCCGACGCTGCCTTCAGACCGACTCTCTTTCTTACATCATCATTCCAAACGCAGTCTGTGAGCGACACACCGCAGATTTTCCGCAGCGCACGCATCTCGACCGCGTTTATTCTACTTTTATGCTATTTCTGCCATACCCAACTCTCGCTTCCATATGTTAGCGTAGGAATCAGCACCGCATTGTGTATAGCGAGCTGGGCCTGCTGAAGATAGAAGTTTTCCTAAGGCTCCATTCACCCTATTCCCTGCATTCACTCTTCTTTCTACATATATCAGCGGAGGACCTTCCATTTCTACTAAATGCAGATCCTAGATATACAATTTCATTCACCTGTTCCAGCACTACATCGTCAACCGTTGTCCTTGTATCCGTTCTGGTTTCATCTCTTTCAAGTTTAGTTAAATCAAATATAGTTTAGTTTGGTTAAATGGGCGATGGTAGAATAAAAATATGAGATTTGATGTGTTAAGTGGTCTAGCATGTCTAGAAGTTGCGCGCGTCCTCGGTATTGTGCATCCGATGCCTAACGACCGCACGAGGAGCCGCGCAGAGCCGCACGCGCACCACCGGAGGAGCTGCCATATAGACCCAGTAGTGGGGATACCGACTCCTCAGGAACTGCGCCTCGGGAAGCCATATTTGGGTTGTGGTCGGTTCGAGACCAAAACCACCTCTGTTTCTCCAAGCAGAGAGTGACGGCTCGTGTGATTTACGCCAATAAAAAAAGGTCATGATCCAGGATAAATCAAGTCTGGCAATAACATTCAAGCGACTGCCGATCTGATCTTCAAAACCTTTAGGACTACTAGAAGATTCGGATCGTTTTAAACCATCACGGTACTATCATGGTTGGTCCAATTTTGTATAAATAACAAACCTTCACAGTATACTCGTCTTCCACAGCACGATTGTACATCTTCTCGGTGCATATGATGTCTTCAAGACCGTTGCCAGACAAGATTATGTACGGGCGCTCCTTGCTCTCTGCGACCAGGTCTGCGCACGAGACTCTGCTGATGGCGTTGTTTGAGAGGTCGACCTTACGCAGGGTGCCCGAGGGGCGCAACCAGTCGACGCAGACGCGCGTTGCCTTTGTGTCCGACAGAGCCACGTACTCTAGAGCTGGAAACTGCCGCAAGCTGGACTCGCCGCCTTCTGCATGACAAAACACCAGGGGTAAAGATGACCACTATCTACAATCGCGAATATTTCTGTACTAATGATAGTCTCAAGGACTTCAAATTAGTCAAAATATTTTCTATTTATAAATCAAATCAGATCAAATCAGTTTATTTTGCTGGAAAAGTGGTACAAAGATGGAAAATTATAATTTAGATCACATTTTTCACCAGTTTTTGGCATGCAAAACTATAACGTACAAATAGAATCTAAGTAGTTCAAATTAAACACTACTAACAATCACACTACATATAAATTATTATGACATATTTTGTAACATATCATTATGCCCGTAATCCCCTAAGGGGTAGACAGAGTCAAAAGCGTAGCTAGCGTAGCCCTTAACCATATTTAACCAAAAATAAACCATAAAGCAAGGTTAGATGGAAAATTGTTAAAAATAAATGACAAGTGGCTATCTCGTCACCTACACAATTACACCCAAAACCCGATATACCATAAGTCACCTTTACGACATGCTAGGCAAGAAACACAGTTGGCACATTCTTTTATAGTCCCAGACCAACATGGGACAAACATAAATAATTATAAACATAATTTTGTGTGCAAAATTAGACATCTGTTTTTATTAACGCCGTCTCTAGATATTACAATTTCTGAGGCCTTCGTTATCAGTACTCAGTAGAACCCTAAAGCTATGGTTTTATTTTATTTTTGAAATAAGATGTTTATTCTACGATCAATTACGCAAGTTTTATGAAAATCCATTTTTTTTCGGGACACCCTAGTGTCCGGGTTTGAATCCGTACTACTCGGTTAAGAGGCGCGTGTCCTGACAATTGAGCTACCACCGCTCCTCCGAATACCAAAGTTAACATGATATAAACTAATTCTTTAAAGTTGTTCAACACACTACACCTGAACATTGTTAGTTATAAGTTTTTGTTTCTGACAAATATGATTAAGGTAAAGAGAATGTATCAGCGAGACGAAAGAAAAAATTAACGGTTTTTGCGTCTTATTAATTCATGCACAATTCAAATCACTGAATGCTTATTGAAAACGCGTCCAATCGTAACAAATAAATTATTGTACACGCTTTATATAACCACAATGTTTTTACAATTTTCCATCTAACCCAGCTCATTGTCCCATGTTGGTCTGGGACTTAAAAATGATGTGCCAAGTGTGTTTCTTCCCTAGCTTGTCGCAAAAAGCGACTATTGTTATTTCGGGTTTTGGGTCTGTAATTGTGTAGGCGACGATGTAGTCACTTGTCGCTACCTTTTCATAATTTTCAATCTAACTCATCCCATTTTTTTTTCCGCTGGAACTTGGTTTAATGGGGTTGCTCTCCCTTCGATGGATCAAGAGCGTGATGTAATGTATGTCTAAATTTTAATTAGTGTTGATCTTCAATCAATGAATTGCATTTAATAAAAACATATTTTTTCTGCACATGAGTATTTAAGCTCATATTCCCCGAAGAGGTAGACAGAGTCAAAGGGGCAGCATGCCCCTTCAACCACATTCGGCAAAAAATAAAGCCAGGCTGGGTTAGATGGAAAATTGTTAAAAAAGCTGTGACAAGCGGCTAATCTGTCGCCTACAAAAACAATTACGACATGCTAGGCAAGAACCACAGTTGGCATATTCTTTTTAAGTCCCAGACCAACATAGGACAGTGGATTGGGTTGAATAGAAAGCTGTGAAAAAGGAATGACAAGTGGCTTGCTCGTCGCCTACTTAGTCACATACCCAAAAGCCCGTAAACCATTAGTCGCCTTTTACGACATGCTAGACAAGAACCACAGTTGGCACAATATTTTTTTGTCCCAGATAAATATGGGTCCAGTCCCAGACTAACATGGGACATGATAATTTGGTTTTTGTAAGAAATCTCAGCCCAACACGAGATATTATTAAAAATTGGATTTAAATTCGGGTGTATACCAGTACAGAGATCTCCCAGCGAATTCTTGTTTAGATACAGCTTCGTAAGCAGATTCACTTTTTTCAGGGCGACCAACACGCTTGCGCTCAGCTTGTTTTTCGCTAGCGACACAATCTTCAGGTTAGGAAGCCCGGCAAACAGCCCTCTGAGGAACAATTATATCAGTGAAACAAGGCGCTTGGTCGAGGAATAGAAAAGTCTACATTAAATTTTCTTGGAGGGTTTTCAATGTTAGATGTCGGAAGTGCGCAGGAGCTGCACCTGAGTGAAGGTGCTCGTGCAGCCGTCAGTACGGTGAATCCTTAAATGGTTGGCAACGGAAGAGTACCCATGCGTCGCAAGCGCATTTTAGCTACGATAACCGCTTACCATCGGCCGGTCGTACTCTGTTTTACCACATCTATAGCATTTACAATTTTAAATGCTGTCTACAAACTTCAGCGAGATTAAGATTAAGTCAAATCTTCAAAGCACAACACTTACTCGGGCAATACCTGCAGTTCCTTGGTTTCACTTATTTCGATTTCATTCAGGTTTGGCGATGAAGAGAAAAGGTCTTCTGGTAAAGAGGAGCCGAAGCCATACAGCCCGCTCAGGTGCAGTCTTCGCAACGCAGGGCTCTTGCGCCACGCCCCCCGCACCACCTCGACCGACACATCCCACAGCGATACTGACTCCAGCGCCGGCGTGTCGAGATACAAGCTCCTGAGAGCCTTTGCCTTCCCCCATATCATTTTCAAAGTTTTATCTTCTATCTAAAAAGGGATTTAAATTCAAAATCTTGACATACATACATCATTCAAATTCAAATGTTGTATTGCCACTAAGTGTAATATACAAGGTGGTTTATTATTATATTGCACTTTATAATATAAATGTTAGTGGATGGAGAGGAAGGGGAAGGCCAAATAAGAGATGGATGGCTTGTGTGAAAGATGATATGAGAGCAATGGGAGTGGATAGCTTGATGACGGCTGACCGGGACGAATGGAAAAGGAAGACATGCTGCGCCGACCCCAGATGAACTGGGAGAAGGGCAAGAGGATGATGATGATGACTTTATAATATACATACATAGGATTACGCCCATGATCCCCGAAGGGGTAGGCAGAGTCGAAAGGGCAGCATGTCCCTTCAACCACATTCAGCCAAAAATAAAGTCGGGTAGGGTTAGATGGAAAATTGTGAAAAAGCAGTGACAAGCGGCTAATCTGTCGCCTACACAAGCACACATCCACCCGATGTACCATTAGTCGCCTTTTACGACATGCTAGACAAGAACTACAGTTGGAATATTATTTTTAAGTCCTAGATCAACATGGGACAGTGGGCTGGGATTGAATTTAAAGCTGTGTTAAAGGAGTGACAAATTTTGACGCTCTGAATTAATTACTATCTATTAATGCTTTCGAAAAATTAAAATACTTTCAGAGTCCTTTTTAGATATTTTTTATTTGATAAAGGCATTAATTTTTAGAGTACTGGAGGGAAATCCATGTTTATATTGCAATCTGTTCTTACACTGTAATAAGATGAACAAAGGCCTTTATAAAATGAAATTAATTTATAAAGGCCTTTTAGGGTCCGCTTAGACTATGATCCAAGATTTAGCGAGTCTGGTAATAACATTGAAATGACTGCCGATCTGACCTTCGTAAACTAGGGAAACCAGACAATTTTTTGATCATGGTTACAAATCCTAAGTTGTTTGAATTTGCAGGTTTCATGACAATGTTTTCCTTCACCGTCGAGCTAGTGGTATATACAATGAAATTAAATAAAATGATTTATTTCTGCAAGTAGATTTGTAACAAATTCTTTTGCACGTCACACTTTTTTACCCTACCAGCACCTCGACGTGAATGGCCTGATGAGAAGAGGTGCCGCAAGAAACTCAACAGATAGCCTTTTTTTTTAAACATGTTTTACATATCTCTAATATGTGGTACATTAAAATAACATGACTAAAAATGTCACTGTGCATGCGAGCAGATCATCTTGTCCAAACATTTTATCATTTAAATAATTATCTATTTCGTATAACAACAAGATTTGAAAAAACTAAGGGTTAAAATAAATTTCGTTTTTTTTTAACCCCAAATGTGACATATTTGACTGCGTGAACTGTACTAGGCACGAGCTGTTCGTTCCACATGATAAATCACGCAAGGAGCCTTTTTGAAATCGTTCTCTATTAGACTTCGTCGACTCGATCCGGCATAAGATATTCATTAAAAAAAGCATTTACTGTACTGCCGAGTAGAAAACGGTTAAGGCAAAAAAATACACACTATATTGCTATTTATAACAAGAAATTATTTTTTGTTGTAAATTTAAACACCGCGTGCAATATCGTGCAGAAATAATAAATATATTATCTTCCTAATATTATGGGCCCGTTGGTCTAGTGGTTAAAACCACCCTGGCCACACAACCAAGTGTCGCCAGGTTCCCCACTTTGTTTCGTGCGATGAACATGGACATTTTGTACTCGAGTCATGGATGTTTATAAATGTATTCAAGTATGTCTATCCGTTCACCTAGTATCCATAGCACAAGCATAAGCTTAGTTTGGAACTAGGGACTCGGTGTGTCAGTTTGGAGAATTCATTTCTTTATTTTATATTATTAAACCATGATGTCGTACTCAATGTAGTCATGCCTTACACAAGGAAAGTCACAATTAATCCCGTCAATATTATTTCTAGAAATATCATACCGAGACTGATTTTCTGTTAAGCGTTTCTTGAGGCAGTTCTTGGTAACTGGTGTTGTTCAGCTCCAAGTATTGAAGTTCCCGCGGGAAACGATCGGCCTCAACTTGCGATAGCTGGAGAGATTGGACAGTATTGAAGACGGCAACAGCTGCTCGCTGGAGAATCAACTTCCCAGAGCCAGCTATCCAGACCCTATCGAGGAAGGGCGATATGAATTTGAACGAGGTGGATGTGAGCTTCGCTGGCTCGGACACGCTTAAAGAGAAGTCGCTGATGGTTTGAATGCCGAGGGATTTGAGGATCGTGCCGTAGGAGCCGCCGTCAGGTGGGACGCAGTCTTGGATGCTGACGGCGCGGTAGTTAGCTGGACGCCTATGGTGTGCCCGAGCCGGGTCGATGATGGCTGGATTGGCACACGTAGACCGGAACGGGAAGTCCTTCACGGCTGGATTATCGAAAACAATAAAAAAATTTGAAGGGAATTTTAATTTGCAACTGACATTTTTGATGACTTGCTTTAGGATTTAATTAGAAATTTACTCATTGACGCTGAAAATTGTGATTGCAAGTTTTTTCTTTGTAAAATTAACATCCCGTGGTTAAATTACATATTTCATTTGGAATGCTTTCTTGAAGTATATGTAAATATAGTTAAAGTGCCAATAATGGCAATGAGATATTGCAGGTTCCTTGACTTTAGTAGTCACTTAGTTAGTGCATAAGCTACGTCCTAACTAAGATAAAATATTTCCTAGCGTTATGTCCCGTGCTTAGACGGGGTCCGCTTAGACCATGATCCAGGATTTAGCGAGTCTGGTAATTACATTGAAGCGACTGCCGATCTGACCTTCGTAACCCTAAGATAGGGGAACCAGACAAATTTTTGGATCATTGTTACAAATCCAAAGTTGTTTGAATTTGCAGGTTTCATCACGATATTTTCCTTCACCGTCGACCTAGTGGCATAAATACGTACATAGATTTGAAAAATCCAGAGGTACGTGGCTGAGTTTGAACCCGCACACCTCCACCGCTACCACCGCTCCGCAAAATATTTATTTATCTGATATATAGTTCCTTATATTTTTGACACTCGTATCTAATATCCGCAGTTCCCAAATGGATACTCAGAATCTAAGGCACAGCCAGCTTCTTGACTTGCCTTTAGCCAAAAATAAAAGTTAGTTAGTTAAATAGAAAATTTTAAAAAGTAGTGTTAATAGGAATGTTGACGGGCAAGTCAATTGAGATACCTTTTAAAAACCGTCAAAATGTTATCTTTCCATAGATTTTGTATGGGCTTGTCAACATATGACGTCACTAGTTCGTAGAGTTAACTGACTAAATATTAAGCAGGTTTTGTAAATGTTTAAAATATAATTAAAATCAATAACTTTTACAACATACTACGATACTATATTTTAGGGAATTGATATTACAAAATTAAAAATAAAAGGTGTCAACGTTCTCATTGGCTAGCCTGTCGCCTGCACTATCACACACCCAATAGCCGATACAGCTTCTGTCGTCACCGATATGCTTGGCAAGGACAGTTAGTACATTTTTAGGCCCGGACCTAGGACATGGAAGGATGAATAAAAGTCTTACCATACTTATAGACCCCATCGAGTGGCTGTTCACCCACAGACATCCAACACACGCAAGCGATCTTAACACTTTCGTATAACGCAGTGCCTATATGCATGGTGAAAACAGCTGATTATTAATAGCAAATTTTTAGCAAGACATTTATTAGAAACTGCTTGAATCAGGTAATTACGAAGAGCCTAAGGCTATGCAACGTTGCTTCGTTTGTGTTTAGGATTTCAGGCACAATTTTGAAAAAAATCTCTATCAAGCAACCGTTTACTAAGAGATTCACATAACACAAAAGTGTCTGAACCAACCACATTAATAGAACCGAATATTTATACACTAGCCAGCAGAATAGCTATCAAATTTAATTTAAACATTAATCACGGTGCTTAGATTATTATATGCATGAAATTTGGTAAATGACTTTTTTTTATTATTTAAATGTTAAGGTCACAAGGTGAATAGCGATAACTATTTAATTCGACTTAGTAACAGTTTTTCTGAAATCATTTTTGGATTTCAATAAACGCAATTATTTACAGCTGCAATATTGAAACGCATATTTTTTTCTATAAATTGATAATCTATGGGCTTCATTGCCATAATCACGACTTAGCTTGACTATTTTACCATAACTTCATTATATATACCTACATCATACGACTGAAATTCGTAATGCATATCATGGATGGGTTTAATAATGTCCTCCTAACCGATATCGGTTACGGCGGCCAATCTCAACGAGGATTAGCCAACTGCGCAGGAAATATTATAGTGCACAAGTGTGTGCGCAAACACAGGTGCACTCTCTGTTCCTTCACTCTCATAGTCCGGTGAGACGGCACCGACATGACCGGAGAGGTCAGGCGCAGGACCAATGGCTTAACGTGATTAAACCACCAACTTCCTGACTCCGGACAGTTTCTAAATAATCTCAATATGGAATTACCCAGCCACAAATTCTGGCCCAACCCGGGATTTGAACCCGGGACCTCTTGGCCCTTAGGCGACGCATTAGACCAATCAGACAGATGTGGATAGGTATAATAATATCTATGTATAAGCAAAGCTATCACTCATCATAATATTTTAAAAACATTATATTGAAAAAATAACTCGACTGACTCGTTGCTTAAGGACCAAGTGGTCCCGGATTCAAATACAGGGTTCGAATAAAAAATTGTGGTTGGGTATTTCAATATTGAAATAACTTGGTAACAGCCGGAGTCAGAAAGTTGGCGGTATAACAACCCCTGTGCATCAGAAAGCACATTAAGCCGTTGGTTCTGCGCCTGAACTCTTCTCCGGTCATGTCGGTGCCGTCTCACTGGACTATCAGAGTGAAGGAACAGAGAGTGCACCTGTGAGATTGGAGAGTGGCCAATATCGGTTAGGAAGACATTATTATTAAAAATAAATAAGTTACGAAGCGTAATGATAATTCCTTTTAATTCTTAAGGCATGGTACATATGTTTCTTGACTTAATATAATAATAATAAATAATAATAAAATGTATTTATTTCTCTTTTACAATATAGCCATTACATAGAATTGTATCATCAAGAGTTAAACAATGATATGGCGATTCATTAACTATATTGTAAGAAACTGGCGTTTGTACTAGGAAAACCTGTGATACAGATAACTAGGCTCTCACCACCTCACTCATACATAAAAAGTTTTATTTTGGCTATGCTTATGTATATATAAAGATATATATATGTCGGCGTTAAGCGATGCCAGCGCCACCAAGCGGCTAGTGTATTATTTGGAACGCCAGCGCCACCACGCGGCGCTCGACGGAGTCTACGACGTTGTGCCCGGCAGAAGCGAGCTCACTTTGCGTACGACCACCGAGCAGTGAACACGTCTGGAAACTATCACGCGTTCCTTGGTTTCCTAGTACCTAATTCAGTCATCAGTGCTAATTATTGAGTGTAATTAAAATAACCTTGATTATCGTACCAAGGTTTGACCGACATTACCCGTCGTAACGCCCATAGCCGTCAATCAGAATGGCGGATAATAACGAAATAGAAAATCATTCTCCGTTATATAATATAGCTATAACAATTTCGATCTTTGTCCCATGTTGATGTGGGACTTAAAAAGAATGGGCCAACTGTGTTCCCTAGATAGCATGTCGTAAAAGCGACTAATGCTATATCGGGTTTTGGGTGTGTGATTGTGTCGGCGACGAGCTAGCCACTTGTCACTACGTATTCACAATTTTCCATCTAACTCAGTCCAGATTTTTTTGGCTGAATATGTTCAAAGACCTGCTGTCCCTATGACTCTGCCTACCCCTTCGGGGATTACGGGCGTGAACTTACCTACATCCTCATATAATTATAACTTATTTTTTATTTATTTTTTACAAGCATTTATTCAACTTGCAATGTATATATGTATGTATATTTTTCTGGTGAAATCTTGCAGCTCAATTTTGAATCAGATATATTAAACGATTGAGCTGAAATTTCGTTCGTTCAGTTCAGAAATCCAACATGTCGGCACACCTAAGATGGCGACTAGTTATTTTTAATGCACTCTTACAATACGAAAAATAACGTGACGTCACTCTGAAACCAATATGGCGGACTTATAATATAGGCTAATGACCATGCAACAATGATGCTATGAATGAGATGAACAGACTGAGAAACAGCGAAAAGCGAAAAGTAAAAATAAATTAAAAGTAAAAAACGTGAAAATTTATTTTTAAACTTCAAATCGTTAGAAATATTGTCGGAGTCGGAGTCGGAGTCGCAATCGGAATCGGAGTCTGAGTCGGAGCATAATTTGAGTGGGAGTCGGAGTAGTAGTCGGAGTCAGAGTTGGAGTTGTAGGCGGAGACGAATTTAGAGTCGGAGTCGGCGTCGCAATCGGAGTCGGAGCTGGAGTCAGAGTTGGAGTCAAAGTCGGAGCTGGAGTCAGAGTTGGAGTCAAAGTCGGAGCTGGAGTCGGAGTCGGAGTCGGACTCGGAGTCGGAGCCGGTGTCACAGTCGGAGAGGGCGAGGCCCTGTACGCGGCGGGCATGAAACGGCATTCAACGACAACACCCAGCTCCTCCATTTGAGAAAGTGTAACTTTATAATTCTTTATTATAATATGTTTATTTCATTCATAAAATGGTACATTATTAAAACTACTAGTTGTTTCATTAAGCATTACATAATTTAGTCACTATACGATGACTTGATCCAATTGATTGAACATTTGAAACATCTGGCAACATTTGTGATGGCTGCCAAATCATTGACGTTTCCATCAATTCCGTTCGTTGCATTTTGTTTAAATTCAAATTCAAATTTAAATTTTACATTTATTTATTCAAATACATTGAATGTTCTGTAGCAAGATGCTATTCAAACAGGACCTGGATCAATTCCTAAATTTGATGTAATTTATTACATGAAGCTTCTGCCCGCGGCGTCGCTCGCGTGGTACATCGATGAAACATAGCCTATATGCTATTCGGGTGTATGAGTTATATTATTCTAAAGTTTCATTATAATCCTTTCGTTAATTTTTATGTAAAAGAGTAACAAATATCCATCTATACATACAAATTTCGCATTTATAATATTAGTAGTATTAATAAAACTAAAAAAAATAACGAATTATATGCTACACTGAGTTATATTAAAACATTGTTAGAGGATTTATTTCAATTCAGGTTTATAATAGTTGAAGTTTTATCACATTGACATCTGTCAATCGATTTGTTGCAATGGCGCGGCGCAGCATTACTCGTCTCGTGATTCATCACAAAATTGCCTTTAATTGCGGAAAATTGTTATAATAATAATAACTGTATATGAAAGTACTAGAATCCCTTTAAAATAAGGGTCCTCGCACACGGGCCACCAGCCACTACCACAAATCGCCGCCACCGGCATATTTCCTGTAGCTTTCATACATGTGTTGCCGCTCGATAGTCCACTATCTATAGTATTTCGATATTTGGGCAAAAGCAATATAGTATCGATAGCCCTATCGATACTATCAATGGCATCGATAGTATCGATAGCCCTATCGATACTATCAATGGCATCGATAGCCCCGTGTGTGGCCATACTATCGACACAGAGATATACTATCGATAGTATCGATAGTTTTATCACAATAATAATGACCTTTTCCTCAATAGTATTTCTAACACAATAATTGGGATGTTGACGCTATTTATATTTAATTTTGAAATATCAATTCTGAAAAAGTGTCGTAGTATGCTGTTAAGCCTTATTGATTTTGTATCATATTGAGTCTGAGATTTTTAATTTTACAAGAACTGCTTAATATTACGTCAGTTGACTGAGCGGTGGTAGCTCAATGGTAATGCCTCTTAACCGAGGAGTGCGGGTTCAAACCCAGGCACGTACCTCTGGATTTTTCAAGTCTATGTACGTATTCATACCACTAGCTCGACGTGAGGGAAAACATCGTGATGAAACCTGCAAATTCAAACAACTTTAGATTTGTGACCATGATCTAAAAATTGTCTGGTTCCCCTATCTTAGGGTTACGAAGGTCAGATCGGCAGTCGCTTCAATGTAATTACCAGACTCGCTAAATCCTGGATCATGGTCTAAGCGGACCCCGTCTAAGCACGGAACATAACGCTAGAAAGATGATTAAGTCAGTTGACTATACAAACTAGTGACGTCACACGTTGACAGTCCCATACAAAATCTATGAAGTGATTTCGTATTGACAGCTCTTAAAAAGTATCTCAATTGACTAGCCAGTCAACATACCTATTGTCTAGTACAGCTATACTCAATGTGTGTTCCGCGGAACCCTGGGGTTCCGTGAAACCTTTCTGGGGGTTCCACGAAAATTGGTACTGATCATAAATATCATAACTCCTGGGGACAAATCCGTTATTACATATAAGAATGTATTCGTAAAAATAGTATCTATAGCACAAGCATAAGCTTAGGTTGGAACTAGGGAATTGGTGTGTCAGTCTGGAGAATTGTTTTACTTATTTATTCTTTATTCTTTATAATAATACTAAGTTTAACTCGGTTATTCTTCTTTAAACACCAAAAAAAATCATATACAATTTCCTATTTAAAATAATCTGGTTACCGTTGCAATGTTATAAATTTTTCAATTAAATTTGATAGCAATTCTGTTGAATCTCAGTAGTAACCGGTAGTTTGACAGAGAATTTTTATTATTGAACGTTCGAAATTGTGCTAATTTCGCCACAAGTGAATCGAGTGTTTTTGATATACAAGCGAAGCAAATTCGTTTAGTCTTTGGACTATTAACTGGCCCGTTGGTCAAAGACGAGGCCACGCAACCAAGGCTCGCGGGTTCGAATCCCGCTAGGGGCAAATGTTTCGTGTGATGAACATTTGTACTCGAGTCATGGATGTTTATAAACGTATTTATATTTAAGTATGTCTATCCGTTCACCTAGTATCCATAGCACAAGCACAAGCTTAGTTTGGAACTAGGGAATTGGTGTGTCAGTCTGGAGAATTTATTTATTTATTGGGCTTCGGAAATACCCGATTCAAGCAGTTTCTAATAATTTGCTATATAATAACCGGTTGCTATCACCATGCAAGTGGGCCATGCGTTTTACCAGAGTGTTAACATCACCTGCGTGTGCTTGATGTCTCAGAACACAACCGATATACCAGCTGAAGGTCTCTATGGTAAGATTTTTATTTATTCTTCCATGTTGTTGAACTGGGACTTAAAAAAACCGACTTCAAAAAACCCCGCAAAAAATGTTTATAAAAAAACACAAGTAAAAACTGCCTTAATAGCTATTTAAATGTCCAAACACTAAAAAGTATAAAATAAATTCTATCGACTGCTTCGATGAAAGTATTAATCTTTACCACGTATTTAAATATTTACAATAATCAGTTAGTTTTGGAGTCGGTGCCAGCGCGCGTAATTATATTATCATTTCGGAATTTGCAATTATTTGGTTCCTTGGTGAAGGGTGGTAAAATAGGTTTTGAATATACAAAATCAAAAGTAAGTTAATACTCATATTTTAACTAATTTGTTTCATATTGTTATTAATAAGGTAATTTGTTATTAAGTGTCTACTTTTTTTTTAGTTTGGCTGGCACCGACTCCAAAACTAACTGATTATTGTAAATATTTAAATACGTGTTAAAGATTAATACTTTCATCGAAGCAGTCGATAGAATTTATTTTATACTTTTTAGTGTTTGGACATTTAAATAGCTATTAAGGCAGTTTTTACTTGTGTTTTTTTATAAACATTTTTTGCGGGGTTTTTTGAAGTCGGTTTTTATTTTTGTTAAAATTTAACTTATTTGTTACTTTTTAGTAAAATTTATTAATAGGTAGGTAGACCAAATCAAAACGAGCTGCTTTAATGAGACAGTGCCGGTCTTATGAGACTAAAGACGAAAAGGTATAACGAGCCTTTAATATTTAAAGAATTACTTAAAACTACTAATCTTCAAAGAGTTATACCTTTCATCATCAGCTAAGCAACATAACATGATGAGTACGAGATGCAAATACTGGAATCGTTTTAGAAACAATAAATAAAACACTTAACATGTCGTTAAAATTTAAGAGTGGCCCTCGTTTTCATGGAACCCCATCACTAGACCAAGACTTGGTGAAATTGAGACTATCTCGAGAATAACATTCAATATGGCCCTGTAATATTGAAAGAATTATCCACGAACTCCTAATCGTTAAGGAGTTGCACCTTCCATCATCAGCTCAGCAACATGAGATTATGAATACCAGACGTAAATACTTGAATTGTTTTAGAAAATAACTAAAATAGATTGTACGCGCCTATAATACTTGAGGGTTTCCCTCGATTCGCCTAAGATTCCTTCATCAGATCCAGATGTGGTACCAATAGGACCAACTCCAGGATATACCCTTTTGAATAAAAAAAAGAACTCTAAAAATCGTCTTACAATTCTCGAAGATATCAATATTTAAAGAATCATAAACTAATTCCTAATCGTTAAGGATTTGTACCTTCCATCATCAGCTCACCATCATAAGTTGATAAGTACCATGCGTAAATACTTGAACAATCTTAGAAAATGTCTAAAACACATTGTACGTGCCTATAAAGTTTGAGGGTTGCCCTCGATTTTCCTGGGATCCCTTCATCAGATCCTGACTTGGTGGCAATGGGACCAATTCGGGAGTAAACCCTTTCGATTAAAAAAAAAATTTTGGAAATCGGTTAACAATTCTCAGAGATATCGAGTAACATACATACAAAAAAAAAAAAAAAAAAAAAAAAAAAATTCATTCGAATTGAGAACCTCCTCCTTTTTTTTGAAGTCGGTTAAAAATTACCAACTAGGTGTTTTTAAATATATATATAAAACCGACGACATCGCATATATTAATTTGTCTCTGAGCTAAGTAGCTAAAGCACTTGTGTTACAGATATCAGAATCAACAGTGGTATTATAAATATATACATCATCGTCTTCCTAGCGTTATGTCCCGTGCTTAGACGGGGTCCGCTTAGACCATGATCGAGGATTTAGCGAGTCTGGTAATTACAATGAAGCGACTGCCGATCTGACCTTCGTAACCCTAAGATAGAGGAACCAGACAATATTAAATATAAATATATATATATAAGATTCAAATTACAAGGATATTTGCAGAGAATAAAAATCTTGTGTTGCTCTGTAAATAAGAGATTTATTATAAGTATAAGAATCTAATTGAAACTAAAATACAACATTGTTAATTGAACACAACTAAAACTGTAACCGACCTGTAAATAAGAGAAACGACAATTAAAGTCTATTCTCCGATGCCTTTTATATTCATCTTATCATATTATTAAATGTAAATATAAAATCTAATTAATTAAAGAAAATCTTTACATGACTTGACATGCCATATTTGAATCTAACCAAAACGTCAAAAAGTCTCTCATGGAATCATAGGCAATGTAGTCCTGCATTATCGACAATGCTAGGTACAGCTTTACCGACATCATTAACGAATAAAGAAATACATTTTCTTTACATCTCCCCCCTTAGGGAAAGAAAATTTACCGTAAATTTTCTTCTAAATCCGCTTCAGTCTCCTCTGATGCGAGGACTGGAATAAGTTTCGTGATATGGAAAAGATTTGATTCCATCTTTCTGTGACCTGTATCTATTCTATATATTGAATTTGAAACTTTCTCTATAACCTTGTCAGGTCCAATCTTAAGTTCATCTAATTTCTTCCGGTTAAGCTTGTTTCCATTTTCTACATAGACCATGTCTCCAACATTAAATTCATAATATTTTCGATTTTTATCAAAAAGTGCTTTGTTGTATTTATGTGACTTTATTGTATTCTTCAATGCCATTTCTCGGTCTCTGATCCAGTTTTCATGAGACTTATTTGGTTTTATTTCACTTGGTAAAACTGTGGTATCGGTACCATATAACAGATAGCTTGGTGAAAAACCTGTGACCGAGTGATTAGTTTCATTATATTTTTTTACGCATTCTTGAGCTATAGTGGTCCAAGCTTGCTTCCCTTTTCTTTCATTTATTTTGCATCTAATTTTGTTAACTAAAGTTTGATTAAGTCTTTCGTTCAGGCCATTTGAAAAAGGAGCATTCACTGCTGTAAATACTATAGGTATTTGCTTACTATTTAAAAACTCCTTGAATTCTCTCGAATTGATCCCTGGGTATTGATCCGTTAGAAGTATACCAATATCTTCCGTTTCTGTTATGTGGACTAGCCTTATAAAATCATTAGCAGTCTGAGTTTTAGACGTTATAATAAAGGCGTATCTAGTAAAGTGGTCCACTAACAAATGTAGATATTTCTTCGTCGATCTTGAACCTCCAAAGCCTCCAATTGTATCTATGGAAATTATTTCGAAAGGCTTTGTAGAAGGACCTAGATATGACATGAAACCAAATTTGTCGTATCCTCTTGACTTATTTTTAATACAAATTTCACAACTCCTACATACTTTCGTTATGTTCTTCACCAGATTTTTGGCTGCATAATACGGACTGATTGTCCTTTGCATCTGCCCTATCCCAATGTGACAAAACTTTTCATGTATAACTTTAAGAAAAAATGCACAAAAATCTTCTGTCAAAATGATCTTTTCTTTTCCTCTGACCTTCTTAAAATATAAATTATGCTTTTCAATAAATTTTCTTTTATTATTTTGTAATTCTTCATTTCCTTTTTGATCATTCAAAATATCTTCCAACTTTATCAAATTAACAATTTTTAATTGTTCTTCAATGTTTTCATCTGATTCTAATACTGGATTTCTGCTTAAACAGTCCGCTTCCAAATTAAGTCTTCCTGGCGCATATATTATTTTAAAATCATATTGTGATAGGTAATAAGTTAAATCTCCCAATTCTTCATCGGTTCGTGACTTTAAATTCATGTTTTCTAACGGTTTGTGGTCCGTATACACAGTAAATGACTTACCTATTAACCAATACTGCCAGTACTTCACTGCTTCCTTTATGGCTAGACATTCTAAATATATCGCCTTCTTTTTCTTCTGGGCCTCGTTTAGTTTTTTCGAAAAGTATGCTACGGGCTTTTCTTTTCCATCAGGTTGTGTTTGTTTTAAGATAGCTCCAACGCCTTGTAAAGAAGCATCCGTGTAAATGTTAATAGGTAAATTTTGATCAAAAATTTCTAACACCGGCTGAGAGCATAGCAAATCTTTAATCCTGTCAAATGCGTCTTGACATTCATTTGACCAAACAAATTTTTGATTTTTTCTGAGTAAATTATGTAATGGATCTAATATTATTGCACTTCTGGGTATGTACTCATGGTAAAAGTTAATTTTACCAAGAAATTGTCTTATATTCTTCTGTGTCTTCGGAACTGGAAATTCTCTTATTGAGACCATGTTATCTTTTATTGGTTTAATAGAATTATTTTGAATTATATGCCCTAGATATTTCACTGAATCTGACGCAAATGTGCATTTGGTAAATTTTAACCTGAAACCTTCTTTTTTAATGGCTTCCAGTAATTGTGATAGATGATTAATGTGTAGGTCAAAACTCTTCGAAAACACAAGTATATCATCAATATAATTAACGGCAAAATCAGTCAGTTTGTACTTTCTCAGTATGCTGCTTAAGACCCTTTGAAAAATTGCGGGAGCAGTCTTCAAACCAAAGGGTAGACAGGTCCACTGGTAATGTCCTTCTTGTGTTACAAATCCTGTCTTTTTTCTATCCTCGATTCGCATAGGAATCGACCAAAAAGCAGAATTTATATCTAGAGTCGAAAAAAAAGTGCAATTTCTAGCTTTTATCACTAAGTCATCAATTAGTGGAAACGGTTGCGCCTGCGGTACAACTATTTTATTTAAGTCTCTAAAATCTATACACAATCTGGATTTCTTGTTTTCCTCTTTTTTGAATGCCAAAGTAACAGGTGCAGCAAATGGGCTGTAGGACTCTTCTATTAACTTATTGTCAAGTAATTTTGCTATTTGCCCTTCTATCTCTTTTTTATCATCTACTGTACATCTATAAGGTCTCTTACTGCAATATCTGTCCACTAATAAATCTATCCGTGCTTCGTATCCGTTAACAGTACCAATATCATATTTATTCTTGGCAAATACTGAATTGTACTTGTTAATCAAAGAATTTACTTCTGATTTTTGATATTCATTTAAATGATCTATCCGTATTTCGAAATCTTCTTCCTTTACATGTTCATTAAAATTAATATTAAATTCTTTAGTAGAGTCACAGTCAGATGCTTTTGCTGATTTAATTCTATCTTCGTCATTTAATCTTTGGGTTATTGTTAAATCTTCATTCTGAACTAGTTTATATATTTTTATCAGGTCTAATCCAATCAGAAAATCATATTTGAAATCTTTTTCATCAATTATGTACACATCAACATCTCTTTCATAGTCAAACATTTTTATTTTCAAATTTGTCAAACCACTTGTTTTCTTAACACCATTAATCGTTACTAAATCCGCTACATTCAAAGTATTTCCTTTTCCTTTCAGTCTTAACAACTTAGAATTGATCAAGGAAACATTAGAACCCGAATCGTAAACTCCATAAATTTCTAATTTGTTTTCTAATAGTAGTTTGACATTTATTAATGGTGTAACTATTCGTTTTTTTGATCAGTTTCATTTAATTGAGCTTCTATCACTGAATTGTTAACGTGCTTAATTACGTTTTTCTTCTCTCTATCGTCTTCTTTTGTCCTAAACCAGCATGTAGCCTCCGGGTGATAACGAATTCCTTTATTCAATTTTTCACATACCTTGCATGAAACTCTTCCTTCATTTCTTTCTTTAGTTCCTAAACTTCCATATCTTTTTTTATCTGGTGGTAGAAAACTTTTTTTATTCACCATGTGTTCATACTTACTTACCTCATTAAACAAATGTACTGTATCTGTCAATATCTCTCTATCTATCTTGTTAAGTATAAATTCTGGTAAACCAGCCGCAATGAGATCCACCAAAGTACCGGTATCGATAGATCTTCTCATATCTAGTAAAAGCTTTTCTTTTCGTAGTGCATAATCCAATAATGAGCCATTTTTATATCTAAATGAAAGTGCATAAGTAACAGGATTCCATCCCTTGTTAGCAAAAGTTTCACAAAATTTGTTTCTCCAAATGGACCATTCTGAGCTCAATGTTAACTTTATTATCATAGAACTGTACCAATCTGCACAACTTTTATCCAAAAATAATCGGAGGATCTCTATCTTCTTTTCGTCTGTTATTATATCAAAGCGCATGCATTCTTTCTCAAAAATATCAATCCATTGGCTCGCATTGGAATTCTTACTAGAAAAACTCTCAATCACAAATTTTTCTGCTACGTGTTTCAAGTTTTGCTGTTTATTTTCTTGCGTGTTTTCCACTAACTTGTCAAGTAATTTTCCTAAGGTACCTGTTCCTCCCTGACATGAGGCGGTAAGTTCTTCTTGGTTCAATTCTTCTAGGTATTGTTCTCCAAACTGCAAATTACCGTCTTCATCCATATACGTTTCCTTAAGTTCTTCCGTCATCGTTATCCAAACTCTCCTCACTTGGTATCTCTTTCTCAAACTATTCTTAACTTTATTATAAGCTGCCGTTTTCATTATCTCTACGTGATTAACAGCCGATTGAAATTCTTCTGGTATTGCATACCCTTTAATATCGCTTGTGGCTATTGATGTTATAGAAATAATGTTCGATTTACCATCACTTCCGGGCAATAACGTAAAATCAAAACGTATTTTCTCCATCTTGACATCAATAAACAAGATTGTCGTTTTATAAGATTCAAATTACAAGGATATTTGCAGAGAATAAAAATCTTGTGTTGCTCTGTAAATAAGAGATTTATTATAAGTATAAGAATCTAATTGAAACTAAAATACAACATTGTTAATTGAACACAACTAAAACTGTAACCGACCTGTAAATAAGAGAAACGACAATTAAAGTCTATTCTCCGATGCCTTTTATATTCATCTTATCATATTATTAAATGTAAATATAAAATCTAATTAATTAAAGAAAATCTTTACATGACTTGACATGCCATATTTGAATCTAACCAAAACGTCAAAAAGTCTCTCATGGAATCATAGGCAATGTAGTCCTGCATTATCGACAATGCTAGGTACAGCTTTACCGACATCATTAACGAATAAAGAAATACATTTTCTTTACATATATATATACAACTAAAATATATACATACAATTATAAATATATACATAAATATTAGATATTAACACCCAGACACAGAACAAACACAAGTATTCATCACACGAATGTTTGTCCTGGGTGGGGATCGAACCCACAATCTTGGCATATAGGACAGGGTCACTACCGAATGCGCCATCGAGCCAGTCGACTAATAAAAATAATGAAATAAATTGTTTTTATAAATGAATTAAAAATATAAATTTTGCAAGATCTCACATAAGATAAGGGTAGGGTTCGAGGAAAATCTCACCAGGGGGGACCAAATACTCAAAAATTACGAACATAATGATGCGTATTAACGAAAACTTACATGTGTTTCTTGGCACTTTTAACCGGTTGTAAAATATTTTTTTACATATTGACTTAATCAAAAGTGCTTTTTGATTTTGATAGCATAAATAACATCGCGATGAAACCTGCAAATTCAAACAACTTCGGTTTTTTCCGGTTTCCCTATCTTATTTATTTATTTATTTACACAAAATCCACAGCTCTTAATTAACTTTATAAGAAACTTTAATTCCAATCTTAGGGTAACAAAATTCAGATTGGCGGTCGCTTCAAAGTAAATATCAGAGTCGCTTAATCCTGGATCATGGTCTCAGGGGACTTTGCCTAAACACGTGACAAAACATTAAGAAGATGATAGTGTAAATAAAGAGATTTGAAGTTTGAATTCTATATTTTTAACCGACTTTAAAAAAAAGGAGGAGTTTTCTTGGTAAAATAGGTTTTGAAGATACAGAATCAATAGTAAGTTAATAGATACTCATATTTTAACTAAATTGTTTCAAATTGATATTAGTAAGGTTATTTTTTTATTAAGTGTCTACTTTTTTTTTAGTTTGGCTGACACCGACTCCAAAACTAACTGATTATTGTAAATAATTAAATACGTGTTAAAGATTAATACTTTAATCAAAGCAGTCGGAAGAATTTATTTTATACTTTTTAGTGTTTAGACATTTAAATATCTATTAAGGCAGGTTCTTACTTGTGTTTTTTTTTCATAAACATTTTTGCGGGGTTTTTTGAAGTCTGTTTTTATTTTTGTTAATGTATGATCCAGTCGAAAAGGACTTCCCATTCGTCACCACGTGCGCGAGGCCTGCCATCATCGACCCAGGAAGGGCGCACCAGAAGCGACCAGCGCGCTACTACACCGTCAGTATCCAAGACTGCGAGCCTCCTGAAGACGTCTCCTACGCAACAGCTCTCGCAGCTTTCGGCATCCACGTCATCAGCGACTTCTCCATAAACATCACCAAATCAGCGAGGCTCTCAGCCGCCTCGTTCAGCGACTTATCGCCGCTCCTCGAAAGGATCTGGCTAGTTGTTTCTGGGAAATTGGTTCTCTTGCCAGGAGCTATCGCCGGCCTCAGTACTGTCGCATTTCTTCAGCTATCGCAGGTTGAGGCCGATCATCTGCCGCCGTATCTTGAAGGTTTGGAGCTGAAGAATACCAGCTACGAAGAGCTGCCTTCAGAAGCACTTCATGCGGCCGAAATAGTGGTATGATATTTCTGGAAATTTTATTAACGGGATTGAAATGTGACTTGCTTTATATAATAATTAAAGTATACATACATACATAACATCACGCCCATAATCCCCGAAGGGGTAGGCAGAGTCAAAGGGACAGCAGGCCCCTTTAGCCACATTCAGCCAAAATAAAACCTGGCTGGGTTAGATGGAAAATTGTGAAAAAGTAGTGACAAGTGGCTAGCTCGTCGCCTACACAATCACATACCCGAAACCCGATATACCATTCGCCTTTTACGACATGCTAGACAAGCAACTAACTATAATGGCTGGCTACGAAACTAAGGGTCGCGGGTTCGAATCCCGCTAGGGGCAAATGTTTCGTGTGATGAACATGGACATTTGTACTCGAGTCATGGATGTTTATAAACGTATTTAAGTATGTCTATCCGTTCGCCTAGTATTCATAGTACAAGCATAAGCTTAGTTTGGAACTAGGGAATTGGTGTGTCAGTCTGGAGAATTTATTTATTTATTTAATTAAGTGAGTACTTAAAGTTCAGATAGTTTAGAAAGCTGTCTCGTTTGATGCCACCCAATATGCTTTTTAGTATGTATATTTATCGAATACTAATTAATTTATAAGGAACTCTTAATTAATCTCATTTGCTCAAAGTCTAAGAACTGATTGTTATATCAAAATTTTGACAAAATATGTACAAAAGAGATTAGTAAGTTTATTACTCTGTAAATAAATGTCTTAGGGCTGATTTTTCTCAAATAAAAGATAACTGTCGAATAAAGTCCGGAAGATTTTAAAATATCAAGGCCTGTTGCCTAAGTAAACTAACTTCTGCCCGCGGCTTCGCTCGCGTGTTACATCGATAAAAGTTAGCCTATATGTTATTCGGGTGTATGAGCTATATTATTCTAAAGTTTCATTAAAATCCATTCAGTAGTTTTTTTCTGAACGAGTAACAAACATCCATCCATACATACAAACTTTCGAATTGATAATATTAGTAGGATAAGCCGGTTAATTCTTATCTAAACATTAAAATAGGCCCTTAATCAAATAAAAAATATTTAAATGGAGCTTTGGATTATTATGCAATTAAATTTTTTGCAGGACTTGATACATGACATTGACAAGCTCGATGGCGCATGCGGTAGTGCCTCTGCTCCATGCGCCAATAGTTGTGGGTTCGATCCCCACCCAGGACAAACATTCGTGTGATGAATACTTGTGTTTGTTCTGTGTCTGGGTGTTAATATTCAATAATTAAAGCATATATTTGTAATACCACTGTTCATTCTGATATCCGTAACACAAGTGCTTAAGCTACTTACCTCGGAGTCAGATCAATGTGTGTGATGTAGTCTGATATTTATTTATATTTATTATTTAGTAACCAGAGCGTTAAAATAGGCGGTCGGATTCAGATTTTATATTCCTTTTTAGATAGAAGACAAAACCCTGAAAACGATATCGGGGGAGGTGCAGCATCTCCGGAGCTTGACCCTCGACACGCCGGCGCTGGAGTCAGTGTCGCTGGAGTACGCGCCAGTCGAGGTGCTGCAGGGGGCGTGGCGTGGGAGCCCCGCGCTGCGGCGCCTGCGCCTGCGCTGGCTGCGCGGCGCCGGCCCCTCCTTACCGGAGGACCTCTTCTCTTCCTCGCCAGGCCTGACTGACATCGAAATAAGTGAAACCAAGGAGCTGCAGGTATTGCCCGAGTAAGTGTTGTGCTTTAATTTGACTTAATCCTAATCTTGCTGAAGTTTGTAGACAGCATTTAAAATTGTTAATGCTATGGATGTGGTGAACCAGAGTACGACCGGCCGATGGTAAGCGGTTATCGTAGCTTAAATGCCCTTGCGACGCATGGGTACTTGTCCATTCATCATCCTCTTGCCCTCCTGGGAGGAGGGCCCAGGGTTCATCTGGGGTCGGCGCAGCATGTCTTCCTTTTCCATACGTCCCGGTCAGCCGTCATCAAGCTATACACTCCCATTTCTTTCATATCATCTTTCACACAATCCATCCATCTCTTATTTGGCCTTCCTCTTCCTCTACATCCACTAACATTCATACTCATCACTATCTTTGCCACATGTCCTTCCTCTCTTCTCATCACATGCCCATACCAAGATAAACGGTTTTCTCTCATCTTATCTACCACTGGTGCCACTTTCATACTTCATCTTATATATGTATGGGTACTTGTCCGTTGCCAATCATTTAAAGGTTCAGGATTCACCGTACTGACGGATGCACGAGCACCTTCACTCTGATGTAGCTCCTGCGCAGTTCCAATATCTAACATTGAAAACTCTCCAAAAAACTCTAATGTAGACTTTTCTATTCCTCGTTTTTTTTCCTACATTAAAGGTATTGTACTATTTTTATTGGACAGACTAAAACTATTTGACTATGCGCCTTGTCTCTCTGATGTAACTTTCTCGTTCCTCAGAGGATTGTTTGCCGGGCTCCCTAACCTGAAGAAGCTGACGCTGAAGAATAACCAGCTGAGCGCGAGCGGGCTGGTCTCCCTGATGAAGGTCACGGCGCTTACGAAGCTGGAACTGAGCGGGAACCCACTTGGAGACCTCTGCACTGGTAAAACTTCGTAACTCAATTTAATTTTTATATAAAGGTGATTAAAACAGCTTAAAAGTCTAAGAATTCTCCCATGCTCCGGTGGTTCGGAAATGTGGAAAAAATGGATGACGGAAGATTGACTAAACAGATATACAATGGAAAATATATAATGATTTTTTTTTATTTTACAAAAACTTTTTAATATTAAGTCAGTTGACTATACGAACTAGTGACGTCACATGTTGACAAGCCCATACAAAATCTATGAAGTGATTTCGTTTTGACAGCTCTTAAAAAGTATCTCAATTGACTTGCCAGTCAACATCCCTATTGTCGAAGGGGTAGACATAGTCCAAAGAGCGATGATCTCTTTAAACCACATTCAGGCAAAAATTTAGTTAGTTAAGATGGAAAATTGGTAAAAAGCAGTGACGAGTGGCTAGCTCGTCGTATACGTAATTACAAATCAAAAACTCTATACACCATTAGCCGTCTTTTACGACATCATCATCTTCCTAGCGTTATGTCCCGTGCTTTGACGGGGTCCGCTTAGACCATGATCCAGGATTTAGCGAGTCTGGTAATTGCATTGAAGCGGCTGCCGATCTGACCTTCGTAACCCTAAGATAGGGGAGCCAGACAATTTTTATATCATGATTACAATCCATTGTTTGAATTTGGAGGTTTTATCACGATGTTTTCCCTCACCGTAGATAGATTTAAAAATCCAGAGGTACGTGCCCGGATTTGAACCCGCACTCCTCGGTTAAGAGGCGCTAGTCCTTACCATTGAGCTACCACCGCTCTCACCTTTTACGACATGCTAGGCAAGAAATACAGTTGGTACATTAATTTTAAATTCGAAACCAACATGGGTCAAACCACGTAGTACTATAGATACAATCAAAATTACAAAAAAATAATTCTAGCTGTCTTAAGATCAATGCATATAATTTTTTTTTTTTGTATACTTAAAGGAAGAATTCATAAATGAAAATATTGAAGTACGAAGCGTGCATAAACAAATAAAATAACCTTGACTTGTATTTGTTAAGATTAGATACGTTTTCAAAAAGCGTAATATTGATTTGAATCGAAATTTGAATATAATGCGTGAACCGTAAACTTTTCTTTCGTCTCGCTAAAATTTTCTCTTCATCATCATCTATAATGGTAAATTATGTTGTTTCAGGAACGCAGTGACAGTCGATTTGAAATAATTATCAGACTTACAAAATCATCATCTTCCTTGTGTTATGTCCCGTGCTTAGACGGGTTCCGCTTAGACCATGATCCAGGATTTAGCGAGTCTGGTAATAACATTGAAGCGACTGCCGATCTGACCTTCGTAACCCTAATATAGGGGAACCAGTAAATTTTTGGATCATGGTTACAAATTCAACGTTGTTTGAATTTGCAGGTTTCATCACGATGTTTTCCCTCACCGTCGAGCTAGCGGTATAAATATGTACATAGATGTGAAAAACTAGAGGTACTTTCCCGGGTTTGCACCCGCACTTCTCGGTTAAGAGGCACGTGTCCTTACCATTGAGCTACCACCGCTCTGACTTACAAAATACTCGATGCATAACCAACTAAGCGGACCCCGGCTAAGCACCTCAGAATAAGTTGTCTTTAGACTGGCTTGACGGCGCATTCGGTAGTAATCTGTGTCTCATGCGCCAAGAGTTGTGGGTTCGATGAGAGATGGTTTGAGGAGATGTAACATTGGGCTCTGCCGAACTATCGCTAGTTCATAGACATTGAAGATTGTAGATGGTGATCGTCTTCATGATGTATTGTGTCTTGCAGATGGCGGCGAGTCCGGCATGCAACAGCTCTCAGCCCTGCAGCACCTGGGGCTGGCGCGCACGAACGCGACGCGCGTCTGCGCTGACTGGCCGCGCGCCGCGAACACACTGCGTGCAGTCGACCTTTCGGACAACGCTATTAGCAGCGTTGCGTGCGCAGAGCTGATCGCGCAGGGTGACGAGCGCCCGTACATAAACTTGAATGGAAACAGCCTTGAGAAAGCCAACTGCTCCAGGAAGGACTACAATCGAACTGTCGCAGACCGTACTACTGTGAAGGTTTGCTAAAATAGGACGAAGCATTGCAGGTTCATGATGGTCTAAACGATCGGAATTATTTTGTTCTCCTAAGGGTTTGAAGATCAGATTGATGGATGGATCAGGCAGTCATGGTCATCATGGTCTTTACTTAGAACCCCGACTTAGCACGTGAACATCATTTTTATCCAAGATCGCTCATTTAATTTGTCCCATGTTGGTCTTGGACTTGGCTCATGTTGATCTGGGATAAAAAAAAAAGAATGTGCCAACTGTATTTCTTGCCTAGCATGTCATAAAAGGCTACTAATGGTATATGGGGTTTTGGGTATGTGATTGTGTAGGCGACAAGCTAACTACTTGTCACTACTTTTTCACAATTTTCCATCTAATCCAGCCCATTGTCTCGTGTTAGTATGGGACTTAAAAATAATGTGCCAACTGTGTTTCTTGCCTAGCTAGCATGTCGTAAAAGGCGACTAATGGTATATGGGGTTTTGGGTATGTAATTGTGTAGGCGACAAGCTAGCCACTTGTCACTACTTTTCCAGGTTTATGTTGCTTGAATGTGGTTAAAGGGGACTGCCCCTTTGACTTTGCCTTCCCCTTCGGGGATTACGGGCGTGATGTTATGATGATACGAAACATTGATTAACATGTGTGACGTTACTTGTCGTTCAGGTGCTGTACCGGTGGACGGACCCGCAGCTGCCGTGCCACTGCGACGTGTACTGGCTGTGGCGGCTGGCGCGCGAGAGCAACGACACCGCGATGTTCACGCAGGCTGACAAGCAAGCGAAGTGCGTTCCGCTGTGGAGGCGCTGCCACCCAGAAGATGGTAATATCACAGAGTAATCATATACTACGTACAACAGAGTGTCACTGCCCATACTTGAAAAGTTACTGCTATAACTCGCGCAAGAACAGCGACAGTGGTGAGTAATTGGAACTACAGCAAAGTTTAGGCTGTTTGTCAGGAATAATACAAGATGGCGCTACAAGCACAGGTAAGTTGTTTCTCAGTAAAAATACTCCATTTGTGTAAAATTTATGGTTTTAAGACAAAGATTATTTTGGTTTGCTTCTGAAGAAATTATTTTATACCCATGTTTTGGACCTAAATTTAATAAATTATCTAAGAAATGACGTAAAAAATTTTTTAAAGTGAAATAATAACGTTTTTATTCGGTTTTATATCTCAATCAGTCTAATTGATGCCTGTAGCGACATCTGTCTGTGTCAAGTCTATACGAAATCTTAAATTTATGTGACTGAACTGACATGGTCATATGAAATATTTTTGGTCCGTATTAATCGCTTATCTTTACTAGATTTAGTTTATTTTTATTAATTATCTAAGTTGGGTTGAAGTGATCCTGCCCCATGCGCGAAGAGCTGTGGGTTCAATCCCCACCCAGTACAAACATTCGTGTGAGGAATACTTGTGTTCTTTCTGTGTCTGGGTGTTAATATCCAATATTTAAGTATATATTTGTAATACCACCGTTATTTCGGATATAGGTCAGGTAAACAGCACCCTTAACCGACGAGCGTGTATGAAAAGACTTATGAATGTAGAAGAAGCGAAAGGTGTATGTCAGGATCGTAGCAAATGGAAGTACGTGATCTCTGCCTACCCCCATGGGAAAAAGGCGTGAAATTATATGTATATATGTATATATATTTCGGATATCTGTAAAACAAGTGATTAAGTTCTGAGTCAGATCAATGAATGTGATGTTGTGGGATATTTTTTTTTTTATAATCATGTTTCATGCAGGGACACAAAAGGGTAAAAAATAAACTAACTAATTTTCGAGTCATATGCTATGTAGTATTATATTATCACTCCCGCAATTTTCGGGTGAATATACAAAGTCCATGGAATAATAAGATGACATATTATGTCAATTGAAGTGGATCTTATTCATCATCTTCCTAGCGTTATGTCCCGTTCTTAGACGGGGTCCGCTTAGACCAAGATCCAGGATTAAGCGAGTCTGGTAATTACATTGAAGCGACTGCCGATCTGACCTTCGTAACCCAAAGATAGGGGAACCAGACAATTTTTGGATCATGGTTACAAATCCAAAGTTGTTTGAATTTGCAGGTTTCATCACGATGTTTTCCTTCACCGTCGAGCTAGTGGTATAAATACGTACATAGACTTGAAAAATCCATAGGTACCTGCCCGGGTTCGATCACTCCTCGGTTAACAGGCGCGTGTCCTAACCATTGAGCTACCACCGCTTATTATTGCTTGATATTATCATCATAATATCCAATAGGCATCAAACCTTATCGAAGCGTGAGATGTGGCCATGTTCAGGTTATAGAAAAGTGGATTATATCATCCAAATACACCAATTACGGAGAACATTTATTTGTTCTGTTCGTTTCAATTCTAAAAATTTTACCGCACCAGTACAGAAATACCGTTTCATTATATTTATTCTTGCTAGTGGTCTTAGCCATAAAAAATACTTTAGGACCATGGTGTCAAACGACGGAGTCCAAAAGACTTGTGGGTCGCTTGCCACCACGGTGTCCATCGAGCAATTCAAAAAAGGTCCTTGTGCAGTTGACACCGCGAAGTCATCGGCTCGCATCGAAAATTATAAAAATGAGTCTTTATTATTCAAAAGATGGTTTATAAACTCGAATGATATTTAAAAAAAAATGTATGTAAAAAAAACTGTATTTAATTTATATTGATTTAATGAACTCCAGAGGGGCCATATTTTGCTTAAATCAATTGACAAATAAAAAAAAATAAAATTATATATGTATGTATACATAGTGTTCCACCTTTTTCCCATGGGGTAGGTAGAGAGAGATCTCAACCTTATATTTGCTACGATCCTGATACACACCTTTATATTATGAGTCTTTTCATACACGCTCGTCGGTTAAGGGTGCTGTTTACCTGACCTTTTGTTAACACATTACCAATCTGGTCATGGAAAGTCCGTCTAGGTCTGCCCCTCCCGACAGCTCCATTTACACTTGCCTTATATATCTCTTTCGTCAATCTTATTTAATCCATTATCTCATGCCCAAACCATCCAAGCACGCCTTTCTCAATTTTAGTCATTAAATCTTCTTTATTTTGTTGATTATACCTTAAAAATTACTTAAAGTAAATAACTCTGTATTGTACCTACAGACGCGAAATTCATAATCGATTACGAAGAAGGCGAGTGGTATCGGACGTCCTGCGAGCAAGTCGCGCTTGACGACTTCGAACGCCCAGGCCTTCCGAGCCTAACAGTCTTCAAATACGTCACGCTCATCGGCTGCGTGCCCATCGCCAAGCAGTCCTACTTGAAATCATTACTAGCACTCAAAATCATAATCACCACCGAGTTGAGTCTGATAGATGTGCCAGCTGACGCTGGATTTACCACTGAATGGATCGATGACCTCCCGCTGTCTCTTCGCGAGTTTAAACTACACGCGGTGGCCAGAAGCAATCCGACCAGACTACAGAGGTTCCACTCACTGAACCTGACTAGATTACCCGTGGGCTTACTGCCGCCCAACTTAACACGAGTCCAGCTAATGGGTACTGGTATAAAAACGCTGCATGCTGACGTGTTCAAAACGGTGGAGTCACTTCATGTACGGTTAATTGTTTTATTTCTAACGTTTAGCAGTTATAGAGTTGCTATTCAACTAATTTGAATAGCGGTGGTAGCTCAATGGTAAGGACACGCGCCCTAAACCGAGGAGAGCGGGTTCAAACCCGGGCGCGTACCACTGGTACAAATTCAAACAACTTTGGATTTGTAACCATGATCCAAAAATTGTCTGGTTCCCCTATCTTAGGGTTACGAAGGTTAGTCGGCAGTCGCTTCAATGTAATTACCAGACTCGCTAAATCCTGGATCATGGTCTAAGCAGACCCCGTCTAAGCACGGGAAATAACGCTAGGAAGATGATGAGAGTTGCTATTTAACTTTCTGATAACCAGAGGAATCAGAATAACAATTTTATGATGACGATTGCAGATAGAAGAGGACGACCTAACGTCGTTTAACGGTACACTGCCGGAGCTGACGAGGATGAGACTAACAGCGCCGCTGGAAGATCTACCGGAAGCGCCGAAGCTCCAGTTCCTGGTGTTGTGTGAAGTGGTGCCCGAGCCGCTCAGCGGGTACAGCGCTCTGATTGACCTGGAGATGTATCGGCTGCACTTGCCAATGCTGCCATACAAACTCCTAGAAGATTCCTCTTTGCTGGTTAACTTTATTGTGAATGATAACTTCTTTGTCATGCTGCCAACTGATCTCTTTGCCTACTCACCCAATTTAGAGATGATCGATCTATCGGATAATGGTATCCAGGCTCTGCCGCCGTAAGTATAGTTTATACTGAAATTCAATAAAAAAAATCGTGCCAACATACATACATACGTACATACATACATACATACATACATAACATCACACCCATAATCCCCGAAGGGGTAGGCAGAGTCAAAGAGGCAGCATGCCCCTTCAATCACATTCAGCTAAAAAGGAAGCGGGGCTGGGTTAAATGGAAAATTGTGAAAAAGCAGTGACAAGTGATCTGGGACTTGAAAAGAATGTGCCAACTGTGTTCCTTGCCTAGCATGTCGTAAAAGGCGACTAATGGTATATCGGGTTTTGGGTGTGTGATTGTGTAGGCGACAGTTTAGCCGCTTGTCACTGCTTTTTCACAATTCTCCATCTAAACCAGCCCGGCTTTATTATTAGCTGAATGTGGTTGGAGGGTTTTGCCGCCCTTCGACTCTGCCTACCTCTTCGGGGATTATGGGCGTGATGTTATGTATGTATGTATGTATTTTATTGATCTGGAACTTAAATATAATATATCAAATGTCTCGTAAGAGAGGACTTTTAGTGTATTAGTTATTGTGTAAGCGTTAAGCTAGTGATCACAATTTTTTTACAGTTTTCTTTTGAATCCAGCTCAATTTGAATTCTGGCTAAAAGCAATAAGGCTTTTGTGAATTAATAATAATAATTATCCGTATACATTGATCTGACTCCGAGTAGCTTAAGCACTTGTGTTACGGATGTCAGAAACAACAGTGGTATTACAAACATATACTTAAATATTGAATATTAACACCCAGACACAGAACAAATACAAGTATTCATCATACGAATATTTGTCCTGGGTGGAAATCGAACCCACAACTCTTGGCGCATGGGGCAGGGTCATTAACGAATGCGCCATCGAGCCAGTCAAATAGAATTATAACCACAGATAGATGGCGTAACTGTGACGTACGGTCTTGTCACCCTCCTCATTGGTAAGTTGTCAGAACAAACTGACATGCTGTCAACAATGAGCCAATAGTGACAGTGATAAGACCAAGAGACTCGCTCGTGCCACCTGGCGGTTTTTGTATTTTTCAAAAACCCTCATTCAGAGATTGCAGGTGTGCAAGTCTGCACTGGCCTTTTATATATTTTAACCTTTTTATACCTTTTTGTCTATGTTTTTGATAACTATTGGTTATGCTTTTTTGATTGACATATTACACTTTTTGTTTTACTACCAAAAGAACCAGCGCCTTTTATTTCGGTAGCTAAATATTTGGCGCTGGTTCTTTTGGTAGTGAAACAAAAAGTGTAATATGTCAATCAAAAAAGCATAACCAATAGTTATCAAAAACATAGACAAAAAGGTTTAAAAAGGTATAAAAAGGTTAAAATATATAAAAGGCTAGTGCAGACTTGCACAGCAGGCATGATGATATACTTGCAGTAGTTGTATCTATTGATGCAAATGCTTCTATAGCAGGAAGCATTAATCATTTGCTCTATAGCAAATATTGTAATATTTTCTCAGTGGACTGTTCGCGAGGCTCAAAAAATTGAAGACGCTTATTTTGAGAGACAACTTACTAACTGTGCGTTACCTTGACGCCTTGAGCCAAGTCACCTCACTCAATGTTCTTGATCTCAGTAAGAATCGTATTGAAGAATTCTGTCACGAAGGTAATATTTTCTATCCATGTACATCTCATCTCATCCTATTTTGGTTGCTCATCCTGGTTAATCTTACACTTTTATTATAATCATATTATGTCATCTCCCACAGTCATTGATTGTATGATTTGGTTTAGAACTTTAAAAAAAAGTGTATATTAGTCATGTATATTTTAACGCTGAAAAGAGTAACTATCGAGTTTCTTGCCGGTGCCTTCTGTCACTGCTTTTTCACAATTGTCTATCTGACCCAGCCCGGCTTTATTTTAGGCTGAATGTGGTTGAAGGGGCTTGCTGCCCTTCGACTCTGCCTACCCATTCGGGGATCATGAGCGTGATGTTATGTTATGTGTGTACCATGCTAGTTTCCTACATTTGCTTGTTACATCGCAGGCCAGTCTCTACTGTGGCGGCTCACAGAGCTCAAGAATCTGAATCTCTCGCAATCCATGATCAAGAGCGTCTGCTCGGACTGGCTCAACATGCGTCAGCTGAGCTCGCTTGACCTCTCCGGGAACTACATAGATTCGCTGCGCTGCTCCGACCTGCGCGCGCGTCGGGACGTGCCTGCAGAGATCAGGCTGGAGAACAATACGTTTCACAGCATCACCTGCTCGTGGCGGGATCACGAAGAGACGGTTCATAGTCAGCCACCTAAGCTGGTTAGCTATTTTTAATGACAGAAACTAGATATAACATGACGAACTGAAGGAGTACAACGGAGTGCTCATCGAAACACCCATTATAGCATAAGCGACTGGTTTCTATGGCGCATTCGATAATGACCCTGCCCCATGCGCTATAAATTGTAGGTTCGATCCCCACCCAAGACAAACATTCATGAGATGAATAATTGTGTTTGTTCTGTGTCCGGGTGATAACATCTAATATTTAAGTATATATTTGTAATACCACTGTTGATTCTGATATCTGTAACACAAGTGCTTAAGCTACTTTTCTCAGAATCAGATCAATGTATTTGATTTAGTCTGATAAAATAAAAATATACAAACAGACTAAGGTCTAGTCTCTGAGCATTCAACCAGCAGACCTGTTGAAATCAGATCAAATGTCTCTCAAGATTATCAGGAAATAAGGTATCACAGAAATAGCCAAATTTACTAAATCTAGGTAATTTGACCAGAGATTGGTAATAAAACTAATAAAAAGGAACCATGTTGCTCAGTCTACGTCTCGTAAAGAATTCTTTGAACAATTGTTGCTCAAACATGTTTAATTAAAAGAAAATAAGCGTTCCTTGTTGTTAAAAGCAATTAATGCTATATCATTGTCCCATGTTGGTCTGCGACTTGGCCCATGTTAATCTAGACAAAAAAAAAAGAATATTCCAACTGTAGTTCCTGCCTAGCATGTCGTAACAGGTGACTGATGGTTTACGGGGTTTTGGGTATGTGATTGTGTAGGCGAAAGGTTAGCCGCTTGTCACTGCTTTTTCACAATTTTCCATCTAACCCAGCCCGGCTTTATTTTTGGCTGAATCTGCTTGCTCTGCCTACCCCTTCAGGGATTATGGGCGTGATGTTATGTCTGTATGGCTATATATGTCGCCTCAACACTAATTCCCTTATAATTCAACAGAGGGTGCAAGTGAAGACCAACACCCGGCTGTCCTGCTCTTGCGACAGGTACTGGCTGTCGAGGGTCATGCGCGAGCGCAGCGTCGCCTTCAATCTCACCGTGACGTTTGGGAGCCCCTGTCAGTCCAATATGGCCCACCGGTGCCGCGCGCGCACGGAGTGCCCGCGCGCGCGGAAGGGCTGTAACAGCTTCATGAATACTGAAGACGAAGATATATATAAGATTGATGGTAAGTATTTTCTAAACTAATATTATAACCGATGAATATTTAACTCTTTTTTGCACTAAATAGGTTCTGAAATTAGGACTAATTTAAAATATTCGGAAGGTTATCAGCGAACCCACAACTCTTGGCGCATGGGGCAGGGTCACTACCGAGAGCGCCATCGAGCCAGTCAAATCATATCATATCTTGAACTCAGAGTAATGATGTCGTATAGTTAACTTGCAATACTGCTGACCTAAGTGTTTGCACCAGTAGATATCATCACTTGAAATCCCCGAAGAGGGGCAGAGTCCAAAGCTTCTTTAACAGCTTTCAATAAAAAAAAATATTGTGCTGGGTTTATTAAGAAACTGTAACGAAGCAATGACTACAAAAAATCTAACACTATTAGTCTTCTTTAACGACATGTTTGGAATCACAATTAGAAAATCATGTTTCGAGTCCCAAATAAACAATAGATTCGTCGTACTACTTTAATTATCCAAATATTTCCTTAATTCGCTTTTACCATCACTAGACATGTGGTTGACTCTCCGCTACGATGAAGGCCACTCCTTCTCAATATCCTGCAGTGAAAAGGTCACCTTGGATCATCCTGCGCTGCCAGTCTTCTCCCGGATGGTCCACTTCACCACGGTGACTCTTCGCGGCTGCGCCCCACCTCAGAAGACCTACAAGCGCATTTCTGAAGTGCTGTTGTCTCTTAACATTACCATCGGCCACAACTTATACCTCTACGACATCCCCTCCAACGCCATCTTCACGGCCTCCTCACTGGAGTCTCTGCCTACCCTCAAAGTGCTACACTTAGAAGCAGCCGAATATCTGGTGATTCCCAAGGGCGTCTTAGGACACGTCACCCCGATCATATCGCTGACCCTCGTAAGGGTGCACTCTGAGGAAATGCCGCAGTATTTAGCGCACCTCAACCTGACCGAGACCGGCTTCGAGGAGCTGCAGCCAGGAGCTCTTGAAGCGCAGGAACTAACGGTACCCATTTTTCCTACTTCTACTCTATGTAGATGATACTAGTTTGTAGACCCAAATGCTACCATGCCCGCTATCGCATGAAAGAATAGGTAGGGTGTAAGGCCCATTCTTAGTTGAAGATAAAATTGACATTTTACCAAAAAAGAGGATTTTTTTCCCTGGAATTTCTTATGTGTTGTTCCGGCTTAAAGTATGTAGATAGTTTACGAAGCATCCTATCTTGTCGAAAGCCCTATCGACATTTCGTCTTTTCTGTTTTACTATCACTAAAGTATCCATTTAAAAGTAAGATATTGATATTAAACTACTTTCAGGTCGTTGAGAAGAAGCAAACATCTCTGTCTGGCTACTCAGCAGAACTGAGGAAGCTGTCAGTGACGGCGCCGGTAAAGTCGTTAGTGGATGCTCCAAATCTGAAGGTGCTGGAGCTGACTGGCACCGAGCCAGCTGCTGGGTTCCTAGATGGGTACCCCGTGTTGCACACGCTGCGCTTGCGCCAGCTGCCGCTGCAGCTGCTGCCGGATAAGTTCCTGCGTAACGCGACGCAGCTGCGCCACTTCAAGTTGACGGATAGCAATGTCACCTCGCTGCCAGCTGATCTGTTCAGCTACTCACCGAACCTTGAGACGATCGACTTGAGCAACAACCAGCTCCAGGTCCTAAGAAGGCTAGTAGAATTTTGGTTGCTTAGGGCTCCCGCGTTAAAGGGTGCCAACAGGGTCAATTAGTAACCTTTATTTGTGTCATCATAAAAACCGTCGAACTTGTATGAAAAGGATTATAAATGTGTGTAAGGATCGTGCCATATGGCGTTCGGTTCTCTCTGCCTACCCCGCTAGGGAAGTAGCGTGAAGTTTAGTTAGTTAGTTAGTTAGTCATTTTTGCGGACAAGATCAGACTTGTGAGATAGATGGATTAGACGATGCTATCTGACCGCTTTATCTATCAGATTGTATCTAATGACCTGATACAAGACAGTCGGACCAAAATTACAAGAATATGTATTTTGACGACGTTGTTGTGCCCATGGTATTGACTCAGACCAATAAAAAAAGAAAGACAGAACTATCCCATACTTCACCATTTAACAACACAGGGCGGCATATTTTTTTTTTTTTTCTAAACACCAAATTAACGACGTGTGCTGTCACTTACTGAAGGCGAAATGGCGAGCGGTCGGCTTTCTATGGCCCTATCGGCTTCCTATTGGTAGTATGGAATGGTTCTGTCTCTCTTGTTTATTGGTCTGAGGGTATTGATATGTCAATCAGACCATTTTTTTATTTGTAATTACGCAGGGATCAGTTCGTGGGACTTGTTAAGCTGAAAAGTCTGAATGTGGAGAAGAATCGGCTGGGCGTCGTCAACCCAGGAGACTTCACTTCCCTCTTGTCTCTGAAGAAGTTCAAGTATTAGGGAAACAGGGCGGCTTAACCGTAGAGCGTAGAGTTGACGAAGGCTAACTGTAATATAATATCGACATAGGCAATAGAATATACTATTTTCCAAGACCAATGGTAACTTCATTATACTTTTTAGCGACATCGACTGATTTATGTCAAATCTCTTCTATAACTTCGACTGGCTCGATAGCGCATTAGGTAGTGACCCTGCCCCATGAGCCAAGAGTTGTGGGTTCGATCCCCACCGTGGACAAACATTCGTGTGATGAATACTTGTGTTTGTTCTGTGTCTGGGTGGTTATATTGAATATTTAAGATATTTGTAATATCACTGATGATTCTGATATCCGAAACACAAGTGCTTAAGCTACTTACCTTGGAGTCAGATCAATGTATGTGATGTAGTCCGATATTTATTTATTGATTTATAACGTCAGGCAATAAAGACCTCTTTCTATTTTCATACTATTACTTTTCTACATCTGGGAAATAGCCGCTGCTTTTATCATACGTTTTTTTTTTATTGGATGCTAGGTAGTATAGAATTAACGGCAGGCAAGGCAAGGACCTAACAACTTTGTCTTGCTCATTTCTATCTAGGAAATTCATGCAAAAATGCCACTGTAATTAACTAATCACTGTCCTTTGGAAGGCACAGGCCTATCATGTAGAGGCCCCTTGAGACGTTTTAATATGAGTGTGTGATGGAGTACACCGGCTGGATCTTACTTTTAAGAGCACAAATGTAATATACTAATACTAACCTGGCAAGTGCAGCTATTGCAATAAGGTGGAAACAAAAAATATGGGCTATTGCAAGGGGTTCTTGTGGTATAATTATTATTATTTTTCTCGCCTCAAGGGAGGGCCTTTACCAAGCGATTAATAATATTAATTCGGACTAGGATAGGAAAAATAAGTCGGGTCAGGTTAGGAACAGGATGACGTTCAGAATAGATTCTTTTTTTTTCGAATTCCTCTCCTAGCCTGCTACTGGGTGAGAAATTCGGGTCAGGTTCGGAATAACGCGTATCAAACGTTGCCGTGATGTTTACACACCCCTTGGATATGAGGCACGCGTGTTACTAATGATCCAAAGGAGATGAGCGTTTGCAAAATATGATGAACTCTCTAAATCCTATTTGCTTAATATGTGCTTTGTAATTACTCAAATGTTGGTATCCTGTCTCCCTCTTGCTAATAAGAACAGTAAAAGTAGGTTATTTTAGTTCATAGTAAATAGTTACTTAGTTCCGTCTTGTGTTTTAATTTAGTGGTAGTAATGTTTTCTTTTCTGTTCATATTGACTATATAAATAAAGGGATTTTGAATTTGAAGTACTGTGCATTGTAACCAACTGTTGGAATAGGAAATAAAAAATATTTATCGAATTTAGCGGACCATTATAGGTTTGGTGTTTGGGTTTTACCATGTGGAAATAATGAGTCTCCAAAAAATTAATATAGTTTCATTATAAAATAAATAAATAAATAAATTCTCCAGACTGACACACCAATTCCCTAGTTCCAAACTAAGCTTATGCTTGTACTATGGATACTAGGCGAACGGATAGACATACTTAAATACGTTTATAAACATCCATGACTCGAGTACAAATGTCCATGTTCATCACACGAAACATTTGCCCCTAGCGGTATTCGAACCCGCGACCCTTGGTTTCGTAGCCAGGGTCACTGACCACTCGACCAACGGGCCATTGATATATTAATGAATATTTTTTTTTTCAAAGAATGTCATTTATGCAGCAAAATTCTGTTTACCATTCCACTTTTTTCGTCGTCATAAGACCATATTTTATTCGTCACAATTTGTCTATTTGAATGACGGGATCTACAGAACGTAAAAAAAATATGTTTTGGTATTAAGACACATTTTATTTAAATTTGCCATATCACGTATTTTTGGTTAGAACTAATATAAAACTAAAAACACATATTAAAAATAACGAAATGAAGTGAAAAATTAGGAAGTGTTATTTTTGTATACATACATTTATTTTATGATTTTATCCCCATTACAAGCCAGATAGATATTTTAATTAGTAAGGAGGTTTCGCATAAGAAAAAAGATTCCTAAAGCATATATTGGCTGTTTATAAGTGCTTTTTTGAAGCCCATATAAATAAAGATATTTTGAATTTAAATCTATCCAATATGCCATTAGTCGCCTTTTATTACTACTGTCTAAAAACACTGTCGATGCATGCATAATTTTTCAGTCCCAAAATAATGGAAATCATGGGTACTATAGTCTTGCTATTGTAAGTACCTTTGAGCTAGAAGTAGTTCTCATATTAGCTTCCCTATAACATTATTTTCTTCAGTGAGGGAAGAGCCGACCAGTCTATAAAGGCCAAGGAATTGTTCTCAACATTCAGCTCCGTCACCTTATGGAGACCGTTGAACAGTTCACTGGGGAATCAAAAATAAACACACGTTCAGACCGATATACTCGTATACCATAGTTATGAACTGGACAATTATGCTATTAGCACCAGCTATGGACATCATCATCTTCTAGCAATGTGTTCTTTTCTAGTCTGGGTCCGCTAAGACCATGAAACCTGACCTTGTAAACTTTTTCCAGAGTTTAGCATGTCTTGTTATCACGTTAAAGCGACTAGTTTATCTGACCTCCGTGATAATTAGATAATTAATCATGTTTTCCTTTATCGCCGAGTAATAATAATAATATTATAATATAAGTGGTATAAAGCCGTACTTAAATCCAGATGAACGTGCCTGGACTTCAACCAGCACTCTTCAGACATGAGGCGCGTGTCCTTATGATTGAGTTTCTACTGCTCCAGGCAACGTCATCATCATCTTCCTAGCGTTATGTCCCGTGCTTAGACGGGGTCCGCTTAGACCATGATCCAGGATTTAGCGAGTCTGGTAATTACATTGAAGCGACTGCCGACCTGACCTTCGTAACCCTAAGATAGGGGAACCAGACAATTTTTGGATCATGGTTAAAAATCCAAAGTTGTTTGAATTTTCAGGTTTCATCACGATGTTTTCCCTCACCGTTGAGCTAGTGGTATGAATACGTACATAGATTTGAAAAATCCAGAGGTACGTGCCTGGGTTTGAACCGGCACTCTTCGATTAAGAGGCGCGTGTCCTTACCATTGAGCTACCACTGCTCCAGGCAACGTATGGATATGATAAAGCTTACTTGTATAATCCCTCATGAGTTAATGAATTCCTAAAATAATATTTTGCCTTACCAAGGAGTCATAACATAGTTGTGAGGTTTGACTGGTAAAATGAGCCGCGGTTAGTACAGAGTTGGAGCAAAGTTTTTTACCGAGTTATCCACAATAGGACATAAAATATAAATAAAATGATGTCGCGCCATGCAAAATGTATAACTTATATGGATAAAATGATTGCCTACGGGACAGGCCTAGCCAATTGTAGGAATCATTGTAATTGTAATGCGATACCGACGCAACGCAAATATTTTATAACAATAGTATGTAGCAGATAGATATAGTATAGATGTAAGACAAATGTGTATATTTGCGTTGTTGAATAATTTTTTTTTTTTTTTTTATTATTTATTTATTAAATCGAGCTAGTGAATTTAATAATGGCTACAGATTTCTAAATAACCATGCAACCAAGCACGCACGTACGCACACACACATATAAATGTATTATTAATTAGCAGTTTTTTTATTTTCCTTGTCTATCTTTCTCGACATTTTAAGCTTCACTTGTATTAAATTCGTAGAGCGGTGGTAGATCAATGGTAAGGACAAGCGCCTCTTAACCGAGGAGTGCGGTTTCAAACCCGGCACGTATCTCTGGATTTTTCAAATTTATGTACGTATTTATACCACTAGCTCGGCGGTGAGGGAAAACATCGTGATGAAACCTGTTAATTCACACAACTTTAGATTTGTAATCATGATCCAAAAATATACTGGTTCCCCAATCTTAGGGTTACAAAGGTCAGATCTGCAGTCGCTTCAATGTAATTACCAGACTTACTAAATCCTGGATTATGGTCTAAGCGGACCCCGTATAAACACGGGACATAACGCTAGGAAGATGATGATGTATTAAATTTGTAGCCCCCTTGAAGTCATGATTAAACCTCTCGCATAACTTCAAAGAGAAGTGGAAGTGATTGAAAACCAGCGCTGACCAGGTGCAAGCCGCCTGGGTTAGTATAAGCTGAGCTACTTCCAATTGCTATTTATTTTTCGTTTCTTTTAAATAACCTTAAACCTCACCTTTTAAAAACCACAATCCGGTTATTGCTCAAATCAATCGTCTCAAGGTTCGGAGTAAAGCTGAAGAATTCAATTGGCAGTTTGTAATATGCGTTGTGCGTCAACTCGAAGTGGCGCAGCCGCAACCCGCGGTGCAACAACTCAGCCGGCAGCTCCTTATGTACCAGCCGGCGCAGGCGCAGCGTGTGCAGCTTCGAGTACTGCGTCAGAAACCCTTCTTGGGGCTCGGCGCCGGTGAGCTCCAGCTCCTGCAGCGCCGGCGCCTCCAGCAGCCAGAGCAACGGCGCAGTCACGGATAGTTTCTTCAGCCGCCACGAGGAGTAACCACGCAGTGATGTCAGATCCTTATCTATTATCTACAAATGTTCCAATAAGAGATCATTACTTATTGAATAGCAGTTAGCGGTTATGAGCGGTGATGGCTCAGTGGTGAGGACACGTGTCTCTTAACCGAGGAGTGCGGGTTCAAATCCGGCCACGTACCTCTAGCTTTTTCAAATCCATGCACATTTATAGCTCTACGGTGAGGGACAACATCGTAAAACCTGCACTTTTCAACAACTATGGATGTATAATCATGATTCTAGTTGTTTGATTCCCCTATCTAAGGGTTACGAAGGTCAGATTGGCAGTCTTTCAATGCAATTACCAAACTCGTTAAATCCTAGATAATGGTCTAAAAATTTAAACGGACCCCGACTAATCACGGGAGGATGGATGGAGGAGGACGCTAGGAGGATGATAACTTATTGAATAGCAGCTCTTAATAATTTCTAACAAAATTCTCATATTCGGCAAAACATGGCAGTGAATAAAATTAATTTTATTTTTACGTACAAACATAACATCACGCCTATAATCCCAAAGGAGAAGGTAGAGTCAAATGGGCAGAAGCCTATTCAACTACATTCAGCCAAAAACAAAACTGGGCTGGGATAGATGGAAGTGCTGCAACTGACTATTCACTCTGGAAGGCGACAAAGAAACTTAAACGTCCTATGGCACCCCGACCTCCTATACGGAAACCAGACAACAGTTGGGCAACAAAGGAGTCTGATAAAGCACAAACATTTGGTGACCACCTTAAAAATGTATTCCAACCACATCCTGACTGTGGGTCTAAACAGAATGAAGCAGTGTCAAAACTACTAAACGAAACACATCAATTAGATCTCCCAATAAAAGGTTTCACCAAACAAGAAGTGAAACAAGCAATTAGAAAATTAGACCAAAATAAAGCTCCGGGATATGATCTGATAACCGCGAGAATCTTAGTGGAATTGCCTGAAGAAGGTATACTTCTCCTGACCTACATTTATAATGCTATTCTAAGAAGATCAATGATGCCAAGGCAATGGAAAGTAGCGCAAATCATTATGGTTCCTAAACCTGGTAAAAAACCAGATGATGTCAAGTCTTACAGACCCATCAGTTTGCTTCCAATCCCATCAAAAGTGATGGAGTTACTTTTTTTAAGCCGATTGTCGCCTATCATCAATGAACGAGATCTAATTCCCGACCATCAGTTCGGATTCAGGCGCCAGCATGGTACTATCGAACAAGTCCATAGACTCGTCAACAAAATTCACGCCGTTTTTGAGAGCAAGCATTACTGTACGGCTGCATTTTTGGACATATCCCAGGCTTTTGACCGAGTGTGGCATGAAGGCCTTCTATATAAAATTAAAAAGTTTATCCCAATACAATTTTATCAGTTCATTAGATCTTACCTGGAAAACAGACACTTTTTCGTGAAAGAAGGTGAAGAAGTAACATCATTGCACGAAATCCACGCAGGTGTACCACAGGGCAGTGTTTTGGGTCCCATCCTGTACCTAATTTATACTGCAGACCTGCCAACCTCAGATGTAACTATAACAGGCACCTTCGCTGACGATACAGCCGTTCTATCAACAGATGAAATCCCGGAGCAAGCCACCCAAAAGCTCCAAAACAGCCTTAATGACATCGCGAGATGGCTCAGGGATTGGCGTATTAAGGCAAATGAAACGAAATCGGTCCAAGTAACCTTCACTCTTCGACGTAACACATGCCCACCAGTCACTTTAAATGGAGTAGAAATCCCACAACTCAATGAAGCAAAATATCTAGGAATGTACCTGGACAGGAAGCTTACATGGAGGAAACATATCTTTACCAAACGCCTGGCAATGGGTCAACAGGTTCGAAAAATGTACTGGATGTTAAACAGAAAGTCAAAGCTATCACTTACAAACAAATTATTGCTCTACAAAGTCATAATCAAGCCCATATGGTGCTACGGGCTTCAGCTTTGGGGAACATCAGCAAACTCAAACGTCGAGATCCTGCAAAGATTCCAATCTAAAATGCTACGAATGATAACGGATGCACCATGGTACATAACTAATGATAGACTGCACCATGACCTCAATATCAAAACAATTAAACAAGAAATAAAAGACAGAATGGAAACTTATAAACTAAGAATCGATCAACACCCCAACACACTTGCAAAGAACCTCTTGAATATACCAAACATACCACGAAGGCTCAAACGAAAACACCCACAGGATCTACTACTGTAAACTGTGACACTAATAAAGCGAACTTGTTAATGGACAAGTATCGTACAAGCCTGAATTAACAATTGAACTATTGCTGAATGTCGACAAGATAGATCGCAATATAAATAAAAGAAAAAAAAAAAAAAAAAAAAAAAAAAACTACATTCAGCCAAAAACAAAACTGGGCTGGGATAGATGGAAAATTGTGAAAAAGTTGTGACAAGTGGCTCGCTCGTCTCCTACACAATCACATAACCAAAACCCCATTTAACATTTAGACTAATTTTAATGAGCAAGAAATAAACCTAACCACTATACTGAATCAGACTACCGTAAACAACTGCTACTTTCTGTGATAGAGAGAAACCGCGGAATTGCTAAATTCGTTAATTATAATTTTTTTGCTTATTTTCTTAAACACTTCAAATTGGTTCCTTAGAAAATTTAGTTAAATAAATAGATAAGAAATTTCGCATGCACTAAAAATAACCTTAAAAAAAATACAGAATCTTTACCGTAAGTTCCTCCGCAAGTAAGGCTCCTGGCTGCAGCGTCCCAATGCCGGTATTTGTCAAGTTGAGATGCGTCAAGTTTGGCGGCACTTCATCAGCGTGTACCCTGACGAGGTGGAGCGCTGAGATCGCTTTGATATGTTTTAAGAGATCAGTTATGTTTAAAACACCTTCAGCTGCTTCTATATGCAACAGTTTGAGTGAAGGTAGCTGCAGTGTGTGAGGCTTGAATCTGCTGTTAGATGGCAAGTCGTATAAGTACAAATTCTCGCCGATTGTGACATTGGACGCGGCCAGAGCCTCTGCGTAGGACTGGTTCTTCGGTGGGGGGCAGCCGTAGAGTGTCACGGTGGTGAAGTTCATTCTCCGAGGGAAGACTGGCCATGTGGTGTTGTCGAGCTTGTTCTTTGAAGAGCACCGTGCTGTGTAGGAATCGCTTTCGTCGTAACTCAAGGTAAACTTCTCGTCTAGATTGTTGTGAAAGAAAATAAAACAAATTTCATTGAAAAACCTGCGTAGGAGACGGAGACTAACGGTTTTATAGTATGTATTTCTGGCAATTTGACACTCCCTGTTCATTTGAAGTAATGACCTAACCAACTATACAATGCGTGCGTGTCGTTTATATTGCCATAACCATGGTCCGATACAATTGTCAAGCTCGATGGCGCATTCGGTAGTGACCCTGCCCCATGCGCCAAGAGTTGTGGTTTCGATCCCCACCCAGAACAAATATTCGTATGATGAATAATTGTGTTTGTTCTGTGTCTGGGTGTTAATATCTAATATTTAAGTGTATATTTGTGATACCACTATTGTTTCTGATATCCGTAACACAAGTGCTTTTAAGCAACTTTCCTCGGAGTTAGATTAATGTATGTGATGGAGTCTGATATTTATATTTGTTTATTTATATTTATACAGAACTTGAAACAAAAAACTGTTTAAATTTTTTTATCTATTAATCTGTCCGGCTGATCTCACAATGAGCTGATTTTGATGGAACCTTCACTGACATATCTAATATGACAAGGAATAAAGTAGGCCATTTCTATTTATTTTATTGAAATATTTTTTCTTTTATTTCACCGGAACGCAATCATAGACTACAGCTAGTACAAATTATGCCCTCAGCAGACTCTGATATACGACATATAACCCTAGTAAGCGGTTGTTCATACCATTGGCTTCATATATATCATCATCATTAGTGTAAATGGAGGTCTGGCAGCGGCGCGCGCGACACTCCGTCCGCGTGCGGCACCGCCACTGAATGTCGGAAGGGCAGGGGCTGAACTCCTTCGCCGCGAAGGTGACGGCGGCGCTGCGCTCGCGCAGAACCCGCTGCAGCCAGAACACGCCGCAAGAGCACGGGAGACGCGCTGTGGTGGTCGTCAAGACCCTCTGCGGCGGTTGAGTGTTCGTGTAATTTAACAACAAATTTTATTGTTAGCTGAACTAAATAAGGCGACTAAAGGTATATCGGGTTTTGGGTATGTGATTGTTAAGGCGACAGGTTAGCCGCTTGTCACTACATTTCCACAATTTTCCATCTAACCCAGCCCGGCTTTATTAATGGCTGAATGTGGTTGAAGGGGCATGTTACCCCTTTGACTCTGCCTACCCCTTCGGGGATTATGGGAGTGATGTTATGTATGTATATGAACTAAAACTAGTTCAATCATTATATTCTTGGAGAGCAGAGAATCGAGCGCCACATGACACAACCCTTATACATCTCACGTACACACCTCGCATCTCGACAGGCCCATTGGTCGATTGGTCAGAGACCCTGGCCACGAAACCAAGGGTCGCGGGTTCGAATCTCGCTAGGGAAAAATGTTCGTATGATGAACATGGACATTTGTACTCGAGTCATGGATGTTTATAAACGTATTTAAGTATGTCTATCCATTCACCTAGTAGCCATAGCACAAGCTTGTAAGCTTAGTTTTGGACTAGGGCATTGGTGTGTTAGTCTGGAGAATTTATTTATTTATTATTTATATGTTTATATAAAACCGTTATTTTTGGATGACAGTTCTTAAATGAGTTCAGAGGGGTGGTAGCTCAGCAGTAGATTTGGTACCAGAGGCTCCCAGAAGCCCGAATTGAAGTTTTGACTGGCGAGATAGCTCATTTGGTAGTGATCCCGCCACATGCACCAAGAGTTGTGGGTTCGATCTCTACTCAGGACAAACATTCGTATGATGAATACTTGTGTTTTTTCTGTGTCTGGGTGTTAATATCCAACAAGTATATATTTGTTACACCACTGTTGTTTCTGATATCCGTAACACAAGTGCTTAAGCTACTTACCTCGGAGTCAGATCAATGTATGTGATGTAGTCTGATATTTATTTATATTTTTTTTATATTAAAAAAAAAACTTTTGCTGTTTAAGGCGCTGTGTTATATTATGAAAAGGGTGCTAGTTTAAATTCTTTAGACTGACACACCAATTCCCTTGTCCCAAATTAAGCTAATGCTTGTGCTATGGATACTAGGTGAACGGATAGACATACTTAAATACGTTTATAAACATCCATGACTCGAATAAAAATGACCATGTTCATCACACGAAACATTTAGTAAAAAAGTTTACAAACACTAGTAAAAAAGAAATATTAAAGGGCTTTTCTATACTATCAGAGCTACAAGTAAAAAAAATCTATTTGTGTGCACTACCCTTCTGTAGATATTACACACCAGGACAAAATGATAGTATTCATAAATTGAATACATTAATTTACAATTTGACTTGTCATAGTGACCAATTTGTGTTTTTTGAAACAAATAAATTTATTAGTAATAGTTTAATACTGACTGGCAAAACCTTTTATTTGCCTAATAAAATTAAGAAACAATTGGCTAATTTGTTAGCCTTCAATATTAATTTTTTATTTACACAGACTTTGGAACTCGTTCCAAATAATTTAAATTTAATTTTAAGACAATAGAGGACGTCTCTTGCACAATTGTGACTAAGGAAAAACCCAATCACTTAAATATTGTTCACCAAAACATACAGGGCTTTTCCGGCAAAGAACTAGAAATTGAATTATCTCTAGAAGATATGAATGTCCACATATTATGTATCACTGAGCATTGGTTCAATCAGTATGAATTAATTGTCAGTATAAATAACTATAATGTTAGTAGCGCATTTACTCGAAGCTCCGCAATTAGAGGCGGGTCGCTTATTTTACTGCGAAACTCAATAAAATTTAAGGAACGTAAGGATATTGTTTCGCTCTCAATGGAACGCATTATAGAAATTTCATGTGTAGAAATAGAGCATCATGTTATTATATGTGTGTATAGACCCCCTTCTGCTAGTCTTTTTATCTTTGAATCTGTAATGGAAGAAGTATTGAGGAAAGTTAGTACATGTAGCAAAAAAATTATTGTGTGTGGGGACTTTAATGTCAATATTTTAGATAATACACAAGACTCTGTTAGGTTTCTGAATCTTTTTAAATCTTTCAATTTAAACAACCTTTTTAACGAACCAACACGAGTGACTCACACATCATCTACATGTATAGATAATATTTTCTGTAATTGCATTGTACAAAAAAAATCTATTATAAACATTGTAAATTCAGACCATACTGGCCAAATAGCGGCTTTCGAGCACCGAGATGTGCTGTCTTCGTCAAGCATTGTATATAGACCAATCACTGCATCTCGGATTGAAAAATTCTCCGAAAATATTCGTAATAAAATATTTGCACATAACTTTAATTATACAAAAGTAGATAACATGTATGAAAAGTTTTTCAATGTTGTTGAAAAAGAATTTAATGACGCTTTTCCGAAAAAAACCAAAATGGTCTATAATTCAAAGACAAAATTCTGTGAATGGGCAACTGTTGGTATTTATAAAAGTAGAAGAAGATTATATGAACTTTATGATATGAAGGCAAACTCTAATGATCCTTCATTGATAGAGTATGTTAGGAATTACTCTAAGTTATTTAAGAAGGTTTGTGCAATTGCTAAATCTAGTTATTTAAAAGGAAAAATTATATCAGCTGCCAATAAAAGTAAGGCAACATGGAAAATCATAAATAAAGAGACTTGTAAAAATAAAACACAAGACAACAAGATCTCTCTTAATATTGATGGTACTTTTTTTCATTCTGATGCTGATGTGGCCAATGTATTTGAATCTTTCTTCTCCAACATCCCACTCACAACGACAAGCAGTCTAAACTCCTGCCCGCGTCTTGCTAACTCCCTTCTGAAGTCAAAAGTGAATGAATGTAAAACTATTTTTAGTTTTACACATATTGATTCTGGGGTAGTTATGAAACATTTTAAACTTTTAAACATTAAGAAAACTGAAGATCTCTGGGGCATCTCAGTTGATATTCTAAAAAATATAATTCACCACGTTGCACCATATTTAGCTTTCATGTTTAATAAATGTATTGATGTAGGCCAATTTCCCAATTTAATGAAACTAAGCAAAGTTATTCCATTGTATAAATCAGGTGATAAAAGTGACCCAACCAACTTCAGACCTATATCTATACTACCTGCTTTTAGTAAGATATTCGAAAAAATTATATTCACCCAGTTAATAGCTCATTTTGAAAATAATAAGCTATTACATGATAAACAATACGGTTTTTCTAAAGGAAAATCTACCACTGATGCAGGAGTAGCCCTCGTCAGTCATATTTTTGACGCATGGGAAAACAAGCAGGACGCTATAGGAGTTTTCTGCGATCTGTCAAAAGCTTTCGATTGCGTCGACCACCAAACGTTGCTGATGAAGTTACGGCACTATGGTGTTATGAATAACTCGCTTGACTTGATTCAGTCGTACCTAACTGACAGAATACAGAAAATCAACATCAACGGAACTGATTCTTCTGGCGCTTCTTTATCTATGGGAGTGCCCCAAGGCTCGATATTAGGACCTTTGCTTTTCCTAATCTATATAAACGACCTTCCATATTATACAAAAGATTTATGTGAGATAGTATTGTTTGCCGATGACACTTCTTTGATTTTTAGAGTTGACCGAAAAAAAACAAATTTTGACGACGTAAATAATACTCTCTCACAAGTACTACATTGGTTTACTACAAACAATCTTTTATTAAATTCAAAGAAAACGAAATGTATTAAATTTTCAATGCCCAATGTAAGACAAGTAAACACTAAAATATGCATGAATGATGAACCTATTGAAATCATTCATTCTACAGTTTTTCTTGGAATCACTATCGATTCCAAGCTGCAATGGAGCCCTCATATTACGGCTTTGGCTGGAAGACTCAGCTCAGCAGCATACGCAGTTAGGAAAATACGACTCTTGACTGATATTGAGACGGCGAGATTGGTTTATTTCAGTTACTTTCATAGCGTAATGTCGTACGGCCTTTTATTATGGGGGTCCGCTGCTGACATACAAACTATTTTTGTATTGCAGAAGAGGGCCATCCGGGCTATATATGGCCTGAAACCTCGAGATTCGCTAAGAGATATGTTCAAGGAAATTGACATATTAACCGTGCCATCACAATACATCTTTGACTGTATTATGTATGTACGTAAGAACTTTCATAACTTTATTCAAAAATCTGATTGTCACCATTTTAACACCCGAAATAAACACAAGCTTGCCGTTCCGTATCTAAGACTTCACAAGACTAGTAGTTCATTTAGGGGGTTAAGTATAAAATTATTTAACAAACTACCAGGCAATATAATTGAACTGCCTATGCATAGATTTAAATTACACATTAAAAATCATCTTATGAGAAAGGCTTATTATAATATAGAAGATTTTTTAAGTGACAAATATTTGTAATTGCTATTATACATATTTACTTTTTTAGATTTGTATAGCATAGTAGCTTAAGGATATGATAATTGTTATCGATACTTATTGTAAATTTGGCGATGAAAAGAGTAACTATCGAGTTTCTTGCCGGTTCTTCTCGGTAGAAGCTACTTTCCGAATCCGGTGGTAAATTTTTATTTTCATTTGTATGTACTGACGATTTATAAGTGCTTATTTGAGCCTACGTAAATAAAGATCATTTCATTTCATTTCATTTGCCCCTAGCGGGATTTGAACCCGTGACCCTTGGTTTAGTGGCCAGGGTCTTTAAACATTCGACTAATGGGCCGGTCATGGCTGTATAACGAATGTTAGATAGATAGTAGTCGCTTTAATGCAAATACCAGACTCTACAGGTCCAAGACGATGGTATGACTGACTAGCCCGCTTATACCTGACTGTACATGGTGACAGTATACTGTACAGTATTTGACTGTAGGATACAGTTTGAGGAGAAGAATTACACTGACCTGTACAGGAACAGGACTGCGCTTTGTCTCTTCCAGGTCCAAAAACGAGCAAGAGATATCTCCGATCGGGTTATTCAGCAGCTGGATCTTTGGCGTAGGAGCGCTAGCGGACAGGTCTCGGCGCACGCGCAGGTCGGAGCAGGAGAGGCGGCTAATCATGTTGTCTCTAAGGTCGAGGAGTCGCAAGTGCTTCATCCTGTGCAGCCAGTCGGAGCAGACGTGGGTAAGCTCCGTCTTAAAGAGGGTTAGTTCCACCAGCCTTTTAAGTGTTGATAGTATCGAGACTTCTGCATTAGAAATTTTAATTTAATCAGAATGGTGGCTAAGCCAGTCTTGGTCCAGACCAAGAGAAGGATAATTCATCCACTTGGTCAGACGAAAGCGTAGTTAATAGATTCATGCAAAGACAATGGTAGTAAAAATGTTGATTGTATCCATTACATAGTACACAGCGCCATCTCTTATCGCCTGTAGGAACTAACTTTCCTATGGAAATAAGCACTTTGTTTATTTTTATTGTAATGTTTTTATATGATTTCGTTAAGCTGTTATAGATATCTCTGCATATTATACATGAATCGTAAGCATCCATTTTGCTGCGCTATGCCGAAATGTACTTTTTCTATCTGACTCAGTTCCGCTGCCTCGCTCCACCCCGGTAGACAGGCAGCCAAACACGGGACATAATTCTAGAAAGATGGCGCTGTACATATGAATTAAATATGTATCCAACTACATCACACACATACATTGATCTGACTTTGAGGTAAGTAGCTTAAGCATTTATGTTACGGATATCAGAATCAACAGTGGTATTACAAATATATACTTAAATATTGGATATTAACACCCAGACACAGGACAAATACAAGTATTCATCACACGAATTTGTCCTGGGTGGGGATCGAATCCACAACTGTTGGCGCATGGGGCAGGGTCACTACCGAATGCGCCATCGAGCCAGTCATATGTTTGTTTGTTTACTTCCGTCAAGGCAGAGGTCACCAAGCGGGTTCCTGCTGAGTTTTAGGATCGTCAGTGTGGTGAGCGGTTGCACAATGCTGATTTCTGGAGCATGCAGCAAGTTGTCCTCCAAATTCAGGGTATCCAACTCTTTCAACGTCAAGAACAGCTCCCTAGGGAATAATTATATTTACTTAGACGCGGGAGATATTGTGCTCATCTATTTATATGTTCCATGTCAGTCTGGGACTAACAAGGAATGTGCTAACTGTGTTCCTTGCTTAGCTTAAGACGAGCTAGCCACCTGTGATTAATTTTCACAATTTTACATATAGCCCAGCCCAGTTATTTATTGCAGTTAAGAAAGCTACCTGTTTGGGAGCAGTGGTAGGACAATTAAATAAAATTCAATTACATTAATATACCACTAGCTCGGCGTTGAGAAGAAACATCGTGATTAAACCTGCAACTACAATCAAGTTTGGTTTTGTGATTTAGATCCAAAAATTGTCTGGTTCTTCTCTTTGGGTTACGAAGGTCAGATCTGCAGTCGGGTTAATGTGATTACCAGCCTCGCTAAATTCGGAGTAATGGTCTAAGCGGATCCCGTCTAAGAACGAAACATAAAAATGTTTGACCCATATTTCGATTTTTAGTTTGGTTGGATTATTTCGACCCAAAAAATTACATTTTAAATACAAATATCAATTACAATGCTCGATTAACACATTGACTTACTTAGGCAACGACTTGAGCCGATTACTTGATAAGTCTACCGAAAGCAAAGAGGATGCGTTAGCGAAAATATCCTTCGGTAGCGCCGTGAAGTTATTCCGCGTCGCGGCGAAATTGAGTAGCGAACGGCAATTGATCAGAAATTTTGGTGGCAGCTCAGACAGGCGTAACTGATGTAACGCTAGAGACTTTATCGAAGGGTACTCCAGGGGTGCTGCGGGCGCCGCGTTGTACAGCTGCAGTGCGGTCAGCTTCGGCGCCTTCGGGAGCTTCACCACTGGCGCTGACAACCACATCCCTTTCAGCTCCGGCGCGGTTCCCGTGAATGAGGTCAGGCGATCCTCCTCTATCTGCAATGCTTACTAATGTTATAAATTACAGTTAGAGGCTTGGATAGAGCATTTAAAGTCGCAGATTCAAGAGGGGTAAATCTTTCGTGTGATAAACATACACTTTTGTAACGGATCGTGATAACTTGTAGTTACAATGACTGATTTGCCTCGTTCCCCTTCTTTACCTAAAGTAAATGCAAATGTAATGTATAATGAATAAGTTCAATTAATCCAGAATTTAAAGACCAATGTCTGTTACTTAAGGTAACTAAAAGAGAACAGAATGAGTCCGTACCTCAAGTGTGGTGATAGAACCAAAAGCTTCTGCCTGTAGCGTTTGAACACCAGTTCCCCGCATATCTACTTCCTCTATGCTTTGTGGCAGCAAGCCAACGGGTAGACTGGTGAGGTTCAGCGAGCGAAACCTCCCAAAATATTCGTGAGATCCAGACTTGCGGTTTGTGATACTATGCAGATTCAATTCGCGGAGTGTTTGTGGAAGGTCAACGAGCCAGCTGAGGGAGAAGCTTGCGTCCGGCACGTCATACAGGCTGAGCGCCTTGTCGACCGTGATATTAAGCGCCCGCAACGATGACACATAGGACCCGTGGACAGGAGGCGCGCAGCCTGTCAGTTTGATGTCGGGAATGCGAACTGGACTCGGGAGGCCCGGCCGCTCCGGGTCCGCAAGCGGGACTATCTCGCAGGATACTTTATACGACCAGCCAGGTTTGTACTCAATTTGGTGTTTCTCGACTGAAGATTCAATCATAAAAAATTAAAGTATCAATCGTAGTTAACGTATAATCAAGAGATGTAATATTTTAATGCATTTCAATTGAGCGTGAATATTGGTTGTTAGATCTGGTTATCGGATTTTATCATGTAGAATAAAATTAATCTATAAAATATAGATTTACTTTTATGTATGTAAAATAAAATGTTTAACTTTTTTTAAGTATATCATCTCCTTACAATATTAAAATGACTCAATTTTATCAAGCAAAAGGCATTATTTCCATCGCTATAATTTGTCTACTTGGATGATATGATCTGCTATTGCAAAACTTTCGCCAACTGTGGAGTGTACTCTAAAATAGTGTGATAGTATGAACAATGTGTTACTATCTTCTGGGTAGCAGGGCCTCCATTTGGCAACACACTGGGTCTTCTTATCGGACGACTTGAAGACCGCGTAGTCCTTGTGCTCGCCTGCCATCCGCCACAGCCAGTACATGCCGCAGTCGCAAGGCAGTTCTGGGTTCGTCCAGGAATATATTACCTGCGGCAAGACAAGTTTGGTTAGAATACATTATAACCTAATTTTTCTGATTTCCTTACTTATAGCTTATGAAACTCAGATCGTTACATACATACATAACATCACGCCCATAATCCCCGAAGGGGTAGGCAGAGTTGAAGGGGCAGCAAACCCCATCAACCACATTCAGCCAAAAATAATGCCGGGCTGGGTTAAATGGAAAATTGTGAAAAGCAGTTACAAGCGGCTAACCCTTCGCCTACACAATCACACATCCAAAACCCGATATATCATTAGTCCGCATATTCTTTTTAAGTCCCAGACCAACATGGGACAGTGGGCTGGGTTGGATGTAAAGCTGTGAAAAAGGAGTGACAAGTGGCTAGCTCGTCGCCTACTCAGTCACATACCCAAAAGCCCGTAAACCATTAGTCGTCTCTTACGACATGCTAAGCAAGAACCACAGTTGGCACATTCTTTTTTTTAGTCCCAAATCAACATGGGCCAAGTCCCAGACCAACATGGGACTCAGATCCTTAATGTCGGTTTTAAGAACCGAAAGTAGAATTTTATAGGTTTAACATGTGTGTGACGATTTATAATTGTTTCTTTTAAACCTATATCAAAACTGAATATTTTGACTTTAAACCTGCACGGGTATCTTGTCATGGACAGCCAAATTGTAGTCATTTCTGGAACAGTTGGCGCTTGCCAACTTATTCCCGGTCAAGTTAACGTAAATCTGGTCGGCGTGTTTCTCGCGCAGCTCCGAGCACGCCACTTGTTGAATGGCGTTGTCCGCGAGGTCGAGCATGCGCAGACCGGGCGCGTCGTGCAGACAGGCAGCGCAGACGCGCTTCGCGCCTGTGCGCGCCAGCCCCAGCGTCCGTAGATTCGGCAGCAGCCGTACTTCGCAATCTTTCCCTTCTGTGAGACACAACACATCAGTGAGTCCGATGTCCTCTGCATACAGACTAGCATGATATCTGTTTTATTTTTTCTATTTATTTAGGACAAAATAACAGTCTTACAATACGCGTTCTATTGAGTGTTGCGTTCTATTAACAGGCCCGCTTGTCGAGTGGTCAGAGACCGTGGCCATGGAACCAAGGGTCGCGGGTTCGAATCCCGTTAGAGGCAAATGTTTCGTGTGATAAACATGGACATTTGTACTATAGTCATGGATGTTTATAAACGTATTTAAGTATTTCTATCCGTTCGCCTAGTATCCATAGCACAAGCTGGAGTCAGTCTGGAGAATTTATTTAATTTATTGCATACGGCAACGCATCACTAATTAGTCTAGTAGTTGTCTATGGGTAGCGGTGGTCACCTACTACCATTTGCCGCCTTTTTATATAAAATCTACCAAAGAGCTAGACGTAAGGATCTAGTAGTAGGTAGTTTGCGCGATCTTGTGGGCACTTGACATAAAAATGTAGATGGTACATCCCAGGAGTTGAGTTGCTATACATTTTAGGGCGGAACAAGGTCCTCCTACCACCTCGAGGATCCTGGGAGGCGGACGCACCCCGCTGATTCCCCCCGGTTTCAGTGGAACAGAAGAAAAAAGCATTAAGATCAGATAAGTGCTCGTTACCAACGCAGAGGTCCCCCAGCGGGTTCCCGCTGAGGTGCAGCTGCGTTAGTGCGGTTGCTGACGTCACGGAGAGCATCACGCACACGCTCAGCTGGTTGTTCGTCAGCGTCAGCTTCGTCAGGTTCCGTAGTTGTAGAAATATCTTTCTGAGAACATATGACAGATTTGTTATAATTAATATTTATTAATGAATATGGAGCTGTGAGCTATGAGCGGTGGTAGCTCAATGGTAAGGACTCGCGCCTCTTAACCGAGAAGTGCGGGTTCAAATCCGGGCACGTACCTCTGGATTTTTCAAATCTATGTACGTATTTATACCACTAGCTCGACGGTGAGGGAAAACATCGTGATGAAACCTGCAAATTCAAACAACTTTGGATTTGTAACCATGATCCAAAAATTGTTTGGTTCCCCTATCTTAGGGTTATGAAGGTCAGATCGGCAGTCGCTTCAATGTAATTACCAGACTCGCTAAATCCTGGATCATGGTCTAAGCGGATCCCGTCTAAGCACGGGATATAACGCTAGGAAGACGATGATTAATGAATACATACACCAGAAGCAATACTCGTATACATTTGCAATAATATGGTACAGAAATTTTAAACATTAAACTTATATAATGTAGCATATGGGGTTAGAAAAAAACTAATCTCTTCTCTGTGAATTCTTGTATATTCATGAAGTGCCTTATGATAATTATTTACAAAGCGTCGTTCGTCTTACGTCTTACTCCGTTTTGTCGTTTCTAGCAGACTCCTCATCTCGCTCCTTCACTCATTCATTCGCCAAATGTTCCATTTCTCTCAACACCTACATATATTTGCCGGTTCAAAGCGAACACAACAAGAGTGGCTCCATGGAACATTTCGTAGTGACCCTACCGCATGCGCCAAGAATTGTGGGTTCAATCCCCACCCAGGAAAAACATTCATGTGATGAATTACTTATGTTTGATTGTGTCTGGGTGTTAATATTTATTATTTAAGTATATATTTGTAATACCACTGTTGTTTCTGATATCCGTATACCAATACAAGTGCTTAAGCTACTTACCTCGGAGTCAGATCAATGTATGTGATGTCGTCGGGTATTTATTTATTTTTTTGTTACTTCTCACAAAGCAGTCGTTTTCTACTGATTCTTCCAGATTATCATGTTCCAATCGAATTATCATAAATTTTAAAGTTAATTCGTAACTCTATCATTAACTTTTACGGATAGGGGAGCGGGGGGGCTAGTTGTAACAATTTTCATTTTTTAGCTCATATGATAGAATGGGTATCAAATAGTAGGTTAGGTTGAAAATCCAATAAATATTCTTCTATTATCTACTTCCTCAGAGGTAGACTTAATTTTATTCCTACAGGAACGGCAATCACGCCAGACAAACCGCGGGACACTGCTAGTACAGTATATAAAAGAGGACTTACTTGGGCAAGAACTGCAGCTGTCTGTTGTCACTCATGTCAATTTCAATCAGATTTGGCGAGAAAGAGAAAAAAGATTCAGGTAGAGTAATGATGCTCGTCTCGAGCAGCGTAAAAGAGGAAAGCTGGTTGGTATATTGTAGCAGGTCGTCCGAGAGCGTGCGGCCGCGCAGCCGGCGCAGGCGCAGACGCCGCAGCGCGGGGCACTTGCGCCACGCCCCCCGCAGCGCTCCGCCATCCACATCTTCCAGCGACACGAACTCCAGTGCCGGCGCCATCAGAGACACGTGCAAAAGACGCGGTGCTGACCCTGACATCGACTTCAGCGTAGAATCTTGTATCTAAGTACAAAATAAGCTTAATAACCAATATATCAACATTGAGCTATTATTACTACGTATAGAGAAGCTATGTCAAACAAAAATATTGTCACAAAGCATAGACTGAGCGTGTTTCAGCATTTGCAGCGCTAAAACTAACAATTGTCGTCTAATTAAGCTATTAAAACACGCAGCGCTAAATCGCTCATAGAGTACATTTTTCTCGCGACCAAAACGTCGTAAACGCCATGAATTTCATGGCGGTTACGCGTTTCGTTCAACGTAGCGTTGATTACTTGCTATTCTCATAGATTAAAACCACAGAAGTGACACGTCTTTTATTTGTATCCTTCATGGGATTAAGTTTATACATTATTTAAATTATGGTTAGATTAAAAAAAAAAATTTGAAAAGTTAATGGTAACCAATTATTGTAATGCATTTAAAATTAAATTACTTAAGTGATACATCAAATAAATTGGTATTAATACACATACACAAGTAAAATAAAAATTCGTCTGTTCTTTTTAATTTTTTTTAATAATGATATATGCAACTCTACACGTTCAGCTTTATGCATTAGGTCATTTTCCGTTTGTGAATCAAATCCAAACTTACTTTTCATATCTTTGACCATCACTTTATAAGAATCGCATTTTTTTTTAAGTATCTGTTTTGACGCTGTGTCTTCTTAAATTTGTCTGTAAGTACTTTTTTAGCTGTAATTTGTTTTAACAATTTGAACCTGGTTCCACCAATTTTGGAGTACCTGGCTTTGAATCACTAATGTCGAATGGTACTGCACATTTCTTGAGATACACTCGACCTGTCTTTGTAATACTTTTATCTTCTTTTTTAAAATGATCTAAACATATGAGTGTGTGGTCGCTGGGTAGCCAAGCCTCTTCGTTGCGATTTTTTTGCACAAATTTTATCCATGCTTCTCTTTGATCACGATCAGGGCGAGGAAACCTAAAACAAACATTTACCGTTACGTCATCTTCTTTTAGCTAAATTTCTAAGCACAAAACCTCCGCGTTGCCGTCACGTTAAAATGCAGTCCAAGTCCACTACTAACTGTGCGACGGAGGTAGTCATATAGTCCACCCACCATGAGTACCTACGTGACCTGTCTGTACGGGTCACTTTTTCATAATCTATGATTTTCATACAAAATGTCGGCATGTAGAAAATAATTTTCAAAATTAGTTTTGGTTGGTTTTAGTTAATATTTTGTTAACTTACCGATGATAAGTCACACCACTCTCTTTTTTCTCTGCAGTGGATTGATTTTTACACGTTTTTAACACGCAAGACGGCATTTTTGCTATGTTGTTGTCACGTAAACACGCGTGTCAATGCCGTGAATGTCAGCGAGTGACTAAACGAGTTGTTGCCGATCGGCAACAACGCACGGCGCAAAAATCTTGTTCGCTGCGTCGGTTCCATACACTAGTAATAATAGTTCAATGTATATCAACAAGAACCAAGATATAACGCTAAGATGATAACCATACCGTTAGACTGACAACATTGAGAGCGCCTGGGGGCAGCTCTTTGTAGCTGGTGTCATTCAGAACCAAGACGTCAAGGCTGCGAGGCACACGATCAGGGTTAACATGTAATAGCTGCAAGGCTCTGACAGAATCGAGGGAAGCTAGGGCACCCCGCGTGAGAAACAACACGTCATCAGGTGCCGACAGACGGAGCTCATCGAGGACGGGAGAGAGGCCCTGGAATGTGGTGGCGGGGAACGTCCAAGGCTTCGAGATGTATAGAGAGAAGTCGCTGATGACGTAGACGCCTATGATTTCCAGAGCTTTTCTGTAGGTGAAATTGGAGATCGGGACGCAGTCACGGATGCTCACGCGCCGGTAGTACGCCGGCTGCGTCTGGTTTACCCGCTCGGTGGTGAACAGTACGGGTTTTCTGAGCGCTGAGACGAACGGGAAGTGATCGTGCGCATATTCTGAATCACAGAAAACAGTTCATGTCAATGAGTGGTGTTCGTGCTTATTAAAATACTGTTTATCTTAAGAGTGAAAAGATGTAAATAGTTTTAAAGTCACACATACAACATTACGCCCATAATCCTCGAAGGGGTAAGCAGAGACAAAGAGGTAGCAGGCCCCTTTAACCACATTCAGCTAAAAACAAAACTGGACTGGTCTAGATGGAAAACTGTGCAAAAGTAGTGACAAGTGTCTAGCAAGTCACCTACACAATCACATACTTACAACCTGATATACCATTAGTCGCCTTTTACGACATGCTAGACATGAACTACAGTTGGCACACTATTTCCAATTCCCAGTCTAACATGGGACAATGGGCTGGGTAAGATGGAAAATACAATAGTTAGCCTCACCATAGTACCCTGGGGCTGGTGGCGTGGATTCAGGGGAAGTCAGCGAACAAACACAGATGATTTGAAGGCTCTCGTATAACGGTAGACCTTGATACGTGGTGGTCGACATCTTGACGACTTGAATTATAGTCCTTTTTCATTTAATGCTGTAGATGTCTTGCAGACTCTTTTACGTTTTAATCAGGTTCGATCTCATGGGTCCGAAGGATTTGTCTACGCAACAAGTCGATTGACTTGATGCAATTTTTAAAGGAATAGCTGTACAATATCGCTATGAAATAAATTCGATTTAATTTAAATAAGTCAATTTTTACAATTTCATATCGATAGTGTAAAATGTGATTTAAATAAGCCTAAATTGAAATGAAAAGATTATTGGACAATTTCCGTGAAATACAGTAGTAAATAATTTTTTTTTACATTTGTTAGATTTTAATACATATATACAAATTCCGTATGGAAGGGCAGAATTCAAAGAACAATAAATTACTTAAACATTCACCCAAAATTGAGTTCGAGTCAGATTAAAAAATGTATTGCCTTGTACAACACGCCAGGCAAGGAGTAGGTACAGTTTTTACACCAGACTATGAGAGTGTTTGTCCCATGTTGGTCTAGGACTTAAAAAGAATGTGCCAACTGTGTTCCTTGCCTAGCATGTCTTAAAAGGCGACTAATGGTATATCGGGTTTTGGGTATGTGATTATGTAGGCGACGAGCTGGCCACTTGTCACTACATATTCACAATTCTCCATCTAACTTAGCCCAGTATTATTATTGACTGAATGTGGTTAAAGAGGCCTGCTGTCCCTTTGACGCTGCTTACCCCTTCGGGGATGACGAGCGTGAAGTTATGTATGTATGTATGTAATAATGTCCTCATAACCAATATCGATCACGGCGGCCAATCTCCACGAGTACTAGCCATCTGCGCAGGAGATATTATAGTGCATATAACGGGACTAAGCGCGAAATATATTTTTAGATAAATATTTCTAGAGTGGTGTTAGCTCAATGTTAAGGACACGCGCCTCTTAACCGAGGAGTGCGGGTTCAAACCCGGCACGTACCTCTGGATTTTTCAAATCTATGTACGTATTTATACCACTAGCTCGACGGTGAGGGAAAACATCGTGATAAAACCTGCAAATTCAACCAACTTTGAATTTGTAACCATGATCCAAAAATTGTCTGGTTCCCCTATCTTAGGGTTACGAAGGTTAGATCGGCAAACGCTTCAATATAATTACCTGACTCGCTTAATCCTGGATCATTGTTTAGGCGAGCCCCGTTTAAGCACGGGACATAACGCTAGGAAGATGATGAAATAAATCATTATCCAGACTGACACACCAATTCCTTAGTTCCAAACCAAGCTCACCATTGTGCTGTGGATACTAGGTAAATAAAAAATAAAAAAATACGAGTTACTATTATTTCTAATGGTAAAGCAACGCGCAGGTTTAAAATCATGACCTTATTATTCGGAAACAAAAAAAACGTCTTTAATTTGTAGATTTTTATTTCCAGGGAAACTGTATTGTATATTTAGTTATACAGACTGGAGCCATTAATTAAAAACGCCCAAATTTGTGGAATTTATATAATTAGCAAGAAAGGTCTTTACATGGCAAGTGTAAGAAACGGAATGAACGAGGCAATCAAATCACCCATTGACATTGCTAGATTATTTATAGGAATATACAGTCGTAAAGTCCTTCGGATTAGCATTGCTATGATAGTTTGTAAAGGCGTTGTGCGCCGAAACATGTATAAAAGAAAGAGTGGCAAATTACACTCAATGTGCAGTCCACCATTAGTCACTTTTTACGACATTCTACTTAGGAAACCATTGTTGCTAGGGATTGCACTCCAGCAGCATTTTTGCAGGACCCAGCACATGACGTTTTATCCAGCAGAGCTAGAATTGTGCGAGGTTCAGCTGGATTACTTGATCCAGCAGTCTAATCTCTAGTGGAGAATAAAATCCAGCGGCAATTAAACCAGCATTTATCACTGCTATAATTGCGCTGATCCAAGCTTGATTGCTGTCACTGTTTGTTACCTGTTTCATTAGAATACAATGCGGTATTTGTAATTATTATGATCGCACTATTTTTCTGAAGCTATGACGCCCATAGTTCACTTTTATTAGTCAATAAAATTAGTCACTTTGATTAGTCTTTTTACATTAATATAATAAAGAGGAAATGCTTCAATATTTTTGAATATATACATTATACAATCCAGAATAAATTGTGATGCTATTGTTAAAATATTTATTTCTCTAAACTTTTCTCTTACCGAGTCACTCTAAGAGGAAATATTTTATTGTTTGTTTGCATCGAATAGGCTCCGAATTTACTGGACCGATTTGAAACATTCTTTCACCAATGGAACACTACTTTAGCTACGAGTAACATAGGCTATATTTTATCCCTGTATTCCCACGGAACTACTAACTAAGCGGGTGAGACCGCTGAGCGCTGCTAGTCTTATAATATAATCTTCTGCATCGCAGTGAGCGACGACCAATCCACTGAGGCCGCAGGATTGTTCGCGACGTTCAACAGCGTCACCTTAGTGAGACCGCTGAACAGGGCCCTGGGAAGCATAAATGAACCTTTAAGTTAACACGTTCATGAGAGCACAGCTGTAAAATTATAAGTAACTAGCTTATGTCATACGAGCGAAGCTGAGGGCTTAATTTTTTTGCGATACCTCCAAAAAGTGTAGGAAGAGCGAATTGGCATCCTTTGGTTACGGAGCCAATCTATACTTATAATAAATCTGTAGAGAGGTCAATTCTGTACATGAAATATATTTTCAAAATAGCTATCAGGAGGTGATTAGTGATAGAAACTGATGCCAAAAATGCAATCAGTAAAATTTTTGTCTGTCTGTCTGTCTGTATGTTCCTTATAGAAACAAAAACTACTCGACGGATTTTAACAAAACTTGGTACAATTATTCTGCATACTCCTGGGCAGGTTATAGTATACTTTTCATCACGCTACAATCAATAGGAGCAGAGTAGTGAAGGAAAATGTTGGGAAAACGGGAGAAATTACTCCATTTTTTAAGCTACCGTCGCGTGTGCAGCCCTAATGGTAAAAGTTACATAGAAATCATGTATGACGGAAATAGTCTTTATAATATTAACCATAAACGCGGGTAACACCGCTGGCACAGCTAGTATCTAATAAATCGATTGAACTAACTTCGGTATGTTCTCCAGCTGATTATTGCTCAAATCAATAGTTTCAAGATTTGGTGTGAAGCTGAAAAAATCATCTGGCAGCATCCGAAGAGCGCTGTCCGTCATCTCGAAGTGTCGCAGCTGCGTCGCGCCGCGCAAGAACTGGGTCGGCATTGCTAGCAGCGTCAGCCGGCGCAGACGCAGGGTGTGCAGCTTCGGGTACTGCGCCACGAAGCCTGCGAAGGGCTCGGCGCCGGTCAGCTCCAGCACCTGCAGTGCCGGCGCCGTCAGCAGCGAGTACACTGGCGCCGTCACCGACAGCTTCTCCAGACGCCACGAGTTGCCGAGCACTGTCGTTCGGTTCTTCTCTACTATCTGTATGAGACACATTATTATTTGAATTTGTTTCCATATATAATAATGTCCGGTGTAGCAGCGGTGATAGCTCAATGGTAAGGACACGCGCCTCTTAACCGAGGAGTGCGGGTTCAAACCCGGGCGTGTACCTCTGGATTTTTCAAATCTATGTACGTATTTATACCACTAGCTCGACGGTGAGGGAAAACATCGTGATGAAACCTGCAAATTCAAACCACTTTGGATTTGTAACCATGATCCAAAAATTGTCTCGTTCCCCTTTCTTAGGGTTACGATTGTCAGATCGGCAGTCGCTTCGATATCATTACCAGACTCGCTAAATCCTGGATCATGGTCTAAGCGGACCCCGTCTAAGCACGGGACATAACGCTAGGAAGATGATGATATAATAATGTCCTCATAACCGATATCGGTCACGGCGGCCAATCTCACCGAGGATTAGCCAACTGCGCAGGAGATATTTTAGTGCACGAGTGTTGCGCAAACACAGGTGCACTTTCTATTCCTTCACTCTAATACATAAACCACATTTTTAATAATAGATTTAATAATAGACTTAGATGGGAAATTGTGAAAAATAATGAACGGCTCACCAACACAATGATACGTCATAAGTCGACTTTTATGACATTTATAGATAAAGAACATATAATTACGACCTGTTATACAGGTATTACTAGACAGACAGACAGACAAAAATTTTACTGATTGCATTTTTGGCATCTAATCACCCCCTGATAGTTATTTTGAAAATATATTTCATGTACAGAATTGACCTCTCTACAGATTTATTATAAGTATAGATTTTTTTACTCACTAACCAAAGCGAGATATACTCATGTCTATTTAAACGTAAAAGTCAGAATCACCGTCAGCTCCTTCGCCAGCAGAGCTCCAGGCTGCAGCTCGTTGAACCCGGTCTCGATCAGGCTGAGCTGGTTCAAGTAATTCGGCAGCTCCTCGGAGTGCACCCTGACGAGGTGTAGCGACGAGATCGGCTTGACGTTGCTGAATATTTTCTTCGGAATCACCAGGATTCCTTCAGCTGCTTCTAAGTGTAGGAGTTTGAGGGACCGCATCGAGTCAAAAGAGACAGACGTGAACTTGGCGGTGGGGGGCAAGTCGTAGAGGTACAAATTCTCGCCAATTGTCACGTTGAGTAGAAGCAAGGCTACAGAGATGTATTTGACTTTCTTCGGTGGGGAGCAGCCATGGAGAGATACGGTATTGAAGTAAGTTCGCTGAGGGAAGACCGGCAGAGCTGGGTCCTCCAGCATGTTGGTTGAAGTGCACGTCATGTTGAAGTGGTTGCCGTCGTCGTGTTCCAAAACGAACCGTTCGCCTGGAGCATTGGAAATAAGAAAGAAATAATAAAGAAAATCTTAGTAATTTTCTGTCGAAAATTATTAAGATATCATTTTTTTCTTTGTATTTTGACGAAATACAGTCTACTTGTTTTGTTGCAATGTGGTGAAAATTGCTGTCCCCTTGACTATGCCTACTGGCGTGATGTTATGTATGTATTTATACATTGACTGCTCAGAATCGGGTCCGTATTAGACTCCCCTCCCCCCCTCTCCGTCCCCTGGCTGATATGTTTTCCTATCTAATAACACGTGCATTTATTGCTGAATCGCTTAATGTAAATTGCACATTCAACGAGAAATAAAGATGTCCTCAGGACCCGCAATATCCACGCGCAACTCTCACGCTTCGGCCAGAAAGCCAAAATATTTGAAGTGGCTATGGGAGACCATATGAGAGACACCATTGGAATGGGGACAGGTGGGGTTCTCTCTTCCCCTTCCAATGGTGATAACATGAATATTTATTTGATGTAACTAACTAACTAACTAAACTTCACGCCACTTCCCTAGCGGGGTAGGCAGAGAGAACCGAACGCCGTATGGCACGATCCTTACACACCTCACTCGCCTCTTCAACATTCATAATCCTTTTCATACAAGCTCTACGATTTTTATGACTCCTAACATCACCTTCTTTTAATACACGACCAATCTGGTCGTGGTAGGTGAGCCTGGGCCTTCCGCGGCTCCTACATCCTTCCACATTCGCATTGTAAATCTTTTTAGTCAATCTTTCTTCATCCATTCTTTCCACATGTCCGAACCACCGGAGCATGCCTCTTCTTATGTCTATTTGATGTAACTTAATGAAAATCGCGTAATTACGAGAAATAAATTTACATGACATCTGACTTTGATCTTCCTTGTTATTTGAGCCACCCTACCTCACATGTCTTTCGAGTTTCGAGCTTCACATGAATATCCACAACCAAAAAAAAACAAAAAGATTGAAACGTACCGTTAACCTCATATATATCTGCGTCATCGCTCATCCCGGCGCTTGCGCAGGGCTGGTCTAACAGGCACTCTGTGCGCACACGACACACGCGTGCCATCTTTGGACACGGGCCGTCGTACGCCGCTGACACCGCGACCGGCGTGCCCGGCTCCACCAACACGCGGTTCAGCCAGTACGTGCTGCAGGAGCACGGCAGGCGGGCGCTGGTGGTTATTTGGACCTTCTGCAGTGTAAAAGGGTTATTGGAGTAATTTTTCGTGATGTTAGGAGTCATAAAAACCGTAGAGCTTGTATAAAAAGGATCATGAATATTGAAGAGGCGAGTAAGGTGTGTAAGGATCGTGCCATATGGCGTCTAAACACGGGACATAACGCTAGGAAGATGATGATGTTTTTAACTCTGCTTGCTGCTTCGTGGATTGCGGGCGTGAAGATATGTGTTTATGTTAGATAATGATGATGATTTTTCTGAAATGACTGACCTTCACAGGTCTCTGTAGACCGAGGACCTCTCTGTGGTGCAACCACGAGCAGAAGATAGCCTCGATCGGGTTGTTCTCCAGCTTGATGATAGGCGCAGGCGAGTGGGCTTCCAAGTCTCTTTGCACGCTCAGGTCGAAGCAGGTGAGGTTCCGGATGCTGTTTCCAGTAAGGTCAAGCGAGTGAAGTCGCTTCATTTCGTGTAGCCAATCGTAGCAGACGCGGGCTGACTTCGTCTGTGAGAGGCTCAGATGCGTCAGATGTGTCAGCGACGATAGGATCGAGTTCTCTGCAACACACATACGTATACCATCATGTCTGCAATGAAAGGGGTAGAGTCCACGGAGCGATAAGCTCTTTGAACCAAAATCAACCAAAAATTAAATTTAGTTGCCATGAGTTCTGCAATCCCTGAAGGGGTAAGCTCCAAGAGGCGATGAGCTCGAATCCGAAAGCTCGAAATGGAAATATTAGCCATTTATTTATGAATATTTTTTTTTCACAATTTTTCATCTAACCCCGCCCATTGTCCCATGTTAGTCTGGGACTTAAAAAGAATGTGCCAGCTGTAGTTCTTGCCTAGCATGTCGTAGAAGGCGACTAATGGTGTATCGGGTTTTTTGTATGTGATTGTATGGGCGACAGAGACTTTTTCACAATTTTTCATCTAGCCAAGCTCAGTTTTGTTTTTCGCTAAATGTGGTTAAAGGGGCCTGCTGCCTTTTTAAGAGTTAAAACCTCTTTATGGATTATCAGCGTGATGTTATGTTATGTTATGTTATGTTATGTTATGTTATGTTATGTTATGTTATGTTATGTTATGTTTGTTATTTACACAATATTATAAAGAGAAAAGTATTGATTGTTTGTTGGTATTGAATAGGCTCCGAAACTACTGGACCTATTTGAAAATTTCCTTCTCCAATGGAAAGCCACTATATCAATAATCGGAATATATGCCGGTGGAACCGTGTTAGTAAAATAATTAAATGATTACTAGCGCCGCAGAGGTCTCCAAGTGGATTCTTGCTGACCTTCAGTATCTTCAGCGCAGGCGCGTCACGTACAGACGCTAAGTCTACAGCAGACAGCTGGTTGTTTTCCAAATTCAGCTCCGTCAATTTTGTGAGCCCCTTAAATAGAAAGCTGTGGAAGTTACAAAAATTATTGTAATTTCTAGTAAATTCAAGATTGTTAAGTGTATGTTGAGAGAACGGATGAAAAAAGATTGACGAAAGAGATATATATAAGGCAAGTAAATAGAGCCGTCGGGTGGGAAAGACCTAGACTGACTTTCCATGACCAGATTGGTAATGTGTTAACAAAAGGTCAGGTAAACAGCACCCTGAACCGACGAGCGTGTATGAAAAGACTTATGAATGTAGAAGAAGCGAATAGTGTAAGTCAGGATCGTAGCAAATGGAAAGATGTGATCTCTGCCTACACACATGAGAAAGAGGCGGAATATTATGACGTATAAATGTTTCGTGTGATGAACACGGACATTGGTACTCGAGTCATGGATGTTTAAACATGTATTTAAATATGTCTATCCGTTCACCTAGTATCATAGCACAAGCATAAGCTTAGTTTGAAACTAAAGAATTGGTGTGTCAGTCTGGAGAATTTATTATAGTCGGTGTACGGTATTACATACATACATACATAACATTAGGGGGTCATGTGCCAAGGGCGTGCTCGTCGCGACTCCTGCCAGTCCGATCTCTCGGATTGCAACCTTGGACCGATCTAATTCCGCAGAGCGGGGTAGGGCGTTCCCCCGATGCGACGCGCACCGACGAGCCCTCGTCGGTGCGAAAAGTGGCGAGTGCGGCGAAGGGGGCCGCCACCCTTCACGCCACGCCGGACAATGCGGAACGAGGAGAACAGAGTGCCGTATAGGCACGTGGAATGTAAGAGGTGGAATGAAAGATAAGATGTATGAGATGATTGACGTAATGAATGAGAGACGCCTGGATGTTCTGTGCTTGACAGAGACTAAGCGGAAGGGCAGCGATGCAGATGAGCTTCCCGGTGGTATGATGGCTCTGTGGTCTGGTGTGGAACAGAATTGTCATGCCAGCGGTGGAGTTGGAGTAGTGCTTTCCTCTCGTTTAGTCTCTGGTGTGAAAGACTATGGATTAGTTGGCCCGAGACTCCTCTGGGTTCGTATTAAACTGGGTATTACGCGAGTCTTTCTGGTTGCAGGCTATGCGCCAGTAAGCTCAGCCAGTCCCCAAGAACTAGAGGAGTTCTGGGAGTCTGTTAGAGAAATTCTGGACCTGACTGAAGGAAATGAGAGGATAATTATGTGTGGAGATTTGAATGGTTGGGTTGGCACCAAGCGATCTGACTATGAAGCAGTCCTTGGCCCATATGGAGACAAGAGAGTGAATGATGCTGGTAAGCAAATCTTGGAAGTATGTTTGGAACGGAACCTCCTTGTGGCAAACACTATTTTCCGTCATAAGGATATTCACACGTATACTTGGAGACGGAATGACCAAAAAAGTGTGATTGATTTGATTTTAGTCGATAGCCGCCTCCGCAATAGTATATTGGATACAAGAGCCTACAGAGGCCCTACTCTTGAAACAGACCACTACCTGGTAGTATGCCGGTTTGCTGGGCTTTTCAAGAAGTGGAGGCACTGGCGAGTGCGTACTCCATGCGGAGGCACTGAAAGGATAAGGAATGAAAAACTGGAAGATGAAAGTGTAAGGAGTGTGTATGTAGGCTTAGTCAATGAAAGACTTGCGAATGCGAGTCTTTCTGACTTAGATGTTGATGATTGCTGGAACATTTTGAAAGAGAGCATGGTGGACAGTGCAAAAGAGGCATGTGGATGCGCAAAGAGACGTAGAACAATGAAAGGTGACGCATGGTGGGATGAGGAGGTCAAAGCCTCCGTAGCGAGAAAGAAGAAGGCCTGGCTTGATTATGTCTCATCTTTGCAAATGGATGAAAGTATGCTTGAGATGAAGAAAGAAATATACCGTTATTGCAAGAGTGAAACCAAAGCTTTAGTGAAAGAGAAGCGTGAAAGAGTAGCTATGAATGAAGAAAGGAGACTGACGAATAGTTTCGAGGCTAATTCCAAGCTCTTTTGGAGGGAGGTTAAGAGGTCTCGGGGATATTCGTCGGCATCCGGAATGAGTAAGATTAAATCTAAAGCTGGTGACATTCTTGCAAACCCGAACGAGGTGTTAGAACGGTGGAGTGAATATTTTGGAGAAATGTATGAGTATGTCTCTGATGTTGGCACTGAGAGTGAGGCTATGTCTGATTCTGTGGTGCCAGCGTCTGATGAAGACATCACTATGAATGAGATTGAATGGTCGATACGAAGTCTGAAAAGTGGAAAGGCCGCGGGAATAGACAAGGTATCTGCGGAGATGATCAAGCTAGGTGGCGCTAGCGTCCAGGACGCTTTCTGGTTCTTGTGCAATCTATGCTGGAGAAACGGAAAGGTCCCAATGGACTGGAGACGGGCAGTTATCGTGCCTCTGTACAAGGGTGCTGGGTCACGTATGGACTGTGCCAGCCATAGAGCCATCAGTTTGATCAGCTTAGCAGCAAAGGTGTATGGCAAGATTATTGAGAGGAGAATGAGGGTGAAATCTGATGGAATGTTGTGGGAGGCACAGGGAGGTTTCCGGAATGGTAGAGGATGCACGGATCAAGTTTTCTCTCTTCGCAACATCGTGGAGAAGCATCTGGCCAAAAGTCAGAGGGTTTTTTGCGGTTTTGTGGATATGGAGAAGGCCTTTGACAGGGTTGTACGAAAGGACCTTTGGGACATATTGCCGAGATATGGGATTGATGGAGCATTGCTTCGTGCTGCGCAGTCCACCTATGTGGGATGTACGGCATGCGTGCAAGTGGAGGGCAGCCTGTCACCCTGGTTTGACGTCAATATTGGTGTCAGACAAGGATGCGTGCTGTCTGCTCTGCTGTTTATCCTATATCTCGACCATTGTCTCCAGAGGATTAGATCTATGAATGTTGGAGTGCGTATGGGTGACCTGGTTGTGAACTGCCTGCTTTACGCGGACGATGCCGTACTTCTAACAGAGTCGGCATCGGATCTGCAGCAACTAGTCACAACATTGAAAGATGATTGCAAGGAGAGAGGCTTACATTTGAATGCGAAGAAAACAAAGATTATGGTGTTTGAAAGAGATGAAACCAGAACGGATACAAGGATAACGGTTGACGATGTAGTGCTGGAACAGGTGAATGAAATTGTATATCTAGGATCTGCATTTAGTAGAGATGGAAGGTACTCCGCTGATATAGAAAGAAGAGTGAATGCAGGGAATAGGGTGAATGGAGCGTTAGGAAAACTTTTAGGCAGCAAAATCTTAAGCCAGAAGGCCCAGCTCGCCATACACAATGCGGTGCTGATTCCTACGCTAACATATGGAAGCGAGAGTTGGGTATGGCAGAAAGAGCATGAAAGTAGAATAAACGCGGTCGAGATGCGTGCGCTGCGGAAAATCTGCGGTGTATCGCTCACAGACTGCGTTCGGAATGATGATGTAAGAAAGAGAGTTGGTCTGAAGGACAGCGTCGGAGTCAAGGTAAGAAGAGGCATGCTCCGGTGGTTCGGACATGTGGAAAGAATGGATGACGAAAGATTGACTAAACAGATATACAATGCGAATGTGGAAGGATGTAGGAGCCGCGGAAGGCCCAGGCTCACCTACCACGACCAGATTGGTCGTGTATTAAAAGAAGGTGATGTTAGGAGTCATAAAAATCGTAGAGCTTGTATGAAAAGGATTATGAATGTTGAAGAGGCGAGTGAGGTGTGTAAGGATCGTGCCATATGGCGTTCGGTTCTCTCTGCCTACCCCGCTAGGGAAGTGGCGTGAAGTTTAGTTAGTTAGTTAGTTACATAACATCACGCCCATAATCCCTGAAGGGGTAGGCAGTTGAAAGGGCAGCAAGCCCCTTCAACCACATTCAGCCAAAAATAAAGCCAGGCTGGGTTAGATGGAAAATTGTGAAAAAGCAATGAAAAGCGGCTAACCTGTCGCCTACACAATCACACACCCAAGACCCGATATACCATTAGTCGCCTTTTACGACATGCTAGGCAAGAACCACAGTTGGCATATTCTTTTTAAGTCCCAGACCAACATGGGACTACGGGCTGGGTTGGATGGAAAGCTGTGAAAATCAGAACGAAACGCAGAAGTAAGAACTGTACTTGCCTCGGCAAAGCCGTGAGCTTATTATCCGATAAATTGATCGTCTCCAAGTTTAAAGAGTAAGAAAAAAGATCCTCCGGTATCGAGGTAAAACTATTCCGGTTGGCCGTGAAGAAGACCAGCGATGAGCACCCGAGAAGGAAACTTGGTGGGAGCACCGTCAGCTGTAACTGATGCAACTGCACAGAAATCATCTCTGTGTGACCTCTCAGGGAGACCGGTGCAGCATTGTACAGGATCAGCCATTTCAGCTTCGGCATCTCTGGGAGCCCCAGCGTCGGCGCTGAGAGCCAGAGCCGCGTCAACTCTGGAACTCTTCCCGTGAATGACGATAAGTGGTCCTCTTCTATCTGAAACCATTACTTGTTATTTAAACTGCTTCATGATAGTAATTTAAGATTTGATTAAAAATACACATACAAAAATTTTTTATCATCTCATTGACGGATCAAAAATATGTTTTTAGTCAAGTAGCCTATTACTTAATACCACTTGTACTTAACGTTAAAAGAAGATTGAATACCGTTAGTGAGGTGGTCTGCGTGAAAGCTTCCGATCCAAGTGTCTGGAGACCAGTACCCCTCAGCTCCACCCGTTCCAAACTCAGCGGCAGCAGATCATTAGGTAAAGTAGTAAGATTGAGTAAACGGAATCTGCCAGATTTAGCTGGATTATCTTCTTTAGGCGTCTTTAAAGCTGCTCGGAGCCTGATCTCGGTGAGCGAAGGTGGGAGACCAGCAAGCCATGAGCTGGAGAATCCTTGAGCTGGCACTTCGTATAAGATGAAGGTATTGGTGACGCTGACGTTGAGAGACCTCAGTGCTGCGACGTAGGACCCCCCGGGGGGAGGTGCGCAGGCGACGAGCGTGACAAACTTGACGGAGGTGAGGTTTGGGAGGCGTGGCCTCTCCTCGTCGTCTAGAGCGACTGTCTGGCAGGACGCCCGGTAGGATCTGCCTTCTTCGTAATCGATGGTGAATTTCTCTTCTGTGAATACAATTTATGAATAGCTTTTATTTATACTAATACTAGCTTCTGCCCGCGGCTTCGCTCGCGGGGTATTCGATGAAACATAGCCTATATGTTATTCAGGTGTATGAGCTATATTATTCCAAAATTTCATTAAAATCCATTCAGTAGCTTTTTTTGTGAAAGAGTAACAAACATCCATCCATACATATAAACTTTCGCATTTATAATATTAGTAGGATTATAAAGCTGAAATCTAAACCCGGCTGGGTTAGATGGAAAATTGTTAAAAAGTAGTGACAAGTGGCTAGCTCGTCGCCTACACAATCACATGCCCAAAACCCCTTACCATTAGTTGCCTTTTACGACATGCTAGGCAAGAAACACAGTTGGCACATTCTTTTTAAGTCCCAGACCAACATGGGACTTATATTTATATATAATATTTACAGTCATATATGAGAGAAAGCAGGAAACACTTTATAAACCATGGTATAGACATTTCTTTTTATTAACGACTTTGCTAACTAATATTATAAACGCAAAAGTTTGTATGGATGGATGGACGTGTGAATGTTTGTTACTCTTACACGCAAAAAATACTGCATGGATTTTAATGAAACTGTACAATAGTATATCTTATACATTAGAATAACACATAAGCTATGTTTCATCGATGTACGCGAGCAAAGGCGCGGGTAGAAGCTAGTACTGAATAAATACTCCAAGAACTATCAGAACTTATGAGCCTTAAGAATTACTTCGGCAACTATATTAATAAGGATTACCATCTTCTGGATGACAAACCCTCCACTCTTGGTTACACTTGGAGGTCTTGTCAGTTGGCTTGAAGGTGGCGGAGTCGTTGCTCTGCTTCAGGATACGCCAGAGCCAGTACGCGCCGCAGCTGCACTGCAGGTTCGCATCCGACCACTGGTATATCACCTGCGCACGCGATGCGTGACGTCAGCACAGTTCTAAGAGGGTGCTGCATATTTCAGCTCAAAATACCTGTGCTCGATAGAGCGATATATTTTTAAATTATTTAATTACGCTATTGTCAAAAAAAAAAACAAAATACTAAATAATAAATTTGCCAGACTGACACATCAATTCACTTGTTTCAAATTAATAATTCTTTCTTTCTTTCTTGAGACTGACACACCAATTCTCTAGTGCCAAACTAAGCTTATGCTTGTGCTATGGATACTAGATGAACGGATAGACATACATAAATACGTTTTTAAACATCCATGACTTGAGTACAAGTGGCCATGTTCATCACACGAAACATTTACCCCTAGCGGGATTCGAACCTGCGACCCTTGGTTTCGAGGCCAGGGTCTCTGACCATTCGTCCAACGGGCCAGTCAGACTAAATAGAATTTTTAAGTCCGCTCCCCTATTGATCACGAATGATTCATTAAGTTAAAGAATTTAATCCAGGTACAGATTTTCGTGTATACTAAATTAAACTAACTAACTAAACTTCACGCCACTTTAATTTAACTTTGTATATATCTACAGCCAACCTGAACCACTTTCTGTTGCGCGACAGCCAACTCGTAGTCTTCCCTAGAACATTGAAAATCCGCAAGACTGTTCCCAGTCAGGTCGAAATACGGCCGGTTCCGTTTGACAAAGTTGTCCACGCTCAGGTCTGCGCAGGACGCGCGCACGGCGTTGTGCGAGAGGTCGGCCACGCGCAGCGCCGGCGCGTCGCGCAGCCAGTCCGCGCAGACGCGCGTCGCGTTCGTGCGCGCGAGACCGAGCAGGTGCAGCGATGGCAGTGCTTGTATGACGGACGTGCCGTTTTCTGCATCATGATAGAAAATATATTTGCCAGAACAAAATTCAATTGAATACGCTGTCGATAGTTTGACTCCAGAGTGATAAGTGAAACAGCCAGAATGGCATTATTAAAGCTCGTCGTATTGTCGTCGTCGTATATTAATCGTGTATTTATTTTTGCGTCAGCTGTGGCCTACTAAGCAAAATAGGTGTTGACACTACAACATAGTTCAAGATCCCAGGGTTGCCAGACGTTACTTATTTTCTGAAAAATTAAATGTATGGTTAAATTAAAAGAGTAGTATTTATAATTTATACATACATACATAATGCCCGAAGGGTTAAGCAGAGTCAAAAAGGCAGCAGGCCCCTTTAACCACATTCAGCCAAAAACAAAACTGGGCTGGGTTAGATGGAAAATTGTGAAAAAGCAGTGACAAGCGGCTAACCTGTCGTCTACACAATCACACACCCAAAATCCGATATACCATTAGTCGCCTTTTACGACATGCTAGGCAAGAGACACAGTTGGCACATTATTTTTAAGTCCCCGACTAACATGTGATTGGGTAGGGTAGTATTTATAATTACTATTATGTACGGATACTAGCTACTTCGTGTATTGGACCTTGCAAGTATCAGGTGCCTAAGTTAGAATAAGATCTTTCTCACTACACTTAAATTCTGATTGCTAGTTATAATGTATGCTGTTATGAATACTAATACTATATTATACTACATTGATACTATTGTACATCAATATTCAACATTAGATTTTTTTTTTTGTATTTTTATGACTATTCTTCAGTGCTTTTGTGGAGCCTACACGAATAAAGATATTTATATTTCTATTTCCAGACACTTTTCGCCAACAGTAACTTCTATCAGATGATTTAAAGAAGATCTACTATCTATAATCATATACAATTGTCTGGTTCTCCTAAAGGTTACGAAGGTCAGATCGGCAGTCACTCCAATGTTAATACCGGACTCGCTAAATCCTGGACCATGGTCTAAGCGGAACCGGATAGATGTCGTCATCAGTGTTACATCATTACAAAACTTTTGGATTACGTTCTAATTTTGGACCTTACCTGAACACAGATCCCCCAATGGGTTCCCGCTGAGCCACAGCTTCGACAGCGTCACGGGGAGCAGGATGCCTGACCCCAGTTGGTTGTTCATCAGCATCAGGTACTTCAGTTTGAGCCCCATAAATAGCTTCCTAAGTAGAAAAACCTCAATGAAGACATTACTCGATCAAATAATTGACTGGCTTAATGGCGCATTCGGTAGTGACCTGCCCCATGCACCTAGAATTGTGGGTTCGATCCCCACCCAAGACAAACATTCGTGTGATGAACACTTGTGTTTGTTCTGTGTCTGGGTGTTAATATCTAATATTTAGGTATATATTTGTAATACCACTGTTGTTTCTGATATCCGTAACACAAGTGCTAAAGCTACTTACCACGGAGTCAGATCAATGTATTTGATGTAGTCTGATATATTTATTTATTTGTATGTATCAATCTATCTGGGTACCGAAAATAATATGAGGTACCTTCCATTTGTCTGGTTCCCCTATCTAAGGATCACGAAGATCAGATCGGTGATCGCTTCAATGTAATTAGTAGTGTTGCCGAACTATCGATAGTTGACCTCGAAAAACATCTATAATATCGATAGGCCTATCGATAGAATTGATAGAATTGATACTATCGATTGCTCAGTTTGGTAAAATAGTATCAGTATACTGCAATACTATCGATAGTATTGAAGCTCAATATCGAAATTACTATAATATAGTAGTATTGGCCATGACTATTGTAATAATAATTGATACTATCGATAGTATCGATAGTATCGATATATTTGTGCGGTTTGTCATCCACTAGACAATTATTGTATTAGCAATACTATTGAGGAAAATGTCACTATAGATAGGATAAAACTATCGAAACTATCAATAGTATCGATACTATCGATAGTTTTATCCTCTATGTCACTCACGGGGCTATCGATACTATTGCTTTTGCCCAACTATCGATAGTCTATCGATAGAGTGGACTAGCGAGCGGCAACACTAGTAATTAGTAGACTGGCTAAGTCATGGTCTAAGCAGACCCCGACCAGGCACATAACGCTACGAAGATGACGACTTACATCGGAATGGACTTCAGTCGACGGTTATCACTTATTTCTATATCAGTCAGATTTGGCGAGAAAGAGAAGAAGTTTTCCGGTATATCACTGAAGTTTGTGCTGATCAACGTGAACGCTGTGAGCTGAGCGGCGCCTTGCAGTAGATCGGGCGGTAGCGTACGCCCGCGCAGCCGGCTCAAACGCAAGCGTACGAGCGCGGGGCAGCCGCCCCACGCCCCCCGCAGCACTTCAGCATCGGCGTCTACCAGGTTCACAGACTGCAGGACAGGGGTATCCAGAGAAATGTTTTCGAGACGCGGCACCGACCCCTCTAACGACTTCAAGTTGTTCTCATGTATCTTAAAAAAAAGATACAAAGCCATTTTAACTATATCCTCCTAACCGATTTTGGTCACGGCAGCTGCTCTCAACGAGGATTTAGCCAACGCAGGAGATATTATAGTGAACAATTGTCTGCGCAAACACAGGTGCACTCTCTGTTCGTTCACTTTCATAGTCTCATAGTTAAGTGAGATGGCACCTGCTATTGCTCTAGGCCCGACACACCCCCGTAGGCCGAACTTAGATTTACTTGGACAGTTCGTAAATGCAATACTCATGTTTAAAAAAAAAGGGGGGGGGGGGTTGATAAGTTTAGGGATAGTTCGTTATTTTTGAAGCTATAAGAATAAAACTGTATATTGAGGTTTTTGATTAGATATAAATATATATATTTTTTTTAATATTACCCTCAAGAGAGTTAAATAGGAATACGGGTTGAAAATGTTAATAGTAGTTTTGTATTTGTGAAGATAGAAGTTAGTGTGAAGCTTTATTTTTGGCTTTTCACACATTGTGTTGGACAAATGTCTATGACGACAGAAATTTACGTGAGTGGAGCCGCGGGAAAAAGTCAGTAAGATTTAAATTACCTTTAGACGTATCACATTAATTGAGCCTCCAGGCAGCTGCTCGTAATTGGTGTTGTTCAATTCCAAGGAATTTAGTTTCGTTGGCAGAAGGTCAGCTTGAACACGGGATAGCTTCAGTACTCTGACAGTATCAAGGTCGGCGAGGGCACCCAGTTCAGGGACCAGCACGTCTCCATCCGAGGAGATTCTGAGTTTCTCGAGAAAAGGCGAGAGGTCATGTAGTGAACTGGCCGAGAGCGTCGCAGTCTTCGTGAAGTGAAGAGAGAAATCGCTGATTAGCTGGATGCCGAGGGCGTCGAGGGCTGTCTTGTATGAGACGAAGGCATGAGGCACGCAATCCTGGACGCTAATGGAGTAGTAGCGAGCTGGCCGCGTCTGGTTCTCCCTCTCTAGGTCGAGGATTGCAGGCGTCCTGCACGACGTATGGAATGGGAAGGATGGCGTCTCATAAACTAAACAAGCAAAAATATTTACATTAAATAATAAAGACCTTAAATGGTCCCATGTTGGTTTTAGATTTGAAAATAGTTTACCGACTGTGTTCCTTACCTAGCTTGTCGTAAATGGCGACTAATCGTATATCAGACTATAGGTGTGTATAGGCAACGATCTAGTTACTTGTGACTATTATTTCACAATTTTCCATCTAACCCAGTCTATATTTACTTTCTGTTGAATGTGGTTAATGGGGCTGTGATGTTGCCTATCCTTTCGGGGATATTGGGCGTTGTATAGACTAGGACCCAGCACTGTCACAGGAAGACTGAATGAAACACCGGACTTCTATTGAAGTATTTTAATGTACGCACTGTCTTTACATTCTTAGGTCTATAATGGTCTTTTAATGATCTCTTTAGATTTAATTTGAACTTTATGGCGTTAGGTATATATGTGCTCAGTAAAACGAAATGCCACCGCGTGGCAATCTACACCCAACGCCATCTGTTAGTAGAATATTTATTTATTTATTTATTTATTAGGTTTACCAACGTTTATGTACAATCATACTTAAAATATAATATACAAGACATACATATCTTATTAGCCTATTGCCATAAACTATTATAGGCAAACACAGCATGCACTAAAAAAAGAAAACATTCAGGTTAAACTGGAAAAAAATAAAATAAAAAATAAATTATAGAGAAACAATATTACTTATGTTATGTACCTACTCATGGATCTTTCCATGAGTCTTTAACTGTTCTGCAGAGCTTGGTAGGTGAGTCGTGGTGAATGTCCACAATATCACTGCATTCATTAAGCAGCTTGCACAACCTAGCAATCGGGGAGTTGGAACCAAAGACAGTTTTCCGTAATGGAGCTCTAAGGGGTGTTATAGCGTTGCGGGGATGTCTTACTGGTACACGGAATTTAAATTTCTTTAATAGTGGAGGGCAACCTATCTTATGAGTGAAAATTTTTGAGGCGAAGCCTAAATCTAACACTTTCCTACGGTTGCACAATGAAGCCATTTTAAAATGTATTAGGCGTTTATTATATGAGGGCAGTTTTTTCTTAGGTATATAGCAGGAGTACATAAGGTGCCACACAAAACGTTTTTGTACACGTTCTAAACGCAAAGAGTGTGTAGCGTAGTGCGGCCTCCAAACTACACTACAGTATTCCAAGATACTTCGGACAAGACTATTGAAAAGAAAAATTTTTGTTTTATAATTTCGAAATCCCCTAACGGTACGGAGTACAAATCCCAACATTCTCGAAGCCCGGCTTATTATGCCTTCAATATGCGGGATGAATGTTAATTTATTATCGAAAACTACACCCAGATCACGCATTTCACCTTTTTCCTGTATAACAAAGTTGTTTATGTGATATTCAAATGGAATTACTGCGTTTCTTCGACAAAATTTCACAACACAACATTTAGATGGGTTAAGGGCCATCTCATTAACACGACACCATTCAATGATTCTGTCAAGATCAGACTGTAGCAAACGAGTGTCTTCAGTCGATTCAATTACTCTGCAAAATTTAAGGTCATCCGCGTACATGAAAGTTTCCGAAAACAGTAAGCCACCAGGTAAGTCGTTAACAAAGATATTGAATAGGATTGGTCCAAGGTGAGATCCCTGTGGCACACCTGAGGTAACTTGTTTTAGTTGTGATTGGAAGCCATTTACAACTGTGAAAAATGATCGATCTATTAGGTATGAGCTTAACCACCTCACCAAAAGATCACCGAAGCCATAAGCTGCGAGTTTCTGCAGTAATATTTTATGAGATACGCGATCAAAAGCTTTACAGAAGTCCGTGTACACAACATCCACCTGTTTATTAGCATCAAGTGCCTCGAAAAGAGTTTCAGAAAAATCTACTAGGTTTGTGGACGTAGATCGATGTTGAGTAAATCCATGTTGAGATTCACTTAGAAACAACCGGACGTGACGCTGTATACACGGACAAATCAGAGCCTCCAGTACCTTCGCGAAACAAGACAAGATTGAAATGGGCCTGTAGTTATCAATTTGATTTACATCGCCTGATTTAAAAATAGGCACAATTTTCGCTGTTTTCCAGATAGCAGGAAATATTCCAACGGCAAGAGATTTACTGTAGATCACAAACAGAGGTTCCACTAAGCATTCTGCACACTTTTGTATAAATATAGGCGGGATTCCGTCAGGTCCAGCACCAACCCTGCCATCGAGACCCCTTAATTTTTTAAGGATAATATCATGAGATATAACGGGAGGCGACATTTGAACACTATAATTATGCATCTGCTCTAAGTAGTTTGAGTTTTTATAGCAAAGAGCCCTATCATCAATAAATACCGAAGCAAAATGAGATGAAAAAAGCTCACATATTCTAACACCGTCTGAAGTGACCTCGACACCATTTGTCATTGTGACAGGATAACAGCTAGTTCCCCCGCGCCTTGATTTTACAAATGACCAAAAAAGTTTAGGATTCTTGATAAGTTCTCCTTCCAAACCTGTAATGTAACGATTGTAACAAGTTATCGCCAAACGTTTACCTCGTGAGCTCAAGAGTTTCAGTTCAATTTCATCCATTGGATTTTTATACTTATTGAAGCGACGTCTTAGCTTGTATTTCTCCTTGAGGACTTTAATTAGACTACGATCGAACCACACTGGATAATTACTCCTATTAAGTTTCTTTTTAGGCACTAATTTATTGATAGTACTATAAAGTATATCATAAAAAGAGCCTAAAATATCGTTTACGTCTTCAAGTCCACTAAACTCTTCGCTCCAATTGCACTTCAATAGCTCTTTACGAATGTTTTCGTAGTCCGCCTTCCAAAAATTTAGTTTGTGGGATTCACTATTATAAGGCAGCTTCTTTTCGTTTTTTACTAAAGAAATATTAATGTCTAAGGGAGGATGAAAAGCATCGATTTTACTAAGGGGATTGTGTGACAAATTTACAGTACAAGTCGGTAGGTTAAATAAGACCAAGTCAAGTATTTTGTTAGAAGTATTTGAGATATTGTTATACTGTTTTAAACCGCTCAATGATATGAAATCGATTAAAGGTTGGCAAAGCACGGGAACTGCGTAGTCATTTGAGGCACCTACCAAGCTCCAGTCGATACTAGAAAGGTTAAAGTCACCAATAATACAATAACAGGCGGAATGTTCCACCACAGAACTACACATATCTATGAAATGCTCCAAAACCGAGCGGTTTACAGGTGGAGGTAAATACACAGCGCAAAGGTCTATCTGGCGAACAGTGTTTGAAGTAGGTAAGTCGAGTGAAACCCAAAGATCTTCACATTTGGATTCCCATTTGTACATTCTCTTTGACTGGTATCGTTTAGCAACTGCAATTAAAACTCCTCCTCCATCTTTTTTAGAACAAAATAATTTTGAAAATGATCTATCCCTCCTATACACAACATATTTCTGATCAAAAAGTTCATAGCTAGAAACGGAAGCGTTTAACCACGTTTCCGTTAATATTACAACGTCATAGTCGTTACAAACAAGCTGGCAATAAAAATCATGAGTTTTTGTTCTTAAACCACGTACATTCTGGTAGTAAATTTTCAGTATATCAAACTCTTTTGAAATTTTAATGACAACTTGCAATCACTTTTACGTATAAATATAAAAAATAATGTTATAAATTTAAGCAAACACACATTACGGTATATTTTTTAACGTGTCCATATTCCGTACCAACATATAATCGGTTTCTTCACTTTTACGCATAAATATTTTCCCATTCCGTATCCAAACAAACTTGTATCCTTTTTCTTTAGCTGATCGTCGGGCAGCAGCATGTAAGGCCTTATTCATTGGGGATAAGTGTTCAGATACGAAAACCGGGTTGCTGCCATCGGACAATCCAAGATGTGTGCTATTCAATTTGTTTCTGGGATTTGCTTTATTGTATTTGATCACCGATGAGAGAAGTTGATCACGTAATCGCGGCGCAGCCAACTGCACCACAATAGATCGTGGCCGGACGCTGGAACGATCAATCTTAGCAGTGCGAGTGCAATTCATTATGTCATTGCTATTAAGCATACAACCTACTGTTTTCCCAAGTTCGGAGATAATATGTGTTAAATTTTCATTTTTATGCTCAGGTACACACTGTATTTCAATGTTATTTTGGCGTGACTGTTGCTCAATGTGGTTTAAGCGCAAACTCAGATCATTCACAGTAGAATTCAATTGCGCATTTTCTTTTTCAAGCTCGGCAATCTTTAATTTCGAGGCTTCATTATCTCTCTTCATATCCTCATACTGAATACTAATGAAGCTCATTGACTCATTCATCTGAGATAGTTCATTCTTTATCGGTTTCAGCTCCTCATTGAATACATTGATCATATCCCTGCGCATTTTGGCAAAGTTATCGTTCATATTTTTTTGCATAATATCGAGAGTATCTTTTAAGTCGACCCCGGTTAGTGCAGTCTGTCCTTTATCCATAGGCGGAGAGTTTAAAGCTGGTCTTTTGCTACCTCTGCTAGTTGAGATGTTCCGGACCGGTGTACTATCCTTATTTTTTGACTTAGGGGCGCTGCACATGCATTCTGGGCAACTCCATTCAGCACACATGTCACTAGTGAGCTGGGATTCATCGACAGAAATGCAAGCAAGATGATACTGTTTTTTACATTTTTTACATGCTAAAAATTTTTCAACCCTCTTATCCACTCTCGGTGTACAACAACCCCACCCAGCAACTGGCATCATAAAAAGAATAAAATATTCAATACTAAACTCCAAGATCCTGAGGCAGGTAGGCAGTAAAGCGCACAGTCCCTGCGCTTCTGCGAGTACGTAGTGCTTGGCGAGTACAGCAGCGCTGTGCAACGGATTAGTTACCAGGCGCAAGTTACGCAGCTATAGGCCCCACGGTCGCTAGAATAAGGCGGCAAATTATGTGCACACACTCACCGTTGATGTGTCATACGAGCGGCCGGCGATACAACTATTCAATTCAATCTTCGATTGATTTCCAGTAATTCACACTTTGTTTCGCCACAACTGTGTCTTCCAGTCACTCATTGCATCCTAATAATGATTTGGTACAAATATCATTAAATTCCAATCGATATAAATTGCACTAAATAATATTTTCTTCCGGAGAAATAACGTGTCACTGTTTACTTTTGGGCGGTCGGTCAAAGAAGATAAGAATATGATTACTACATACTTTGTAGTAGCTCGAACAGGCGTAATGGAAATTATAAGTATGATTCTAAAAGTAATAACTTCAACTAGAGAGAAGGCCATGTGAATGTAACTTTACTTTTGAAAGAGCGATCTCAGATTATATAACCCTGATATAATCTTACCATAAAGTCCGTCAGATGGTCCAGTTTTATTTTGAGATAGTAAGCATACGCAGGTAATGTTAACACTTTGGTAAAACTCATAACTGATGTGCATGGTGACAGACAGCCGGTTCCCGGGATTCGTATAACAACGTCAGCGACTTGCCGAAGAATGATACGTTAGCTGAAACGTTCAAATCGGAAAATGTTCAATTGAGCACCGCCTGACTGTAATTCGCTCCGCAATGTTGGAAAAAATAAAAAATAATAATAAAGTAATTTTACACTTTCAAAACAAATTGCTTTAAAATGTGATTTGAATATTAATCACGTTTGAAATGGAACCATGTGTAAGCAAGCTTATTTATGTAGGCAACATAAGTTCAAATTACGTTGCAGAACATTAAAATGTTTGTGGATTAATGAATGAAATGAATTCAGTTCGTTTTTAAGCGATTTTTCAGTCACAACATGCCATCTTATTAATATTATAAACGCGAAAGTTTGTATGGATGGATGGATTGATGTTTGTTACTCTTTAACGTAAAAAGTACTGCAGGGATTTTAAAGAAACTTTACATTGATATAGCTTATACATTAGAATAACACATAAGCTATGTTTCATCGATGTACCACGCGAGCAACGCCGCGGGCAGAAGCTAGTATAATATAATATTTGCTGTACTATGTAGCTATGTACGAATTCACTAATATTCCTTTATTGAGTAGTTTAGTCCAATATGATAGACATAGCAATACCATTCTCGACAAAGGACTCGGGACTCGGGACTCGGGACTCGGGACTCGGGACTCGGGACTCGGGACTCAAGACTCGGGACTCGGGACTCGGGACACGGGACTCGGGACTCGGGACTCGGGAATCGGGACTCGGGACTCGGGACTCGAGACTCGGGACTCGGGATTCGGGACTCGGGACTCGGGACTCGGGACTCGGGACTCGGGACTCGGGACTCGGGACACGGGACTCGGGACTCGGGACTCGGGACTCGGGACTCGGGACTCGGGACTCGGGACTCGGGACTCGTGACTCGGGACTCGTGACTCGGGACTCGGGACTCGGGACTCGGGACTCGGGACTCGGGACTCGGGACTCGGGACTCGGGACTCGGGACTCGGGACTCGGGACTCGGGACTCGGGACTCGGGACTCGGGACTCGGGACTCGGGACTCGGGACTCGGGACTCGGGACTCGGGACTCGGGACTCGGGACTCGGGACTCGGGACTCGGGACTCGGGACTCGGGACTCGGGACTCGGGACTCGGGACTCCAGTTTGGAATATTCACTCAATTCTTAAAATTCCAAAAAAAAAATGACTTGAAAAAAACCAGGCTGTAACACCTTAATATTTATAATATAAAACAATTTCTTTCTTTTATTTATAATTTGACATGCACGAAGTCGCTACGGGTAATTTTAATCGAGACTAATGTTTAAATCGCATTTTATACCATCCAGTTTGCAGGTGTAAGAATACGTGTTTGGTAGATTTTTATAAAATATTAACATGGTTATAGTGAAAGGTATCCATTTACTCAATTTAACGTTTAATTTTGTGATTTCACAATTTATCATGCGGCTATTCGTCTGTTAGAGCTAAGTAATAGTTATTTATCAGTGGCTACATGGCATCTGCCGGCACGATAGTGAAAGTTCCATTCTAACAAAAAATCAGCGTAAATAAAATATATATAAAATCTAAGTCAGTTGTATAAAGCCCCCTTTAAATATTCATTCTATTCTGTTTTTTAGTATTTGTTATAGCGGCAACAAAAAACACATCATTTGTGAACATTTCAACTGTCTAACTATCACGGTTCATGAGATACAGCTTGATGACAGACAGACAGACAGACGGTCCCGTTTTACCCGTTTGGTACGGAATCCTAAGAAACAAACTATAGCACAGGTGCCAACAATCTCATTCAAATGAAGAGTGAGAGTCAGAGCCAAACAGCTCAAGGGCCAGCAAGGCATTAGCAATGAGGGTTTTACAAATATACCAAAAACCACCAGATGGCACGAGAGAGTCTCGTGGTCTTATCACAGTCACTATTCGCTCCTTGTTGACAGCATGTCAGTTTGGTTTGACAACTAACCAATGAGGAGGTGACAAGACCGCAAGTCACAGTTACGCCATCTTTTGAATGTTTTAATTAAAAAAAAACCCTCATTTCTCTGGTATTATATTAACCTCCTTTTCTTGTCTTGATAGCATGCGTCACTTAACCAAGAGCTCCAGAGTTAAATCCCGGGTCGGGCCTGAAATTTGTGACCTTGAGAGTATAATATTTATATATTTAATATTTCCTGTGTAGTTGGCTAATCCTAGTTGAAAAGCCTCCATAATTGTCTGTTTGTTTGCAGTGATGCAGATGCTTCTCTAATACAAAGAAATAACAGTGGCAGATTCTGATATTCTACCATTAATTTACTATTAAATTAAATTTTTATTAATAAATAATTCTGAAAAAAAAATTATTAAATTAATTCTGGAATTATCTTCCGCCTCACCATGTTGGGAGCACATATGTTCTATGAGAGTGTTACAATTACCTGCTTATGTTTGTTATCTCAAGAGGAGACTTCTCTAAGACCTCAAGGGTTTTACGGTTAGTCTATTTTTAATGTTTATTGAGGAGCTCCCTTTTCTGGGACTTAATGTGCTAGCTTTGTTCTTTGACGAGAATGTTATACCCGATACTCAATATATTGAGAACTGTAAAGGCGACAAGCTACTACAACAAGCTACAAATCATTTCACTTTACGTCAAATCACGTCACGTCACGTCACGTCACGTCACGTCACGTCACGTCACGTCACGTCACGTCACTTTTTACGTAACTATAGTTCTAGCCTAACACACTTATTTTTTTTAAAACCTCTTATGTTAGGCTGCTTATTTAAATAACAATATTGACTCATAATCCTCCTAATTGTGTGTCATGTCCCTACTGACCGGGATTCGCTTCGACCATTACCCAGTACTTATAGAGTCTGGTAATTACAATAACGCGACTAAAGATTTGACCTTCGTAATCCAAGGATATCGAAGGTCAAGTAAGTAAGAAAGAATGATCCAAGGATCATCGTTAATAACATATTGCATTAAATATTGTCTGTGATCCAGTATACGGAAAAGACTACCCGTTCCTCACGACCTGCTTGGTCCCGGCCATCTTTGACCCTGCAAGGGAAATGCAGAAGCGTCCAGCTCGCTACAACTCCATCACCATCCACGACTGCGTGCCGCCCCCCAACGTCTCTTACAGCACAGCGTTGGAAGCTCTCGGGATGCAAGTGATCAGCGATCTCACGTTAAATATTACTGAGACCGCGACAATAACAGCCGCCTCGTTCCACAATCTGTCGCCTTTTCTTGATACGCTCAAGTTATCAGCGGAAAGACCACATGAAGCCGAGCTGGTCCCTGAGCCGGGCGCCCTGGCTGGACTCGGTACTATTAGAGAGCTCAAACTGTCGAGGGTCCGCCCTGATCGTCTGCCGCCAAGCCTGGACGAGCTGGAGATGAATGACACTGGCCACGAAGAGCTGCCGCCAGGCGCTCTTAATGTGGTCGGTCTGAAGGTATAGTACATAAAATTGATAAATGATACTACACATATTAACTGAATTTAATGTTTGGAAAATCCACCAGAGTTTAAATAAATAAATAAATATCCGACTACATCATATACAATGATCTGACTCCGAGGTAAGTAGCTTAAGCACTTGTGTTACGGATATCAGAATCAACAGTAGTGTTACAAATATAAATTTATATATTTAACACCAAGACACAGAACAAACACAAGTACTCATCATACGAATGTTTGTCCTGGGTAGGAATCGAATTTACAACTCTTGGCGCATGGGGCAGAGTCACTACCGAATGCGCCATCGAGCCAGTTGCAATTAACTAAGTCATTATTCTAGGTGCACGAGTCCAAACTTCTGTCTATCTCGGGGTCAGCACCGCGTCTCGAGCGCGTATCTCTGACAGCGCCGGCGCTGATGACAGTGTCGCTGGATGATGTGGCTGGTGAAGTGCTGCGGAAAGTATGGCGACGGTGTCCCGCGCTGCGGCGTATGCGCCTGCGCCGGGTGCGTGGCCGCACGCTCCCACACGACCTGTTGGAAGATGCCACCCAGCTCTCTTCATTTACTCTCCTCTCGACAGACGTCACGACCATACCAGAGGATATCTTCTCTTTCTCACCACATCTGAGTCACATCGACATAAGTGATAACAGCCGACTTCAATTCCTGCCGGAGTAAGTACATTTATAAGACTTTGCTAATGCGGCAACGATCTACCTATAGATATTTGGATTCTATTCCGCAATCCCCTAAGAAGTAAGAGAGTCTAAGATGAGACAGCCTTCATAATTCCGCCAAAAATAAAATTTATTGCAAAAAATATGTGAAAAGTGGAAAGCTCTTCTTATACTATCACATATCTTTCTCAATATACTATTAGTCTCCTACATATGCTGAATAAGAAATACATAAACAAAAATCACGCCCATAATCCCCTAAGGGGTAGGCAGAGTCAAAGGGGCAGCAACCACATTCAGCCAAAAACAAAACTGTGCTGGGTTAGATGGAAAATTGTGAAAAAGTTGTGACAAGTGGCTAGCTCGTCGCCTACACAATTACATACCCAAACCCCATATACCATTAGTCACCTTTTACGACATGCTACGCAAAAAACACAGTTGGCACGTAATTTTTAAGTCCCAGACCAACATGGGACTAGAAACACATTTGGTCTTTTATATGTTTTAGATCAATATGTCATCATCTTCCTAGCGTTATGTCCCGTGTTTAGACGGCGTCCGCTTAGACCATGATCCAGGATTTAGCGAGTCTGGTAACATTGAAGCGACTGCCGATCTGACCTTCGTAACCCTAAGATAGGGGAACCAGACAATTTTTGGATCATGGTTACAAATCCAAAGTTGTTTGAATTTGCAGGTTTCATCACAATGTTTTTCCTTCACCGTCGAGCTAGTGGTATAAATACGTACATAGATTTGAAAAATCCAGTGGTATGTGTCCTGGTTTGAACCCGCACTCCTCGGTTAAGAGGCGCGTGTCCTTATATTGAGCTACCACCGCTCATGTTTTAGATCAATATGTGACTGTATCTAAATCGAAACTAGAACAAGACCAAGCGCCCTGTGTTATGATGTTCCTCTTCTTCAGGACGCTGTTTGAGGATCTCCCAAGCCTGAAGAATCTGACACTGATGAACAACCAGCTTACCGGGAGCGTGATGGCGGCTCTGGCAGTGGTGACCAAGCTCAAAGAGCTGCGGCTCAGTGGAAACCCGTTGGGGAACCGCTGCATTGGTAAAGACTTAAATTCAAATTCAAAATCTCTTTATTTCAAGTCAATATGTACAGAAAAGAAAATACTTCCACCGGTGTCAAATCCAAAAAAAAATGACTGGCCTGTTGGTCGAGTGATCAGAGACCCAGCCACGAAACCAATGGTCGTGGATTCGAATCCCGCTAGGGGCAAATGTTTCGTGTGATGAACATGGACATTTTTACTTGAGTCATGGATGTTTATTAAAGTATGTTTATCCTTTTACCTAGTACAATAAATACATCCATAGCACATGCATAAGTTTGGTTTGATTTTTTTTGTTTATTTAATTATATTGTTAATTATAAGTTAATTATATATTTTGACAAGCTCGATGGCGCATTCGGTAGTGACACTGCCCCATGCGCCTAGAGTTGTGGGTTCGATCCCCACCCAGGACAAACATTCGTATGATGAATACTTGTGTTTGTTCTGTGTTTGGGTGTTAATATCCAATATTTAAGTATATAAGTAATACCACTGTATTACAAATAGAACACTATTCTGATATCCGTAACACAAGTGCTTAAGCTACATACTTCGGAGTCAGATCAATGCATGTGATGTCGTTGAATATTTATTTATTTATTTTCAATACCAGCTGACCCGGCAAACATTTTTCTGTTATAAGTATAAATTGTCAAAGAAATCGAATTGATTGGGGGGGTGGGTATGAGAGGGTAAGAAATGTTATCCCAAATTAGTTATGGGGATGGTATACCGGTAGTTGACCGTGGATAGTGATGGTAGATAGTGAATAGTGCAAGTCTCCAATCGCATTCTGTTGTGTGTTGCAGAAGGCAGGACGTCCACCATACCAAGCATGCAATATCTGAGGTTGCTGGATCTAGCACGCACGAACGCGACACGCGTCTGCGTCGATTGGGTGCGCGATGCGCATAGCCTGCGCATGGTCGACCTCTCGCACAACGCCGTGCGCGTGTCGTGCGCGGAGTTGCGCGTACCGCGCGCGCGCTGGAGCTACCGGCCGTACATCGACCTGACCGGCAACAGCCTTGCGGACCATGACTGCTCCAGAAAGGATTACGACACAGCCATCTCACAATTTAAAGTCATGAAGGTTTGATATCTATATTTAATACGTGGAGCTAAAAATTTGCAACTTTTTTACGAATAACGCGGAATTTTCGCGCCAATTTCCTGACTCACCTAATCGCCTACTCCAATATACGATTTGGTACATACATACATAACAGCACGCCCATAATCCTCGAAGAAGTAGGCAGAGTCAAAGAGGCAACAGGTCCCTTTAACCAGATTCAGTCAAAAATAAAATTGGGCTGGATTAGAAAATTGTGAAAATGTGGTGACAAGCGGCTAGGCTGTCGCGTACACAATCACATACCCAAAACCAGATACACCATTAGTCGTCTTCTACGACATGCTAGGCCAGAACCACAGTTGACGCATTATTTTTAAGTCCCAGACCAACATGGCACAATGGGCTGGGTTACATGGAAAATTGTGAAAAAGTAGTATCAACTGGCTAGCTTATCGCCTACACAATCACACGCCCAAAACCGCGTATACTATAAGTCGCCTTTTACGACATGCTAGGCAAGAAACACAGTTAGCACATTATTTTTAAGTCCCAGACCAACATGCGATTTGGTGAGTCAGGGAATTGGCGGTATAATCACCTCCGTGCCTCGGATAGCACGTTAAGCCGTTGGTCCTAAGCTTGACCTGTCTTCAGTCATGTCGGTTTGAGTCGGCAAACCATTGACATTTTTGCCAAAGGTGACGTGTAACACAAATAGTTGTATTTTCTTTGAGATATCAAAATAAACAACAACAATTGATAATAACATTCATTCAGACATCATGTGCATTCTAAAAATCAATTCAATTGAAATTTAAAACATGTTGGCACGTTTTTTCAAGAAATTTCGCTGTCTGTGGCCTTTTTTTATACGTACTTCACGCACCGTCCAAGTAGACCTGAGTAAGAGCCTACAAGGGTGTGTCGGGCTCGGAACCGGCTGGCAACACCGGCTGCCCTACCGACTAAACCTCAAGGCTGCCATTCTTCGGGCGCTGAACGCAAAACTAACGGGATCCCCACTGTCGGGATTCATCTCGAAAAGTCTACCTTGCGGCCCTTCTCGAGGGAGTGAGATTCTCCCCCAGAACACCTAGTGTGGTCTGTGCGACAACACAGACAGCTGTGTACCCTATCCTCACGGACCGGGTGTAACACGCGAGTTGTCGCCTTCTCTGGCGACGATTGAGGGCTGGAAGGCTTCCGCTAGCCCCCACGACCCCAATGGCCCTTTTAGTCACCTCCTACGACAGACAGGGATACCTCAGGAGTATTCGGAGCCCTCTGCAGGGCCCGCCGTCTCTGCCCTAATGGAACGCCTCTAACATCACATGTCACGTGCCGCAGGTGATGTACAGCTGGACGGACCCTGAGCTGGCGTGCAGCTGCGGCGCGTACTGGCTGTGGCGCATGGTGCGCGAGAGCAAAGACTTCAGGATCTTCAAGCCAGCTGACAAGAATACTAAGTGTGTTGAGCTTTGGATGGAATGCCACGCTGGGGATGGTAATATATGCACGTACAATGATAAATAAATAAATTCTCTAGACTGACACACCAATTCCCTAGTTCCAAACTAAGCTTATGTTTGTGCTATGGATACTAGGTGAACGGATAGACGTACTTAAATACGTTTATAAACATCCATGACTCGAGTACAAATGTCCACGTTCATCACACGAAACATTTGCCCCTAGCGGGATTCGAACCCGCGACCCTCGGTATCGCACACACGATTCCGCAAAAGAAAAATCTATACAGTCGAATTGAGAACCTCCTTTTTGAAGTCGGACGAAAAGTAGATCATCTAACTGCCCGCAGACCGCACGTCATCAATATAGACAAATTTTGGAGATGGAATTTGTTTTGTTGAAGTAATGTGGATGTGACAATAATTTATAAAGATATAACATCACAAGTCTACTAGACCCTCTGAAGACCAGTGTAGTGTGTTTACAGTTATGAGACGAGTGAGATGGCTAGGATGGGAAAGTACGAACCCAAAGATGGTTGATCTAACACTGTTTTATTTCATAGGAAATTACAAATATATACACATAGGCAGAAATTACACTTACAATCATGTGTGTTTGTTATTGTTTCTAAGTGACCTAAATTTACACGTCATTGACATTATACCTATCGTGCGGTAACCCGTACAACCAGGGTCGTGATCCGCCAGGTAGCTCGCAACTTGAGCTGAGCGGGCCCACATTGGGCACACACCTTGTATTTGTTTTTCTTGTAATTTTCTTATGTTATATGTGTCGAATAAAGTATTTGTTTCTCTCTATTAGAATTCTATAAGTGTTTTGTGACCAATACATACCTTTGCACGCGATTCCACCTGCGTGATATCAATATATATAAAAATCATTGCCACTTTTCGTTGTAATTTTTAAATTCAAATTCAAAATTTCTTTATTCATGTAGGCCTTAAAAAAAGCACTTATGAATCACCAATTTTACAAAATCTTTAGAGCAATGTGAATCTACCACCGGTTCGGAATGCTGATTCTACCGAGAAGAAACCGGCAAGAAACTCGGTAGTTACTCTTTTTAGCGTCAAAATATACATGAGTAATATACAGTTTTCTTTTAAATGTTCTAAACCAAATCATACTATCAATGACTGTGGGAGATGACATAATATGATTACAAAAAAACTGTAAGATAAACCAGAGCAGACCAGACCCCAAAGGGGGCACCTGTGCACAAGCATGACATATGTTTATAACTCAAGAATGGGCTCACCTATCCAAACCAAATGTTTAGGCTTTGTTCGGACTATTTACAAAATCGGTAGTGCGGTTCTTCATTTATCACATTTTTTGTAACAAATGAAATCAACAAATGGCGGATTTGATTAATGGGGATTTTGCTGTCAAATTGATTTTTGTTTTTTTAATATTTCACTTACGAAGCACGTACCGGGCCACTAGTTATGTTATAAATACGTACGAGTAAAAAGTGGTCCATATCTTTTACGCAAACAGCTTTAGGTGTGCCAAAGTACATTGCAATTTATTAAAAAGTTTAGCCGAAGACGCGAAAGATAGGGCTGAGTTACTTGCGCTTTTTTCATGAGTAGGGATAGATGCTAAATCTGTTGAATATTGTGCGAACTACGCGCTTGCTCTAAAAGTGGAAGTACTTCCACCGAGCTAGGTGTTGCTTGCTCGGGGACCTAGGCCCAACTAACCGTCGCGGCGTATTGTATATATAGTTAGTGGCGAGAATAACTTCGTCAGCGCGATGCAGGATTGTACGGCGCTTCTCTATGTTCGGTCGACGTTATTAATGGAGCTATAATCTTGACTATCTTGTGGCGCGGTCGCCACAAATATTATTTCTACAGCTGAAAAATACGGCATCGTTTACGAAGAAGGCGAGAAGTACCGTGTATCCTGCCACTCGGTCGACTTGAACGAGCTGGAGCGACCGGGCCTCCCGCGATTCACAGACGTCAAGCACGTCACCCTCATCGGCTGCTCGCCTCCCAAGGGTTCCTCCTACGCGGGAACCTTGCATGCGCTCAACGTCAGCGTCACCACCTCCCTCACCATGTATGACGTGCCAGCTTACACCGGCTTCTCCGTCTCCTGGCTCGACGACCTTCCACCGACACTTCGCGAGTTTAATCTCCGCGCGGAACTTGAGCCCAAATCTTATGACAAAAGCAGGTTCCGCTCGCTGAAACTTAGAAGGTTCCCGGTGAAGTTGCTGCCGCCTACTGTGGAGAGCGTGGAGTTGCGGGGCGTTGGTCTTGAAACGCTGGAGGCAGAGGCTTTTACAGCAGCAGAGTCAATTACGGTACTGATTCAGAATCTTCTTCTTGCATATAAACACACACACACACACACACACACACACACACACACACATGCGCACATACACATATATATACGCACACAAATATTGTTATTTAAATATTTTTAGCTGCATTGTATTTCTAACTCCCACGTGACAGGCATCGCCTAGTGTGGGAGTCACTGTAATTGTCAATGTATTTTTTTTTTGGTAAATAAACAAATTATTATTATTGACGAGCGGTGGTAGCTCAATGGTTAGGACACGCGCCTCTTAACCGAGGAGTGCGGGTTCAAACCCGGGCACGCACCTCAGGATTTTTCAAGTCTATGTACGTATTTATACCACTAGCTCGACGGTGAAGGAAAACATCTTGATGAAACCTGCAAATTCAAACAACTTTGGATTTGTAACCATGATCCAATAATTGTCTGGTTCCCCTATCTTAGGGTTACGAAGGTCAGATCAGTCGCTTCAATGTACTCGACTGACTCGCTAAATCCTGGATCATGGTCTAAGCGGACCCCGTCTAAGCACGGGACATAACGCTAGGAAGATGAAACAAATTATTATTATTATTATTAAATACAAAGCTAAGTAGTAATATTTGAACGTTATTGTAGATTTGGTAGGATCTAGTATTTGCTGCCCTTTTGACTCTGTGATATTATGATTGTTTAGTATTTGAATAGCAGTAGGTACGAGTATAGTCAGAAGAGCAAGTACATTTTTAACCAAAAATACGAATTAGATTGGATCAAAAAATAAATCCGAAGTAGTAACTCATATTCAATACGTTATTTGTCACATTTTAATAGACTTAATAGTCTGGGAACATATTTTCTAACTAACTAACTAACTAAACTTCACGCCACTTCCCTAGCGGGGTAGGCAGAGAGAACCGAACGCCATATGGCAGGATCCTTACACACCTCACTCGCCTCTTCAACATTCATAATCCTTTTCATACAAGCTCCACGGTTTTTATGACTCCTAACATCACCTTCTTTTAATACACGACCAATCTGGTCGTGGTAGACGGTACATATTTTCAAATTTTTTTAAAGTCCCAGACTAATGTGTACTAAAGTAATAATACGCGAGTGAAACCGCGAGGCGTTGCTAGTTTTTTTTTTTTTATATAAGTGAGAATTTCAGATACAAGAGGAGCAGCTGACGTCATTCACGGGAACAGCGCCACTGCTAACGAGGCTATGGATATCAGCGCCGGTGGTGGCACTGCCGTCAGCACCGAAGCTGACCAAGCTGACGCTGTACAACGCGTCTCCAGCAGCGCTCAGCGGGTACAGCGCGCTGTCCTCGCTGGAGCTGCAGAAGCTTAATCTGATAACAATGCCGATGGGCTTGCTGCAGGATTGTCACTCGCTCGTCTACTTCTCTGCGACGAAGAACTACCTCAACACGCTGCCGGCGGATCTCTTTTCTTATTCGCCGGATTTGACAGCGATCAACTTATCCGAGAACAAACTTCTGTGGTTACCGAGGCAAGTACAATTATTAAGTTTACTTTCAATATCATGAACTATAAAATATACAGATGTTCGTACAATTCACTTGGAGTTTATTGGAACTATATTCTTGACTGTTTTGTAGCGCATAAACACATATCCATGAATATGGCCATGTATATTTCTTCTTGCTATAAAATAACTATGTATTTAAATAACTAAAAATAACAATTATCAAAATTGTCTGGTTCCCCTATCTATAGACTAGCTCGATGGCGCATTCGGTAGTGACCCTGCCCCATGTGCCAAGAGTTGTGGGTTCGATCTCGACCCAGGACAAACATTCGTGTGACGATACTTATGTTTGTTCTGTGTCTGGGTGGTAATATGCAATATTTAAGTATATATTTGTAATACCACTGTTGATTCTGATATCCGTAACACAAGTGCTTAAGCTACTTACCTCGGAGTCAGATCAATGTATGTGATGTTGTCTGATATATAAGGGTTACGAATGTCAGATCGGCGGTCGCTTCAGCAAATTTACTAGACTCGCTAAATCCTGAACGATGACCTAAATGGTCCCACTAAGCACGATAAATAACGCTAGAATGATGATAATTAATTAGTCCTACAATAAATGTTGCAACAGAGAACACATAAGAGCGGTGGTGGCTCAATGTTAAGGACAAGCGCCTCTTAACCGAGGAGTGCGGGTTCAAACCCGGGCACGCACCTCTGGATTTTTCTAGTCTATGTACGTATTTATACCACTAGCTCGACGGTGAAGGAAAACATCGTGATGAAACCTGCAAATTCAAACAACTTTGGATTTGTAACCATGATCCAACAATTGTCTGGTTCCTATCTTAGGGTTACGAAGGTCAGATCGGCAGTCGCTTCAATGTAATTACCAGACTCGCTAAATCCTGGATCATGGTCTAAGCGGACCCCGTCTTAACACGGGACATAACGCTAGGAAGATGAATAAATGTTGCAACACTTCCCCAGCGAGCTGTTCTCGAAACTCACAAAATTGTTGGTGCTGATCATGAGAAGCAACTATCTGACAGCACAGTCCCTGGACACCGTGCGGCCGCTCATCTCACTGAAGATCCTTGACCTCACCAATAACAAGCTTAAAGACCTTTGTCCTAATAGAAGTAAATATTATCCCTATGAGTATGAGATAGTGTCAACTGTGGTTCTTGCTTTGAATAAAAAGCAACCAATTGTATATATTTTGTATATCATTACTATTTAACTTCCACACATTTAATTTTAGAAGAGATATGCTCCGGTTCGGACATGTGGAAAGAATGGGTGACGAAAGATTGACTAAACAGATATACGATGTAGATAGAAGGATGTAGGAGCCGCGGAAGGCCCAGGCTCACCTACCACGACCAGATTGGTCGTGTGTTAACAGAAGGTGATGTTAAGAGTCATAAAAACGGTAGAGCTTGTATGAAAAGGATTATGAATGTTGAAGAGGCGAGTGAGGTGTGTAAGGATCGTGCCATATGGCGTTCGGTTCTCTCTGCCTACCCCGCTAGGGAAGTGGCGTGAAGTTTAGTTAGTTACTACATATTTCACAATTTTTCATCTAACCTAGTGCAGATTTATTTTTGGCTGAATGTGGTTAAAGTGAACTGCTGCCCTTTTGACTTTGCCTGCCCCTTCCGTAATTATGGGCGTGATGTTATGTATGTATAATTATTTTTGACTGCCTCGTTGGTCTAGTGGTAGCATGCGCCGCCTAAGGACCAAGAGGTCCCGGGTTCAAATCCCGGGTCGGGCCAAAAATTTGTGGCTGGGTATTTCAATAGCCAAATTACTCAGTTCGGTTCAATAAATTATTATTCAGTAAATTATTCGGTTCTCTCTGCCTACCCCGCTAGGGAAGTGGCGTGAAGTTTAGTTAGTTAGTTAGCCCGGAGTCAGGAAGTTGGCGGTTTAATCCCCCCCGTGCCTCGGAAAGCACGATAAGTGGTTGGTCCTGTGCCTGACCTCTCTCCGGTCATGTCGAATTGCCGTCTCACTGGACTATGAGAGTGAAGGAACAGAGAGTGCACCTGTGTTTGCGCACACACTTGTGCACTATAATATCTCTTGCGCAGATGGCTAATCCTCATTGAGATTGGCCGCCGTAACCGAAATCGGTTAGGAGGACATTATATTTATGTCGATCGCCGGTTTGTATAGGTGAGTCGGCCTTAAACCCGATTTTTGTATCACAGGCGATTCCGTACTCTCCCCACTTAAGGAACTAACGAAGTTAGCCCTCTCCAAGACGGAATTGACGCACATCTGTCCTGACTGGGTGCACGGCATGAGGCATCTGGAGTTTCTCGACCTCAGCTGGAACGTCATCCACAACATCAGCTGCGCAGACCTCCACGTGCAGCGAGACCTGCGGCCTGGCTCTCCAGCAGCCGAGATGTGGTTGAGCGACAACCCGTTTGCAGACGTGTCGTGTACGTGGTTGGACTATGAAAAGACAAATGTCAGTCCAAAACCTTTGCATGTAAGAACGGTATACTCTAAATATAGGTCTTCTACTTTGTTTTGTGGTTTAGGGTAAAAATTTACATGTAGATAGACCTCACCGTTCTAAATGAAGGAGGTAAGTTGATCCAAAAATTAATAGCCGAGTGTTTCAATATTAAAATTACTCAGTACCAGCTCTGAGTCAGGAAGTTAAGGCGCAAGACCCACAGCTTAATCTATTTTCCGAGGCATGGGGATCATTAATCCGCTAACTTTCTGATTCCGGGTTGTTGCTAAGTAATTTTAAACATTCTGCAATTAATTTTTTGGACTGGCCCAGGATTTAAACCCAACTTGGGCGTTTTGCGGCGCATGCTACCACTAGACCAATGAGAACTGACGTTTATTATTGCTTCGTGTTCATATTAAATTCTGTAAAAAGTCCTTCATTAAAGGCTAATATCCTCCAACAGAAGGTTAAAGTGTCAAGTGACATCTTTTTACCATGCTCGTGCGGCGCTTACTGGCTGTCGCGCGTGCTGCGCTCGCGCAGCGCCGCCGTCACGTTCCCGCAGATGTACGACGACGAGTGCCCCAGCGACATGAGCCGCCGGTGTCGCATGCGCGCGGAGTGTCCGCCCGGCTCGCGGTGCCGCAACGTCGAGTATAGTGACAATGAAGATGTGTTTTACGTCAATGGTATTCTGAAATAATTTTCTTTTATATAAACAAATAAATAAATATCAGACTACATCACATACGTTGATCTGACTCCGAGGTAAGTAGCTTAAGCACTTTAAGCACTTGTGTTACGGATATCAGAATGAACAAGGGTATTACAAATATATATGTCGGCATGACAGCGACGTCATTGTACACCGGTGTAGCACGTGCACCGATTACGCCACCGAGCGCTCCCCACCGCCCCGCTCTACTCGACTTGTTTTGCAACGGGTATAAAAGGGACCGCGCAGCGACGGAGCGGGCAGTCTTGGCTCTGGCGTTGGTCAGTGCACTGGTTGTACTAAGCTAGCTTATCCCAGACGCTCTCGGATAATTAATTTTAAATTAATTATTAATTTAAATTAATTATTATCGTTAATTGTAAAGGTGTCCTGTGGCAATTTATAATTAATAGAACAATATTCACTTGTGGTAAAACCCTAGGTATTTACCACAAGAGATAATTGGGTATTGGGATTATTAAGGATTTAGTTCTGGAAAGTAATAGTAATCCAAATTTAGACATTAAAAGGCTTGATTTATCCTGAGATCCCTAACTTCTTATTCAGTATGGCCGACCTACTTCCTACATATACTTAAATATTGGATATTAACACCCAGACAGAGAACAAACACAAGTATTCATCATACGAATATTTGTCCTGGGTGGGGATCGAACTCACAATTCTTGGCGCATGGGGCATGTCTTATAAGACACATGTGATCATGTATACTTCATTACACTAAATAAAAGAGGAAGTTAGCCAGTCTATCAGTCTCGGTGTATTAAACTCAAACTCAGAATATCTTTATTTACGTCGGCCTCAAAAAAGCACTTGTAAATCGTCAAGTAATAGGTACAAAATAGAACAATTTCAATCTACCACCGGTTCGGAATGTTGCTTCTACTGAGAAGAAACCGGCAAGAAACTCGGTAGTTACTCTTTTCAATGTCAGATTAAATATAACAATTGATACTCGTATTTACAGATTCAACAATTTACAGATTATTGTATTAGGCTTAATGGCAGGAATAACTTCGTCAGCACGTTGCAGGAATGTTTAGCGATCAATGTCATCTGTTGACATATTATTAGGAGCTATAATCTTGAATATGTTGTGGCATGGTTGCTACAGGTACATGTCAATATTGATTTTATATAATTTATTAACGTCATTTGTAAGGAAATGGATTTATTGAAAGATGAGAAGTTCGAAAGACGGTTGCAGACTTAAGATAAGAAAAAATGTGCTTCGATGGTTTGGACATATAGAAAGAATGGAGTGTGAAGAAATAACTTAGTGATCAATAATGTGGAAGGAGTCAGGTACTGCGAAGGCCAGGCCCTCTTATGTTAGGAGTCACATACATTTTTGACCGGCTTAATGGCGCATTCGGTAGTGACCCGGCCCCATGCGCCAAGAGTTGTGGGTTCGATCAACTCACGATGAACGTTCGTATGATAAATACTTGTGTTTGTTCTGTGTATGGGTGTAAATATCCGATATAATATATCCGTTTGTGAAGTGTTTTCGAAATATTTTATATTTTTGTATAGACATCAAGTTAGCATTTTCTCTTTCAAGATGAGAAGTACGTGTTGCGGTATGACGACGGCCACTTCTTCAGCATCACGTGCTCTAAAGGGACAGCACTGACAGATGAGTCGTTGCCGGCCTTTCCTAGGAGAGTCCACTTCACGACCGTATCGCTTCATGGCTGCATCCCGCCGAACGACACCTCCATCGCTGATGCATTGATGATTCACAACGTCACTATTGGCGAGAATTTGTACTTCTACGACTTGCATTCCATCAGCAGATTCACATCCATCTCGCTAAGCTCCTTACCATCGCTCCAGCTGCTACACTTGGAAGCCAAATATGGTCTAAGGCTTCCGGCGGGTGTGTTGAGCTCTGTGGACCCGGTCACGTCGCTCCACCTCGTCAGGGTGCACTCCGAAGAGTTTCCAACCTACTTGACGCATCTTACTCTGAACGAGACCGGCTTGAGGGTGCTGCAGCCAGAAGTCTTGCAAGTGCTGGAGCTTACGGTACTAGTTTTGGCATTTACGTCTAACAGACATGAGTGGCGCATGCCAACTGTGTTTCTACCACTTTTGGACGATTATCTATCTAACGCAGCCCAGTAAAGTTTTGTGCCCAATGTAGTTGAAGAGGCTAGCTAGTTTTATAATAATAATAATAATAAATATACCTAAATATACTTATATAACCCTACAAAAAGCCGCTATACTAAATGTAAATTTTTACAGCTGGAATCCGATTCTGATAATAATACATAACACACAGCTTTACTTGATTTTCATTATAACTGCCCGTAATAATGAAAATTACCCCTTACTTTGGAGAAATACATAACCGTATATAAACAAAAATAATGTATATGTAGGAATAGGGTCAGGAACATCCCCGGGGTCATCATTAACGGTGTTCATATTTGAAGGTAGTTCGATAATCAAAAATAACAATACTACAACAGTTTTAAATCACACTTGTAATTGTCTTTACGTAATTTACAATCAACTGAATTTAAATTAAATACACTCAACACACAGTAAATCTTAATAGCAATTACGGGTCGAGAACACGCGATGTTCCCGGCGTGAGACCGTTCGCTTTGCTTGCCACTGCGTAACTGACTCCCGCACGCCGATTACATCCGAACGTAGCGAATCCGTCCGCTGTACTCAACCGGTTCGCTACGATCGACGTCCCTCGACTCCGACACGGCCATTCTGACCTGTCATTCGTCTTCGGATGACAATTCTGAAACAATAAGAGGCAACGAGAGTAGACTATCCACTCGGCCTTCCTGGCCCACACAATGCATACTCTCAGGAAATAGAATAAGAGGTCAGAAAAACCGGTCTTTTAACCAAAAACTTAACGATCTATTTTATTGCACAATCGTAAACGCTCTTAAACTCATAGCCTAGCCTGAAACTCAAAATAATTTAACAAGGAATTACTAACTGACTTGCTATTGACTCTACTATATTGCATCGCTTTTCAAAGCTCAGATATAACACTAGTGCTTAACCAGCACTCTATCATCATCACATCGCTAGTGCTTAGCCAGCACTCTATCATCATAACTCCAGTGCTTAACCAGCACTCTACCACCATCACATCACCAGTGCTTAACCAGCACTCTATGATCAACACATCACTAGCGCTTAACCAGCACTTGATCATCATATCACCAGTGCTTAACCAGCACTCTAACATAACATCACCAGTGCTTAGCCAGCACTTTCACTTAACCAGTGAAAGCCGACAAACAACACTTATCCAGCATTGTACGCTACTACTTAACCAGTAATAGCTAATCGTCACCACTTAACCAGCAGCATACGCCGTTCCTTAACCAGGAACAGCAGCCAAAGCAAGTTAGTTATTCTCAGTAGAGGCTTTACCTAATGACTCTACATCGTCACAATCCGATATTTGATTTTCAGGCATTCCTCTTAATCTGTCATGGGCGTACTTGTAAGTACGATTACCAGTTAGAGCTTTCATCAAGTACCTATCACCATCTAGAATTTCTACAATTTTAAAGGGGCCTCTATATTTAGGATCGAGTTTTGTTTGATTGCGTTCCTCATTCTTTAAAAGCACGAAATCGCCTACTACAAACTTTTTAAGCTTAGCTTTACTGCAATCAAACCTAGCTTTTTCATAGGATGCGTTTTTCTTAATATTTTCTACAGCCAAAGCTCTAACTGCATCTATATCTACTTCAGGCTCAGTACAATTAGCAAACATCAAATTTAATGGTCGCGCTACCTTTCCAATCATTAACTCCAATGGACTACTCTTTGTGACGCGGTTGATAGTGCAATTTAGAGCCAATTGAACTTGAGGCAAGGCATCTTGCCAAGACTTATCACCGTTGTTCTCTACTGCAGTAAGCATATTTTTCAGAGTGCTCATAACTCGCTCTACCTGACCATTGGCACGTGCGCTACCTGTAGCGATCAGATGAAGCGAGATATTATGAGACTGACAATATTCTCGAAAACTCACGCTTGCAAAACAGCGGCCTTGGTCTGCAATTATTCGCGTGGGAGCACCGAATATTGAAACTGCTTCTTCTACCGCCCTAATACTGCTAGCAGCGTCAATATTAAGGGAATGATGCAAAAAAACAAATTTGGTAAAAGCGTCAATTAGGACGAAAGCATACTCTTTCCTTTCGTTTTTTCCACTAAGTTTGCCTGTAGCATCAATATGGACCGTATGCCATGGAATTGGAACCTTAGGGATGGGATGAAGCTCTACTTGAACTTTGCCAGACTGCGACTTACAGATTCTACACGTCACACAATTTTTCACAAATTTCCTCACATATTTTGACATATTTTCAAACCAATACATATCATAAAGCTTTTCCAAAGTTTTATCCCAACCAAGGTGCATTATTGCTTCATGAGTGGCACTAATAACTGACCAACGTAGAGCTCTAGGTAATATTGGTAAACAACGGGTTTTGCCATTTCTCTGAATTTTTCTATGGAGAACACCAGACCGAATCTCATATGTTTTTGCCAGTTCACGATCTAAAGTGTCTTCTCGTAAGTCCTGAGAAAGCTTTATGATTTTATCATCTTTTTGTTGTTCAGCAGAGAGCCATTCAACCGAAATATTAGTAACATCTACGCGTTTACACTCTGTACTGCCTCTCAATGAATAACTACTGGGCCGCTCTACATCCTGAACTAAGCCGGTACTCACTGGTTGCACAGGGAGTGGATTCCTTGATAAGAAATCTGCATGAGCCATACGTTTACCATCTCTATATGTGATATCAAAGTCGAAAGCCTGGAGGAAAGCCCACCACCTGTGCACCCTCGGAGTCAAGTCTATCTTTTTACGTGTCGACTGTAAGGAGTTACAGTCTGTTATCACGGTAAAATGCCTGCCATAAAGGTAATGCCTAAAGTGCTTAACAGCTTTAACAACAGCCAGAGTTTCAAGTTCATACGAGTGATACTTGGACTCTGCTGGTGTAGTGCGTTTGCTGAAGTAGGCAACCACGTGAGCTTTACCATCTTTTTTCTGCATTAAGACTGCACCGTAACCGATTGCACTTGCATCGGTATGCAACTCTATTGGACAATTTGGATCAAAAATCATTAAAATAGGGGCATCAGTCAAACAGGTTAGAATCTTTTGCCTAATAGCTTCGTAAGATGCAGTCCACTCTATGTTACCTTTAGATCTACCTGTCAAGGCATGTAACGGCGCCATAATTTCCCCAAACTTAGGTACAAATTGCCTGAAATATGAGGCTAAACCTATGAACTGTCGCAATTGGGTTACTGTTTGTGGCGGCGGTAATTCAACTAGGGACTCTATCTTTTTACGGTTTGGTCTAATTTCCCCTTGTGATACCTCATACCCTAAGTATTCAACTCTCGTGTTTAGAAATGAACACTTTTTAATGTTAAGAGAAAACCCTTGTTCAGTCAAAACTGTTAAAACCGTATCTAGTCTATGTAGAGCCTCCTCTACATTGGACGCTACAATCAAAATGTCATCCATATAGACGACCACGTACGTCCTTGCTAACTCTCCTAGTGCTTTTGTAACTGCCCTTTGAAAGACTGACGGCGCGTTACGAAGTCCAAACGGCATAGTAAGGTATTCGTACTGGCCGTCAGGTGTCACAAAGGCTGTACGCTCGATAGACGTCGACTCTACAGGAATTTGATGAAACCCACTAGCCATATCTAGAGTCGTGAAAAAGTTTGACCCATGTAATCTGTTAATCTGGTCGGAGATGAGTGGTAACGGGTAACGATCTGGAATTGTATTATCGTTCAGCTCTCTATAATCGACACACATTCGGTCTGTACCGTCTTTTTTCTTGACCAGTAAGATGGGACTCGCGAAAGGCGAACAACTTGGTCGGATGACGTTAGCAGAAAGGAGTTCATCGATTTTGTCCTGTACTATTTGCCTTTCACTTGGACTTAATCGGTAGGGACGACGACAAACCGTCTTATTAGGGTCTTTCAGCCTTATTTCCATGGGATCTGTATTAGCGGGTGAATTAGGAGTACCATTAATGAAGCTTTTTGTAAATTTGCTTAAAAGAGAGAGTAATTGAGGCCTATGCTCAAGAGGACAATCTGTATCTAGGTTTTCAAAAATTTCATTACTATTTACACCTTCAATTTCTATTGACTCTACTGTATGATGACCTACCGAAGGATCTATTATTGTCTCTACCATCCCTACATGTGACTCTATCTGTGACTCTACCTCTGACTCTACCTTTGACTCTACCTTTGACTCTACCTTTGACTCTACCTTTGACTCTGATGTAAGCGAAGAAACCTGTTCTGGGATAACTCTGTTTAATGTAAACTTCTCACTTGTCATATTAACGATTAAACCTTGGCTCAAAATTTCACGACCAATCAGAATATCCTGTGACAAACAAATATCGGGTAACACATGAAATTTTATCCTAAGAACGATTTCATTAATCTCTACTTTGGCTAAAATCTGATGTATGCTTTTTACACTGGATTGACCAATACCAGTCATTATGACTGTGTCATTAAAATGTTTGCCTTTAAATTTAGATGCTACAGATAACTTAATCAAAGAACATTCGGAACCAGAATCATAACTAAATCCAAATAACTGACCAGAATGTGTGAGGTGACCGGCTGGCACGCTGACGGCGCACAAGTCCACCCGCTTCTCCGCTGAAGTGCTGGCTCTCCCGGCGCCAAACTCTGCTCCAGGTTTGCTATGCCGCGGGCACCTCGAAGCGTAGTGCCCCGGGTGACCACATCTGTAGCAGGTTACTGTGCTCGTCGTACTTGCTGTCCCTCTGTCCTTGATGGAATGCTGGTCGTTGGAGATGTTAGGCTTGCTGATCTTCTTAGGTGTATCTGCGGCTAACCGGCACATTGATGCCTTGTGACCTAATTTTCCACATCGATAACACTTAAACGATTGGTATGCTGTCATGGGTTTGAATCTCTTCTCGCTACCGGCTTCATTTTCACCTGATCCTGATTTCCTCTTCAAATACGTCATAGCCTTCAACTCTTGTTGTAGCTGTGCCCTGGATCGTATGTCCGTGGTAAATGCTAGCCGTTGCACTTTCCTTTCAAATCTACTCACATGTGCCAAAACTGTAGAAACGGCTATTTCTTCTGCTGTTAAATTTTTCCAGCGTGTCATGAGTGACGTCATCAAACGTGCAGAATATGCGGCAAGACACTCGTCTTCTTTTGGAGCACTATTATTCAAATTTATAAATACCGCAGCGGGTGTTTCGTGGCAATCATAACGAGCTATAAAAATTTCCTTAAACTCACCCCAAGTCATTCCAGGGAATGATATCAGCGATAGCCATGCGGATGCTTGACCTTTGAGGGCGCGGCTTAGTGCAATCATAAGCGATGACCCCTGTATTGGGTTATCTACCATACAGATGTCGGCCGTTGTAATCCAGGATCTTGCATCCACGTTTTCTTTATCTGGATTGAACTCCGGTAATACTATGGCATTATTCTTAGACGAAGTGTTCATAGCGGTCAACAAAGCCATAAAGTTTTGGTTCTGCTGCTCTAGCAACATCCTCCACTTATCACTGTTCTCACCTTCTGGAGTGGGTCGAATAGGAATGGATCCCACTTCTGATGTAGGAATAGGGTCAGGAACATCCCCGGGGTCATCATTAACGGTGTTCATATTTGAAGGTAGTTCGATAATCAAAAATAACAATACTACAACAGTTTTAAATCACACTTGTAATTGTCTTTACGTAATTTACAATCAACTGAATTTAAATTAAATACACTCAACACACAGTAAATCTTAATAGCAATTACGGGTCGAGAACACGCGATGTTCCCGGCGTGAGACCGTTCGCTTTGCTTGCCACTGCGTAACTGACTCCCGCACGCCGATTACATCCGAACGTAGCGAATCCGTCCGCTGTACTCAACCGGTTCGCTACGATCGACGTCCCTCGACTCCGACATATACTTATAATAAATCTGTAGAGAGGTCAATTCTGTACATGAAATATATTTTCAAAATAACTATCAGGGGGTGATTAGTGATCGATACTGATGCCAAAAATGCAATCAGTAAAATTTTTGTCTGTCTGTCTGTCCGTCTGTATGTTCCTTATAGAAACAAAAGCTACTCGACAGATTTTAACGAAACTTGGTACTATTATTCTTCATACTCCTGGGCAGGTTATAGTATACTTTTCATCACGCTACAATCAATAGGAGCAGAGTAGTGAAGGGAAATGTTGGGAAAACGGGAGAAGTTACTCCATTTTTTAAGCTTCCGTCGCGTGTGCAGCCTTAATAGTTAAAGTTACATAGAAAATCATGTATGACGGAAATAGTCTTTATAATATTAACCATAAACGCGGGTGACACCGCTGGTACAGCTAGTAATAAATAATAAATTCATTTATTTCGGGCAACAAATTATTATGAAACAATATTGGCCCATATAATATATACCTTAAGTCTAACATACATATATTATAAAAGCAATCTAATCTACTTCTTAATAATAACACGTTGTGACGGCGACGTGATGCGCGCTATGTCAGCGGAAAGTCGACCTCGGAACTTGCGAAATACGACTCCCTCCGGCCAGTAGTCCTCCTTCATAAAGGATTCCAGATGGTAGGTCGGCACCCTCACCACAAACGAGCTGAAATTAACTTTGTGGCGGGACTCTAACTTCTCGACTCTCAGTGTGAAGGTGGACTTCTTTCGTACATGGTCTACGAGATCCTCGACCTTCGTAGACCAAACGTTTTGACTCTGCCTACCCCTTCTAAATAATTATAACTTACTACTAACTAACTAAACTTCACGCCATATGGCAATTATAACTTGCTTAGTAATACTATGCTATTAAGCAAACCCGCTTCTTAATCTATACTTCTATACTAACATTATAAAGAAGAAATATTTAATACCTCGCTAGGGAAGTGGCGTGAAGTTTAGTTAGTTAGTTTAAATATTTAATTATTTGTTCGTTTGTTTGCATTGAATCGGCTCCGAAACTATTAGACCGATTTGAAAATTTCTTTAACTAATAGAAACCTACTTTAACAGCGAGTAACATTGGCTATATTTTATCCCCGTATTCCTACGGCTATATTATATCTATTTTAGGACACTAAAGGACTAAAAATCGGTAGAGAACGTCTCCACCATTGATGCTTCGCAGACGACATCGTACTACTCTCAGAAAGCCCCATAGAGCTCCAATCCATGATGTCAGAACTTAACAACGCGAGCACAAGCGTCGGCCTGGAAATGAATATCTCAAAAACGAAGATCATGTCTAATCACCACAGAATTCCAATTGTAGTAAACGATAAAATTATAGATTATGTTGAAGAATATATATACTTAGGCAAGCAAGTATCTTTTCGCAAAAATAACAACATAGAAGAAATAGACAGGCGCATAGCAATCACAAGGAAAAAGTTCTGGGGCTCTAAAGAAGTTATGAAGTCTAACATGGACTTAAAATTAAAAAAGAAAGTCATGGACTCATGCATCTTACCTTGTCTCACATATGGTTGCCAAACCTGGGTATTCGATTCAACAACCAACAGAAAACTAACATCATGTCAAAGAGCCCTAGAACGCAGCTCATTAAAAATAAAGCTGAGAGACACGAGTCCGTCACGGGGCAATAAGAAAGCAGACTAGCGTGATAGATGTTTTGTTTTTCGCACGCGGTCTGAAATGGAGGTGGGCAGGCCACGTGGCACGCTACACTGACAACAGGTGGACAAAGTCTGTGACTATGTGGAAAGGACCTCATGGGCATAGAAGCAGAGGTCGACCAAAAGCAAGATGGAAAGATGAAATAGAAACCATCGGAACAAGAAATTGGCCCAAACTGGCAAACAACCGAGATGAGTGGCAATCTCTGGAGGAGGCCTTCACCCGAAAAGGGGTCCAGATGGCAGGCATACCAGACCTAAATACATATATATATATATCTACTATGATTAATGCTAGTGTACATGCTAATGGAATAATAAAGGATTTTTTTTTATTTTTTATTTTAATTATTCCTACGGGAACGAAAACTACGCGGGTAAAAACGCGGGGCGAGCGAAGCGAGTAAGGTGTGTTAGGAACATGTCACATGGTTCTCAGGTCTTGCTTACCTTATCAAGGAAATTGCATGAATTTCGTTAATAGACAAAATAGTAACTTTAATGATTGCATTTTTTTTTAGGTAATAGAGAGGTACCTTACGTCTCTGGAGGGATTTTCCTCTCAAATGGAGAAGCTGTCAGTGACAGCGCCGGTGTTCTCGCTGCTAGAGGCGCCGGCGCTGCAGGTGCTGGAGCTGACCGGCGCCGAGCCCCAGGAGGGGTTCGTGGCGGGGTACCCAATCCTGCACACGCTGCGGCTGCGCCGGCTGACGATGATACTGTTGCCGATGCAGTTTCTTCGCGGCGCGAAGGAACTGCGCCACTTCGAATTGACGAACAACTTGTTCCACACGCTGCCAGCCGATCTGTTTAACTTCTCAACGAAACTTGAGACAATTGACATGAGCAATAATCAGCTTGAGGAACTACCCAGGCAAGTTACGGAGTTACTTATGTCTGAGGGTGACAACAGAGCGGTGGTAGCTTAATAGTAAGGACATACAATTCAGATGCGAGCATTGCGGGTTCAATCTCGAGCACGCATCTTTGTTTTACCACTTGCTCAGCGGTGAGCGGGCTACATCGTGATGAAAACTGCATTATGGATGTGCAACCGTGATCCAAATTGTCTGTTTACCCTATCAGCTCAAAAGTCAGTCAGGAAAGATCAGGTTGGGTTGCTTCAATGTATTTATCAGATTCACTTAGACGCTAGGAGGATGATGAGGTACGATAATTTTACAACATTCCCCAGAGAGCTGTTTTTTGGACTCAAACAGTTGAAGACGCTGGTACTGAAAGACAACTTGTTAAGCGCTGGGAATCTTGAAACGATGCGGTCACTCATCTCGCTGGAGGTTCTGGACCTCAACAGGAACCCGCTTGGAGACCTCTGCCTATATGATAGTAAAGACTTTTCTTATATCATAATTTATACAAATACACAAAACAGTGTCTATTTGCAATGTCTATGTCACATACATAACATCACGCCCATAATCCCCGAAGGGATAGGCAGAGTCAAAGGGGCAGCAAGCCCCTTCAACTACATTCAGCCAAAAATAAAGTCGGGCTGGGTTAGATGGAAAATTGTGAAAAAGCAGTGACAAGCGGCTAACCCGTCGCCTACATAATCACACACCCAAAACCCGACATACCGTCGCCTTTTACGACATACTAGGCAAGAACCACAGTTAGCATATTCTTTTTAAGTCCCAGACTAACATGGGACAGTGGGCTGGGTATAGAGTACTTCTAACAAAATGTAATATTTTATAAATAAACCAGCTTCTGCCCGCGGTTTTGCGCGCGTGGTACATAGTTGAAACATAGCTTATGTGTTATCTTATATATAATCTACACTATTGTAAAGTTTCAAGGAAATCCATGCAGTACTTTTTGCGTTAATGAATAACAAACATCTACACATCCATCCATCCATACAAACTTTCGCCTTTAAGATATTAATTTTGTCTCATGTTGTTCTGAGACTTTAATGTCATAAAAGGACTATTGGCGTGTTGGATGTGTGATTGTGTAGGTGACGACCTATCTACTCATTATTTAAATTTAATTAATTTCTCGGATTGACACGGCAATTCCCTAGTTCCAAACTAAGCTTTTGCTTGTAGGTACTGTGGATACTAGTTGAACGGATAGACATACTTAAATACGTTATTTAAACATTCATAATTCGAGTGCAAATGTATGTCTTACCACTCGACCAATGGGCCATTCAAATTACTTTTCCATATTTTTTCAACCTTACTCAATTTAGTAAAATTAAATGCTTAAAGGGTCTTGCTGCCCTTGACTCACCTACCCCATCAGGGATTGTGGGCGTGAAGGACGTTAAGTAATAATTATTAAATAATTCTGTAATTTTGTCTGTTTGTTAAGACTTTTTTTAAAAATTGCATTGATAATGTTTTAAAGTCCTATAAATGTGCCTAATTCTTCTCAAATTCGTTTTTAAAAAAACAGACAACTCCAATCTATCTCTGCTTACGGAGCTGACGCAATTGACCCTCTCGAATACGAGGCTGCACCACGTCTGCCCCGACTGGATGCACGGCATGAAACGTCTGCGATTCCTGGACCTCAGCCAAAACCTTATCAACAGCCTTAACTGTACTGACCTTCACTTGGAGCGAGACTTACGCCCTGGCTCTACTGCGCCAGAGATACGGCTGAAGAACAACTCGATCGAAGCCATCCACTGCACGTGGTTGGACCATGAAAAGACAGTGCTTAGTAATGTTCCATTGCAGGTCAGCTGCCTTAATCGGCAAATTTATTTACTTTTTCTGAAATAGGTTATCTCTATTTAGAAATAGAAAAAGAAATATCTTTACTCACAAAATGATGAATATATTATGAATAGTCATAATAATACAAAAAAAATATTCTACCGCCAGTTTCGGAACGTTGATTCTACCGAGAAGAACCGGCAAGAAACTCGGTAGTTACTCTTTTAAATCGCCATGTATACAATAACAATGCTACTTTATATCTACTTCTACAAATGTACATAATTCAAATACAATTAATGTAATACATTACAATAGTAGAGTAGACCATGCAAGAATTAGAGCGCAGACTGCAGATTCCTGTCATTTAAAAAATCTTCAATTCTATTCTAGCCCTTTTTCATGAGAAATGTTTTCATATTTTATGTGATTTAAATTTATGCACGTATGTGATTTGAAGTTAAATAACGGGCATTTGAATTACTTTATCTGGTAACTTATATAACTCAATGCTAAGCCCCACGAAAGAATTGCTGCTTTTATGAAGTCTAAGATGTGGAACGACAAGCTTGTTTTTATTCCTGGTATTCAAACTCTTTCAAATTTACACTCTTACTATTGCTTGGAGAATTACGATCGTGATGTGATATTAATTTATATCGTAATTGTAGAATTAACGAATCTTGCTTTAACATTGAAGCCTTCACTCTCTAAGAGAACTAGACCAAAATGAAAAGGCAACTGAGCAGGTCATATGGTATTCAATTCTCTATGCACACCTTTATTATACACACCTATACATTACTGAGGAAATTGCGTGAAACAAAATTAATTAAGTTTAATCCACATGTTCAAACCATCATAACCTTGATGCTTCAGAAAGTCCAGGTGACCACCGACACTCATCTTCAATGCACGTGCGACACATATTGGCTGTCCCGGGTGCTGCTCGAGCCGGCAGCCGCCGTCGCGTTCCCGGAGACGACGCAGCGGCCGTGCCGCGCCGCCTTCGGACGCCGGTGCCGCCTGCGCGCGCGCTGCCTCCCCACACAACGCTGCGAGAACGTCGAGAATGTGGACTACAGTGACACGTATTTGGTCAACGGTATTCTGTAATTTTTATTTACGATTTTCCGTTTAGCCCAATGTGATTTTTCACCGACATTCAGCCAATAGTCAAGTTGTATTTGAGTCGCACCTCGTACTGTACAACTGATTTGTATATCTTCCTTCTTTCTTCTTTACATACATACATAACATCACGCCCATAATCCCCGAAGGGGTAGGCAGAGTCAAAGGGGCACTATGCCTCTTCAACCACATTCAGCCAAAAATAAAGCCGGGCTTGGTTAGATGGAAAATTGTGAAAAAGCAGTGACAAGCGGCTAACCTGTCGCCTATACAATCACACACCCAAAACCCGACAAACGACTTTCTTCTTTATTTTTTTAAAATTACATACATTGATCTGATTCTGAGGCAAGTAGCATTAGCACTTGTGTTACGGATATTAGAAACAATAGTGGTGTTACAAATATATATTTAAATATTGGATATTAACACCCAGACACAGAACAAACACAAGTATTCATCACACGAATGTGTGTTCTGGGTGGGGATCGAACCCACAACTCTTGGCGCATGGGGCAGGGTCACTACCGAATGCGCCATCGAGCTTGTCAATTCGATTATTGAGTGTTGATATCTACATAGGTGTATCACAACTTTATTTTCCCCTTTAAGCGATTAACAAAGTTCATTGCTCAGGAGTGACGCATCTTTATCCATTTTGTAAAATGATCAAGTTTATTTCATTTTATCTGCGGTCTAGGTGAGAAATTCATTTTGAAGTACGACGACGGCCACTCCTACACCGCGTGGTGCTCCTCCAATGTTGAGCTCGGCAACACCGATTGGCCAGCTTTTCCCCGAAGAGAGACCTTCACCAACGTCACCATCCACGGCTGTCCTCCGCCAAACACAAAATCCTACTTGGAGGCGCTTAGCGTGCATAACATCACAGTTGGCGAAAACTTCATCCTATACGACTTGCCTGCTACCTCCACATTCAGCAACCGCTCCCTACAGGATCTACCTCCTCTCAATCTGCTCCATTTGGAAGCAGCTGAAGGTCTTCTAGTTCTGCCAACTGGCCTTCTGACACAAATGAAGCCGATCACATCGCTTGACCTCGTTAGGGTACAAGCCGATGATGTGCCGCCGAACTTGGAGCATCTCAACCTGACCGAGACCGGCCTTGAGACGCTGCAGCCAGGAGCCCTACTGGCGAAGGAAATTACGGTACTAATTCTGGATTTGCAGAGCCCGACAGCATCACATCTACCGCGGCACCTCTTCATAAACTGTGGATTTTTTTGGTATGACGCTGCATCGTTCTATGGCATTCTCGTGTAAAAAAAGATAGTCTCTCAGTCTCTGCCTATGTCTAAATATTCGTATCTTTCTGCTGTTAATGAAATCTACAGAAAAAATGCGTTGGCTGTGATGTTGCAAGACTAGTATTTCGGATTCGAACTAACTAATTTGAAAATATTGGAACCTCCAATTCAAGTAGAAATGTACATTTCCACATTTAGGTTATAGAGAAGGACCTTACAGCACTGGGCCTAGGCCAATATTCGTCTCGATTGGAGAAGCTGTCTGTAACAGCGCCGGTGCGGACGCTGCTAGCGGCGCCGGGGCTGCAAGAACTAGAGCTGATTGGCGCCAAGCCCGTCGCCGAGTTTCTGGCGGGGTACACGAAGCTGCACACGTTGCGCCTGCGCCGGCTGCAGCACCGGCAGCTGCCGGCCTGGTTCCTGCGCGGTCCGTGGCAGCTGCGTCATTTTGAGTTATCACACAGCAACCTTACAACGTTGCCAGAGGATCTGTTCCACCCCATACCGAACGTTGAGACGATCGACTTGAGCTATAATGGGCTGGAGTTATTTCCGGAGTAAGTCCAGTTTCGTATATTTTGCTTAACCAAAGGCTATCAATGCTACCAACTTTATTATTTAGCCTTACCTAATAGCCAGCTGGTACCATTAGGTAATTTCGTTCAGCTTAATAGCTTAGAAACTTAGTATGTATCTTTGATATTGTAACAAATCGACAGACCACTTGATTTACTTTGACTGGCCCGTTGGTCGAGTGGTCAGAGACCCTGGCCACGAAACCGAGAGTCGCGGGTTCAAATCCCGCTAGGGGCAAATATTTCGTGTGATGAATATGGATATTTGTACTCGAGTCATGGATGTTTATAAACGTATTTAAGTACGTCTATCCATTCAGCTAGTATCCATAGCACAAGCTTATAAGCTTAGTTTGGGACTAGGGAATGGTGTGCCAGTCTGAATAATTTATTATTATTATTTATTATTATTATTGAACAAATAGAGACAACCATTAAAAAAAAAGTCGCAGGTTTCAAAGCAATGGTTCCCACTTTGCCACCAACACGATGGGATACCCGGAATGTTTTTGAGATCGGTATTTGTCTTAGGTATTGTTGTTTCTGATTCTGGTGTCCATATTGTAACTGCTTTACTTTTTAACCTTGATCCAAAGATTGTCTGGTTCCCCTATCTTAGAGTTACGAAGGTCAGATCGGCAGTCGCTTCAATGTAATTACCAGACTCGATAAATCCTGTATCATGGTCTAAGCGGACCCCGTCTAAACACGGGACATAACGCTAGGAAGATGATGAACTGCTTAAACTGTTTAGCTCAAAACAGGTCAATGTATGTGGTGTTGTCTGTATGTATATTAACGGTATTGGTTTCAAAAGGTTGATTTATTGGTGTTTCCCCAGGAATCTGTTCAATGGGCTCACTAAGGCGAAGTGGCTGAATGCTGACTACAATAATTTGCGTACCCTCAACTTAGGCCCGTTCAGTCGATCGTTGGGGTCATTCTCTGTTAAAAAAAATAACTAATGGCAAAAAACACGGACGGAGTTAGATTTGTGAAAGATGTTAATGTATTTTCCTTAAAAAATATTTTTTTGTTAAAAAATAAAATATGTCGAAGATATGGTACGGTAAAATTTCGCATGACGTCACTTAACATATGAAACTTTTGCGTTTAAATATAATTCCCTATTCTAAATGCGCTAGAATTTTCTGTATTTAATAATAAAAAACACATAATATGTATATATTTGTTTTATTATCTAACAAACGAATTTATTATAACAGAAAAACATTACCAAGAACTTCTATATTTCAGAAAAAAATATGCTTCATAGCTAAATTAATAGGAACCATGATACGAATTTATCGTGATTCCCATGGACTGAGAGGTAATTAATAAATTTCCCTTACCTAGGATATCGTAAAAGGCGTAAAATATTGTATTGGGTATTTTATTGGTGTCAAAGAGTAGTGTTTCATCAAGTTCTAATCGAAAATCTAAATCATGTAAAGGTATTTAGATAAATGAAAGATTAATTAATTTTTCGTTTTATCATGTAAGGTCTGACTTCTCAACATATCTTAAGTTCTAAGTAATTAGGTGTTAGTAATCTTTTATCGACATAATATACACTTCGTGGCAATTATATATTTATCATCGATATATTATAAATTGTATGACGTGACGTTGATATCTCAATCAGCGCAAATTTTGATGACGTTATTAGAACTACAGTCTTCTTTTTGGTGTAACAGACTGACGTTCAAAGATATCACCACAATACTAATTAATTTGGCTCTTATTTAGCTAGTGTTGATTTAGTTACGGGATTCTATCAGATTCCTATGAATATATGAATATACAGCGTGTAAAAAAAGCCTTAACGAAGCCTTGAACCTCGCATTCCACTCTTATAACTGAGTATTATACTCAAATATTATTGCAGGGAAACGACTTTTAATTTTTTTCATAAAAAAACAGCAGTTTTCTAGACCACGCAATGTACGTCGCGCAAGCGCGGGCGCGTGCGCGGGAGGATGGGCATCCCCGCTCTCTCGCTAGGTACCTACGCGACGCGAGCGCGTGTGTGCGATGGAAACATGACTGATATTATACTAATTATTTCACACGTAAAAACACTTTTTTGCATGTATGAAGTCAATGTAAGTACTTACCTAGTGCTCATCGTTGTCATCCAGTGTAGGTCTCTCCAAGCGGACAAGATGTGGCTCGAACTGGCGACCCGCTACAGGTAAACAAACACGCGCCCTGTACAGCGTGTTGCGAAGCACCCGGTCCAGGAGTCCTTCTTGAACTGCTTTTCCTTTGAGTTCGTCAAAAACGTGGATGATCTTTTGACGCATTTCATCAGCTGACTCACAGGGGCGGTCGAAAACTCACGGCCCTATAAAACGGGCGCTATAGGCTGGTTCTAACAACCACTGCATTGCCCGAGTGATCACTCGAGGATCACGAGGCTGATGTGCATTAGGATATTCTATCCCATACAGCCGCAGTGCCTCGGAAGCATTTCCATGGGCCATGCCGTAACAGTACACCATGCATCAGATTTGCCTACGTGTTAGCAACTGGTTTAATTGTTTAATACTACTTACACCAATTGTAAAACAAAACGTAGTGCAGTTTTAGTTATTACTGATACACCGTACTTAACTACCTACATAATTTTAGTTTAATAAGTTTCTTCAAAATAATAATTCGGCTAAACAAAAATCAAATCAAACGAGCTATTAAGCCCGCAATAATAATAACGCGTTGTTGAAATGTTTCTAAGGCCAGGCATTAATTTTTGTAATTCCCGCTAAGATTTATTTAACAATTTTGTTATAAATTTACTTGAGTCTGGGCGTTTTAGGTTACAGGTTGCCTTAGTTTTCACCTGATGATTAGTGTTGTTGTTTGCCTAGCAGACTTCATTGCAAATGTGTTGAAATTAACAACTTATCATTATGCTTTGCTACCCGTAACCAGGTAAATAAGTGCCTATTATTTTACTGACACGCTGCAAAAGTAGTACACCCAATTACTTTATGATAAAATTAAACATTTTATTACCTTAGTAATTAGTTAATTACCTTTAAAATAAATAAACTTCAAATACATAACTTAAATAATACATATACTTAAACTTAAATAATAATATATATATAGGCAGATGCCCTTCGTCATCATTATCGGACATGTTTTAAATAAACGTCGTTTGGTGTAAGAACCAATGAAACAGTCAAATGTCAATCACCAGTTATTATAATCACAAAAAATATCTTCCTTACAGAGTTAAATTAAAATAATACCACCATTAATTAGGCAATTACAAACTAAAACGATTTTAACAATTTGGAAACTAAAATGACAAAGATTACTTGGAACAAAAGCGATTCGTCGGTTCCGATCGGTGCGCTCGCCATTACGTCCCAATAACAGTGACGTTTTCAAAATAGCCGCGCTGACCATCGACTCGACGCTCCGCCAGACTTGACAGTTGTCAAATCTCGTTCCATAAACAGACGGTGCTACTAGTGCGCCGTCATATATACCTGATTTATTTTAATGCTGTAACGGCAACACTGTCCTACCTACGGCAACGAAATATCGTATTTGTGTTTAACTAATTATTTCTGTAGTTAATCAGGGTAAAATTAAACAAATTAAATTATTATTTCAAACAATAATACAATTTCAATACTTCTCAATTCACACTTGGGTTAGAGGAGCCCAGTACGTAAAATAAAATTGTAATAATTTTATGCTTGTATCCCACGGACTAGTAAAAACGACGGACTCCACGCTGTCATACTATAGCGTGAAGCCACGATTATACATGTGTGAGTGGATAACAGATATCGGATATCTGTCAGTTGGAGCACTTATTGTATCAATGTGTGGCGTAAGTTACGAGTCAAGGTGGAGCACCTGAGGAGCTTCAATGACTAGTTAGTGGCGCGGAGTCCTTCTTTTTTTACTAGTCCGTGTTGTATCCATAATGAATTTACGTTTATTTATCGTCAATCAGTTCGTTCTTAAAGCAGAAAGAGGAAATTGCCAGAGTATTCTTTCAGGCTCTGATTGTATGAAGAAAAAAAGTTGCATTTATTTGAAATCCTGACTAAAAATTAGACTGGGTTCGAGTAAATTGGAAAGAATAACTGTATTTACTACCAATCGTTTATTAATTACTACGTAATTCATCTTTTGAATAATAAATAAGTGAATTTAAAAAAAGCCAAATTAAATTCCTTATAAATTTTATTGCTATTAGTTTTCCTATAGGAGTGTCGCGCTACGCGCGTAATATCCATCATTCTACAAACACATGTACAATTATCTTTTCTGACATCGTATATCGTACATATAATTAATAAATGCGGTATTATATCAGGACCCGGGAATCCTTAACATGACCTAAGTCCCCAACTGAGGTTATGAGTACATAATGCATTCCCAGGTTCGAAAAAAAAGGTGGTTGGTGTATTTGGTTGCTACTTACATGTTAATTACAGGTATCTAAGCAATGTACCTAGATAACTAATAAAGTTGATAAAAACTAGGCTTTGAGCGATCAGCTGGGTTGGCCCGACCGCGCCCGCGAGTCGTTGCCCTCGGATACGCGAGTGGTACACAGAACAGCTGAGGCGCGCGCGCGTGTGCGTACGCTGTGTAGTATCCGCGCAGCCGCTACAGGGGATAGTGACTGTGTGTGCGCGTGCGATGTACATTGCAGGCCGTGATTTTTAAGGCCTTATTTGCTAGGAAATATTCAAAATTAAGATATGGTTCTTTGGATGAAATGTTAGTAAAACGTTTTAATTTTTTTTATGTAAAAAACGTAGAGTTTTTTTTTTTCTTTGAAGGTCAATATCTCAGAAACTACATTTCCGAGGTATTTTTCTAGAACTAATGATGTTCGTAATGACCAGAAAAATATGTAGTTCACGGCTTAAGATCATTTCATTCCACTTCATTTCAAGCAGCAACTCTATTGCGACGTCACTATTTAGTAAACATTCTACGAACGTGTGACGTCACGCGCAACTTTAATGCACAAATGCAAAAAATCCAGACTGACACCAATTCCTTAATCCCAAACTAAGTATGTGCTTGTGCTATGGATACTAGGTGAACGAATAGACATACTTAAATACTTTTATAAACATCCATGATTCGAGTACAAATGTCCATGTTCATCACACGAAACATTTGCCCCTTGCGGGATTCGAACCCGCGACTCTCGGTTTCGTGGGCAGGGTCTCTGACTACTCGACCAACGGGTCCGTTTTAGTGGTTGAATATGAATATAATATTCATTTAAAATCATTTTACTTAACCACTCCATAAATGATAATTGTTATATCAATTACTATAATTGTTGCGGTACACCTGTCCCCAAATGTGCAATACTTAAATGATAATTAAGTTGTAAGTTCCTTCAATGTTAACACCTACTACGTACACTTAATGAGACTGTTTGATTTGATTTTATTTTTAATAATAAATCTATACTTATAATAAATCTGTAGAGAGGTCAATTCTGTACATTAGTGATCGATACTGATGCCAAAAATGCAATCAGTAGAATTTTTGTCTGTCTGTCTGTATGTTCCTTATAGAAACAAAAACTACTCGACGGATTTTAACGAAACTTGGTACAATTATTCTTCATACTCCTGGGCCGGTTAAAGTATACTTTTCATCACGCTACAATCAATAGGAGCAGAGTAGTGAAGGGAAATGTTGGGAAAACGGGAGAAGTTACTCAATTTTTTAAGCTTCCGTCGCGTGTGCAGCCTTAATGGTTAAAGTTACATAGAAATCATGTATGACGGAAATAGTCTTTATAATATTAACCATAAACGCGGGTGACACCGCTGGCACAGCTAGTAAATAAATAAATATCAGACTACATCACATACATTGATCTGACTCCGTGGTAAGTAGCTTAAGCACTTGTGTTACGGATATCAGAAACAACAGTGGTATTACAAATATATACTTAAATACTGAATATTAACACCCAGACACAGAACAAACACAAGTATTCATCATACAAATATTTGTCCAGGGTGGGGATCGAACCCAAAACTCTTGGCGCATGAGGCAGGGTCACTACCGAATGCGCCATCGACCCAGATAGGATTTGATTTGATTATTAGGGTTCCGTACTCAAAGGGTAAAAACGGGCCCTATTACTAAGACTCCGGTCTCCGTCTGTCTGTCACCAGGCTGTATCTCATGAACCGTGATAGCTAGACAGTTGAAATTTTCACAAATGATGTATTTCTGTTGCCGCTATAACAACAAATACTAAAAACAGAATAATATAAATATATAAGGGGGGCTCCCATACAACAAACGTGATTTTAATGCCGTTTTTTGCTTGATATTAGTATAGTAGGCGACGAGCTAGCCCCTTGCCACTTCTTTCCACTGTCCCATGTCCCATTTTGATCTGGGACTTATAAAGAATATGCCAACTGTGGTCCTTGCCTAGCATGTCAGCAAAGGCGACTAATGGTATATCGGGTTTGGGTATGTAATTTTCCATCTAGCCCAGTCCGGCTTTATTTTTGGCTGAATGTGGTTAAAGGGGCTTGCTGCCCCTTTGACTCTGCCTACCCCTTCGCGGATTACGGGCGTTATGTATGTATATTGGTACGGAACCGTACGTGCGCAAGTCCGACTCGCACTTGGCCGGTGTTTTGACCTACACTGTGATACGGTGGGGCATAATGACCCTGCGCTTACGTCAGCCTATTTCTACGACAGTCTAATATAATGTTGACAAATAATTCAAACGACAAAGGTCATTTATCAAATATTGGCTTGGGATTTCACTATCAGCAAAATGTGTGATCGGGAATACCCCGACTAGTGTTGCCGAATAATCGATAGTTTTGCTATCGATAGTAAACGCTAAATTCATTTATACGATCGATAGGACAATCGTATCTATCGATGATAGTAATCGATGTTTCTGTTAGTGCTGTACTATCGGTAATCGATAGTATCGATAATTTTAATCGCTGCTAACTAATGAACTATCGATAGTATAGATAGTATTGCTCTTCAATATCGTATAGACTATCAATAGTATCTATAGTATTGCTATTTACTGATAGCATTGCAGTGGACTATCGATACGATCGATTTTCTTCAACTACCTTTTCCTTCATCATCTTCCTAGCGTTATGTCCCGTGCTTAGACGGGGTCCGCTTAGACCATGATCCAGGATTTAGCGAGTCTGGTAATTACATTGAAGCGACTGCCAATCTGACCTTCGTAACCCTAACATAGGGGAACCAGACAATTTTTGGATCATGGTTACAAATCCAAAGTTGTCTGAATTTGCAGGTTTCACAATGTTTTCCTTCACCGTCGAGCTAGTAGTATAAATACGTACATAGTTTAAAAAAATCCATAGGTACGTGCCCGAGTTTGAACCCGCACTCCTCGGTTAAGAGGCGCGTGTCCTTACCATTGAGCTACCACCGCTCTCTTCAACTACCTTCACCTTATGGTTATTTAATATTTAAGTTAATTATACTCATTATAAAGTTCATTATAGTCCACATAGCATGCCGCGGCAACCTCTAATTAAGGTAGCACTTAGCTATAAGTTTTATGTACTTTTCTTTCTCTGTTTGATTATCTTGTTTTAGTATTTATCCTGTTGGTTGTCCTAATCTATACTCATAATAAATCTGTAGAGAGGTCAATTCTGTACATGAAATATATTTTCAAAATGACTATCAGGGGGTGATTAGTGATCGATACTGATGCCAAAAATGCAATTAGTAAAATTTTTGTCTGTCTGTCTGTATGTTCCTTATAGAAACAAAAACTACTCGACGGATTTAAACGAAACTTGGTACTATTATTCTTCATACTCCTGGGCAGGTTATAGTATACTTTTCATCACGCTACAATTGATAGGAGCAGAGTAGTGAAGGGAAATGTTGGGAAAACAGGAGAAGTTACTCCATTTTTTAAGCTTCCGTCGCGTGTGCAGCCTTAATGGTTAAAATTACATAGAAATCATGTATGACGGAAATAGTCTTAATAATATTAACCATAAACGCGGGTTGTGGCACAGCTAGTAAATAAATAAAATTAAAAAAAACTATCGATAGGCTATCAATAGATAATCGATATCGGCTTATGGCGAGCGTCCTGTGACGGCACTCGCTATCAGCGGGTCGACCTCTGCTTTTGTCGTCGACAGCTCCGTTGGCTCAATGGTTAAGAAGTTAAGAGGGCACGCGGCCACTGTATTTTCCATACAAACATTCTCGACGGATTCCTCTTTGATTTCTAACACTAAAGATTTTTTTTGTAACTTAAATAAAAATTTACTTTTTCTATGCTCCTATCTCCATCTTTTCTCGATAACTTTCATTTCAAAGCAACTAGAAGTCCTAAAAATGCCAAAAAAATATTTAGTTTTTATTTTATAATATACGATTCGTGTGGAGATTTAGCAAGTATTCAAAAACAAAAAACTTATAGGCTTGCTACAACTACTTATTATTCGATCGGTCAAATTTATTTTAAATAGGTCTAATTTTGAACGTGAAAATCGTCGAGAGCCTAACCTCGAATTTTGAGATCGAGCTCCAGTTGTCCCTTTCGCACGGGTCGCTGGCGCGAAGATCAAAGCGGGACAGCAACAGTTGTTTCAAATACCTTCTTTAAAATGTCTCTCAGCTCGCGGCCGCTCTTAAGGTCTCACGCAAGAAGCGTAGGTTTGATTCTTAAAGACAAGCATTTTTTGTTGACGTTTGAAAATTTAAGACCTAGCCTTTTAATAATTTGTTTAAATAATAACTTAATTTTTTTTTTGTCTTGATGGCGTGTTCGGTAGTGACCCTGCCCCGTTCGCCAAGAGGTGTGGGTTCGATTCCCACCCAGGACAAACATTCGCGTGATGAATACTTGTGTCTGATCTGTATCTGGGTGTATATTTGTAATACCACTGTTGATTTCGATATACGTAACACAAGTGCCTAAGCTACTTACCTCGGAGGGAGATCAATCAAATTCAAATTGAAAAATAAATCGACGGAATAGGAGCTCTTTGTTTGATATTTTTATTTTGGACGTTGTCATTATTCTGTAAAAAAAAATACCATTATCCTCGAAGGGGTAGGAGTCAAAGGGCGGCAGGCCTCTTTGACCACATTAATTATATTTTTATTGACATTTAATTGCGTATGAGGTCCACCCGCCGTATTATTTATTAAAACAAACTAATTAACCTTCACGGCACTTCCCTAGCGGGGTAGGCAGAGAGAACCGAACGCCAAATGGCACGATCCTTACACCTCACTCGCCTCTTCAACATTCATGATCCTTTTCATACAAGCTCTACGGCTTTTATGACTCCTAACATCACCTTCTGTTATTTATCTATTAACTTCTTCTAAATGTTAAAAAGCACAATTTTCATGAATGCATCATGGCTGTCTGTTGTACCTAACAGTGGCGTGAATTACCGTTACTATAAATAAATTAATATGTAAATCTATATTATAAAAATGAATGGTTTACGGGCTTTTGGGTATGTGACTGAGTGGGCGACGAGCTAGCCACTTGTCACTCCTTTTTCACAGCTTTCCATCCAACCCAGCCCACTGTCCCGTGTTGGTCTGGGACTTAATAAGAATATGCCAACTGTGGTTCTTGCCTAGCATGTCGTAAAAGGCGACTAGTGGTATATCGGGTTCTGGGTGTGTGATTGTGTAGGCGACAGGTTAGCCGCTTGTCACTGCTTTTTCACAATTTTCCATCTAACCCAGTCCGGCTTTATTTTTGGCTGAATGTGGTTGAAGGGGATGCCCCTTAGACTCTGCCTACCCCTTCGGGGATCGTGGGCGTGATGCTAAGTATGTATTATAAAAAATATTCGCTGAATGTGTTGCTAAGCGCAAATCTCGAGAACATGGAACTCTCGAACTTGTGTTTGTAATTATTAGGTGAAGGTTCTTGTGAAAGAAAAACATAAAATTGGCACGGAAAAAAATGGGTATTGTAAATCCGAGAACGGGGCGTTAGGAAGTGCGCCGGAGCAGCTAGTTATTACTATTTATGGTTATTTTAACATATTCATATCATCTGCTAGGCAGTGTAGGAAAATATGGCAATTAAACATGCTTATTTAAATAACTATACGTGTGACCTAAATTGTCTGGTTCTCCTACCTAGGTTACGAAGGTCAGGACGGCAGTCGCTTCAATGTAATTACCAGACTCGCTAAATCCTCGATCATGGTCTAAGCGGACCAGACTGAGTACGGAATAAAACGTTGGGAATATGAATGAAGTAGCTTCTGCCCGCGGATTCGCTCGCATGGTATATCGATAAAACATAGCCTATGTGTTACTCGGATGTATGAGCTATATTACGCAAAAGTTTCATTAAAATTAATTCAGTCGTTTTTACATGAAGGATCAAGAAACATCCATACATGAAATTTTCGCGAGTATAATATTAGTACTTAGGATTAAATATTATTGAATATAAATAATATAACATAAATTTTTCTGCCTCTGTTCTATAGCAACATGCGCCACCGAAAGACCAAGAGGTCCCAGGTTCAAATCCCCGGTTAGGCCAAAAATTTGTGGCTAGTGATTTCAATATTGAAATTACTCAGTAACAGTCTGGTATCCGCCGTGCCTCAGAAAGCACGTTAAGCTGTTGGTCCTGCGCCTGACCTCTCTCCAGTCATGTCGGTGCCGTCTCACCGGACTATGAGAGGGAAGGAACAGAGAGTGCACCTGTGTTTGCGCACACACTTGTGCACTATAATATCTCCTGCGCAGTTGGCTAGTACTCGTTAAGATTGGCCGCTGTAACCGATATCGGTAAGGAGGATACTATTAATATAAATGAATCATCGCGTGAGGCGTCCCAGGCGCCGGGCTCGCTTGATAACCTGTTTTGCAAAGTTACCTGTTTACTACAAAAGCTCACCTTAGCGTGACTATAGTTTTAAAAGAATACAAGGATCCGTATATAACATGCATGAAATTAAAGTATTTTTTAACATACATACATAACATCACGCCCATAATCCCGAAGGTCAAAGAGGCAGCATGCCCCTTTAATCACATTCAGCCAAAAATAAAGCCCGGCTGGGTTAGATGGAAAATTGTGAAAAAGCTGTGACAAGCAGCTAACCTGTCGCTGCTATGCTAGGCAAGAACCACAGTTGACACATTATTCTTTAACCGACTTCAAAAAAAATTAGGAGGTTCTCAATTCGACTGAATTTTTTTTTGTCTCAAATCAACATGGGCCAAGTCCCAGACCAACATGGGACATTTTTTAGTTAGCCCAGTATTTTTGGCTGAATGTGGGGCAGCTGCTCCTTGGATTCTGCCTACCCCTTCGGGGATTGTAGACGTGTGTATGTATGTATTTTAACAACTCAACTTACAGGTGCATGCAAATCACTCAGAAATTGTATTTAGTTACTATATCTTACTAATTATTATCTAAGAGCGGTGGTAGCTCAATAGTAAGCTCATCTTAACCGAGGAGTGCGGGTTCTAACCCGGGCACGAACCTCTGGTTTTCCCAAATCTATGTACGTATTTATACCACAAGCTCGACGTTGAAGGAAAACATCGTGATAAAACCTGCAAATTCAAACAACTTTGGATTTGTAACCATGATCCAAAAATTGTCTGGTTCCCCTATGTAAGGGTTACGAAGGTTAGATAAGCAGTCGTTTCAATGAATTACATTGACATTGACCAGCCTCGCTAAATCCTGGATCATGGTCTAAGCGGACCCCGGCTAAGCACGGCGCATAACGCTAGGTAGATGGTGATCCTACTAATTATCTACATATGTATATATTAACACGTGAAGCAAAAACTTTGTAACCCTTTTCACGAAAATTCCGCGGACGTAGGAGTTTGCGATTTGACACAGTTAAAGTTTATATGAAGAAGGAGTACAGAGAGCTTATAAATAAATAAATAACGCATTAGAAATACATGAAACGAAACACAAAAAAGAAATTATGGTCGAAATTCGACCACTGGATGGCTCTAAGTTATATTTATCATGTACGTAGTCAAATTACACAAGGCAACAAAATTACACCTTCTTTTTGTTGCGGAAACAATTCATTTCTTTTTTTACTGATCAGTACCAGCACAATACAATTTTGTTATTAAAATTGTCCAATCAGCTCACATTTTTTAGTTATTTGACTACAAACATTAAAAAATTAGCTATTTAAACGATTTTTTTTACGATTAATTTAACAGTTTAAAATTTATGGATACATAATCTTAATACATCTGTTTGATAATAGGAATGATTAAGATAATAATATACATCGAATTCTAATTCTAATAACCTTCTACGCAAAGATATGTCTTGTTAAGTTTTTTCATATTTTTTTCATATATTGCAAGCTGTGCCTTTTGTACGAACGAAATTTTCATACTTTTCTATTGCGAATATTTTGTGAGTCATCAATTAAGCAATATAATTTATACTGGTAATCAATAATTTGGGATTATTTCTTTCCAGAATAGATGATGAATTTTTAATATTTAATATTTATGAATTGATTTATCAATACTAAAGCCAGGTCTTATAGCCAACTTTAGTCACTTTCGTCCCAAATATAACAAAAATGAAAGCTGATTGAACAATTTTGATAACCGGGTCTGCATCAACTGTTACTACTTTATCAAAAATGCATTGAATTGTTTGTGCCGCAAAAATACTGTTGACCTGTGTTATTTGCCTGCATTGCAGTACTAATGTTAGAATCTTAACTAAATAATTTTCAAACCGCCTTTTTTTTGCTAAAATAATTGTTTTGAATAATGCTGCAATTTGAAATAAGGTGCGAATATTCGCCTGCGGAACTCTAGCGCCTCTCGCGTCAGCTGTCCGGCCAGTACTCGCCTCATCGGCGCGCGCGCAGCTGCCGCGTACAGTTTGTTATTAATTGTTTATTTGACATCGCGAAGCTTGCACTTGTTAAGTGATTGTGTTGGTCGATGGTGCTTTGGTGAAAATAAGATGCTATTGGAGTTAAGGTATTTATAACTAACTAGCTTCTGCCCGCGGCTTCGCTCGCGTGGTACATCGGTGAAACATAGCCTATATGTAATTCGGGTGTATGAGCTATATTATTATAAAGTTTCATTAAAATCCATTCAGTAGTTTTTTTTGAACGAGTAACAAACATTCATCCATACATACAAACTTTCGCATTTAAAATATTAGTAGGACTAGCAGCGCCCCGCGGTATTACTCGCGTAGTTCCCGTTTCCATGGGAATAGGGGATAAAATATAGCCTTTGTCACTCTCTGATAACGTAGCTTTCCATTGGTGAAAACATTTTTCATATTACTGTTGATTCTAATATCCAAAACACAAGTGCTTAAGCTACTTAGCTCGGAGTCAGATCAATGTATGTGATGTTGTAGGATATTTATTATAATTTATTATCTATGTCTTGGTGTAAGCGGACCCCGATTAAGTACGGGACATAAGTAATACATAGACATAAGAGGGTCAATATTGTTTTATAATAAATGAATTTATTAATTACTAGCTGTGCCAGCGGTGTCACCCGCGTTTATGGTTAATATTATAAAGACTATTTCCGTCATACATGATTTCTATGTAACTTTAACCATTAAGGCTGCACACGCGACGGAAGCTTAAAAAATGGAGTAACTTTTTTTCCTAACATTTCCCTTCACTACTCTGCTCCTATTGATTGTAGCGTGATGAAAAGTATACTATAACCTGCCCAGGAGTATGAAGAAGTTTCGTTAAAATCCGTCGAGTAGTTTTTGTTTCTATAACGCTTCGAGTACCGAGATTCCAGACACAATTGATTTTCAATTGTTATGGACCGGATATCGCGACGACGGGACATCAAAGGTTAAGGAACATACAGACAGATAGATCACTAATCACCCCCTGATAGTTATTTTGAAAATATATTTCATGTACAGAATTGACTTCTCTACAGATTTATTATAAGTATACATTATTATTTATAGGAAATTTGAATTTAATTATGAGGATTGTATATGTACTATCATAAGCGTAATAATAATATCTTGCCCATAAACTTTTACTCTCCCGGCAGCATGCGCGACTGGGCGGCGCGCGCGTGTCTGTGCCTACTCGCGCTACAGGCGGCGCGTGCGCAGGCGCGCGTCGGCGCCGCCTACGCCGACTTCGTGACGGCGCACTGCGCGCCCGCGGCGGGCGACCGCTGCCGCAACACTACCACAGCCAACGTCTTCATTGTTAACGGTGCGATGGTATTCTGTACTTGATTTCGGCAGCAGGAACGGATCCCCAAAGGGGAGGTAGTGTCTGAGGAGCAACCATTTTCAGCCAAATACGTTTGTTTTATAAATTTTGTCGCAATAGATAAGTAAATTTTCCATATAACTCAGCCCATTGTCCCATATTGGCCAGGGACTTAAAAATAAGGATGTAAACCAACTGTAGTTCTTGCCTAGCATATCGTAAAAGACCACTAATATTATATCGGGATTTGGGTATGTGATTGTGTTGGCGATAAGCTAGCCACTTGTCACTACTTTTTCACAATTGTCCATCTAACCCAGCACAGTTCGGTTATTGGCGGAATGTGGTTAAAGGGGCCTGCAGTGTTATGTATGTGCGAAAAGTGAAACTTATGTAGTATAAGATTTTCTGAGTTCGAGTTCAACTTCAAGTTCAACTGCGACTTCGACTTCGAGTTCGACATCGAGCTCGACTTTGGCTTTAGCTTTTGACTTTTACCTTATTTTGACTTTTGTAATTGTTCGATTGAATTATTTCATTTCACAAGCTTTGCGAAATTTCTCACCGAGGTCATACTGCAGGGCAAGAACACGTTCTGGCCTACAATGCGTTCCACTTCGACGCGTCGTGTGCGCCGGCGCAGCTGGACGACGACGCGTGGCCTCGCTTCCGTCGCACTGAGCGCTTCTTCGCCGTCACGTTCGAAGGCTGCGCGCCGCCTGCAAACATGTCCTACGCTAAAGCGCTGCGAAAACTCAAGGTTTTTTTTTCTTAACGCCATCTCTCCTCTTTTGGGATTTATTTATGAGTAACTATTCTGGATGATGATGAGAACGACCCAGTACACTCGGTCACCCATCAGGTAAACTGGGTATCAGTCGTCATGGGATCTTTTGGTGGGGTAAGCCAAAGAGACGGTGACGTGAGTCGTTTGAGGAACTACTTATTAAAAAGAATATTATATCATCATAGTCCGTGGTGGTCGGGCTACTAAACGACATCCTCTTTCGCGCAGGTGGCGCCAGTGGAAGAGCTGTGGCTGGTGGACATCCCTAACGGCGCGCAGCTGACGGCAGACGCGCTGGCAGGGCTGCCGCCCGGACTGGAGCTGCTGGGGTTGTGGGCGCGCGACGCGCTGGATGTGGCGCCGGGCGCGCTGGCCGCCCTCGACGTGGTCGCGCTCAACGTGTCGCGAGTGCGCGCCGACCACCTGCCGCCTTTCCTCGATCGGCTGGAGCTGCGAGACACGGGCGCGCGTGAGCTGCCGCCGGAAGCGCTCAACGTCGTTGAGCTCACGGTACTGGCGCGGCCACCGGCGGCTGGTCTGTCCGGTGGCCAGTCGAGCATGATCGTCTGCGCGTGTCGCAGGTGCACGAGCCAAACCTGACGGCGCTCGCAGGGTCGGCGCCGCGGCTGCAGACGCTAGCGCTGCACGCGCCGGTGGTGGCGCTGCCGGCTGCGCCGCTGCTAACGGGGCTCATGCTGGCGGATGCCGCGCCCGCGCACCTGCCCGGCGACTACGTGATGGGCAGCCCTGCGCTCGCCGCGCTCACTCTACGCAACCTCACGCTAGACTCGCTGCCGCCTGGTCTGCTACGCGGCGCGGAGCAGCTGACAACCTTCAGCGCGACGCGCTGTGGCCTGCACGCGCTGCCACCGGATCTGTTCGCGTACTCGCCGCAGCTGCGCGAGATCGACCTCAGCGACAACCTACTCGAAGCATTGCCGAGGTAAGCGCCTTCATTGTGCCCAGAACTCTCAATGGCGTCGTGATCATACGGTCCTAAGACTTAAGCATACCTTTTTCTGCACGACAATTTATTCCTCCTTATTAGGCAAAAATTAACGATGTTAAAATTTTTGCAGTGAGCTCTTCTCAGGGCTGGGCAACTTGACGGAGCTGACGATGAAGCGCAACCTACTAACAGCGGCGGCTGTTGGCGCCATCACGCCGGTCGCCTCGCTTGTGGAGCTGCGCCTCAGCGGGAACCCCCTCGGGGACCTCTGTGCTGCCGGTGAGGAGGCTCTTTTTTTTAATTCAAAAGCCTCAAAACAAATACTGACTGATGTATGATTGCTGTGCCGTGATGGCAATGATAGCATGCTTCAGAGTTCCGATTTTTTTGTGCGTGCAGGAGACCTGTCGCCGCTGTACGTGATGCAGCAGCTGAACGTTCTGGAGCTGGAGGCGACGGGCGCGACGCGCACCTGCACCGACTACCTGCGGCGGCCGACGATACTGGCGCGCGTGCGGCTCGCTGACAACGCCATCCAGCAGTTCTCGTGTGGCGAGCTGCGCGTGCCCTTCCAGCCGTACTACTTCGCGCAGCAACTCGACCTCTCTCGCAACCCGCTCACGCGTGTCGTCTGCTCGCGCCTCGACTACGAGCTCGCTTCCGCCGACAGGAAGAAAGGAGTGCAGGTCTGACAGCAGTATTTTCGATTGATATGTTAATGTTATCCAAGTAATTATAAAATGTGCTCAAAGCATGCTTTGTGTTGCGGCAGTCGTCCTTCATCACGATGGACTCTCGTCTGAAGTGCGACTGCGATGGGTACTGGCTGGCGCGCATGCTGCGCGAGCGCCGCGTCGAGGTGGGCTTCAGTCCCGCGTTCGAAAACGACCCGTGCGTGGACGAGTGGGCGCCGTGCCGGCCCGCCGACGACCGGGAGGCCCCGGATGTCAATGACGACAGTGAGTGTGTTTACCGAAGAGTACCTTCGGTTACCCTTTTCATTTTATTTTATTTTATTTTGAAAACAATACAGTATAAACATCTTAATAACTCATACATTTAAATAACTTTCTACCATTTATATGTTTCCGCATATAGAAGCTAAATGCTTGTTTTACAAAAAGAGAGAAAAATAATATATAATTACGAATAGTTACATAAAAAATAATTTAGGATAGTGATCAACTATTCATCATCATCCTCTTGCCCTTCTTCCAGTTCATCTGGGGTCGTCGCAGCATGTCTTCCTTTTCCATATGTCCCGGTCAGTCAGTGATCAACTATAAGGATGAGCTATTTCAAATAAGTGTTGATGAGTGCATATCAAAACAGTCCTTATATAGTCAAACAAGTCAAGCTAGAAATCGTCGGCTAATGTGTTAAAAGCATTTGAATAACGAATAAAAAACGAATTCTTTCTGTATTTTGTTGCGCTATGGGGTGGACAAAGCGCTAAGGGTCTTCTTAAGATTTTGCTAGGAGCTAGAAAAAATTATTAATGAGAGTAGATGAGTAGAACCAATTTTCCCTTGGGCTATTTTCTTTTCTACTTCCTCTTCCTCTTTAACTTTCTCCTTTTCATTTGACTTTTCCCTTTCTTTTCCGTTCTTATTTTAATTTATACTTTTATTTAAAATTTCTATTTCAGTTTCGATCGCATTTCCATTTCACATATAACGCTACAATATCGTTTTTAGTTTGCGGCCTGCTGACGCCAAAAGGCGACGCGCTGACGATTGGGGGCCGAGTGGCGCAGCGGGGCGAGCTGCCGTGGCATGCGGCCATCTACAAGAAGAAGAATGACCACTACACTCAATTCTGCGGGGGCTCCCTAGTCAGCACCAAAATAGTTATATCTGGTAAAGATGCCTCCAAAACTTTCTATTTGAATAACCTTAACTTTAGAGACATGGAATGCATTACGCACAGTTATATGGCAAGCAAACTATAGTTGCAACACCCCTGCGATGTCCGTTAACCCCAGGCTCACGCCAGCACACATAAGCCGCAGTCTCATAGCTCTGATCTCCCGCAGCCGCGCACTGCTTCTGGAGCGACTTGCGCAAGCAGCTGCCGGCGAGCCAGTTCGCGGTGGCGCTGGGAAAGCTCTACCGAAAATGGGATGACCCTCGGGATGAAGACGTGCAGAAGTCCGAGGTACGAACCATCCCCAGAGCTGTTTCGTAAGAATTTCATTTGGAATACTAATTTGTATTCGCCAAGTACCATTGCAAATTAGAATTTTTTAGATGCGGCTTTTTTAACGGTCTCCGTTGCAGATCTCACGCATTAAGCTCTCGAAGCGTTTCCTGGGCAACGAGAACAACTTCCAGACCGACATCGCACTGCTCATCCTGGCTGCGACGATCGAGTACCGGCCGCACATCGCCCCCGTCTGCGTCAACTTTAACTTCTACAATGAGGAGCGGCAGCTGAAAGTCGGCAACTACGGCAAGGTCAGTGAGCTGAAGAACGCAATTTTTAGTATTTGGTAATACTCCGATGTTGATCCACTGCCATGCACAGCTTTATCTCTTAACAAGAACCCACGCCATTAATTAAAAATATACTACCGAAATCAGACACGCTACCACACATTAGCCAATATATTTGCAATATGTTACCTTATGTAATGACTTCGGAGGTGTCTGAAGAGTTTGATAAATAAATAGCGAAATCTCATCTATACTAATATTATAAAGAGGAAACATTTGTATTTGTGTGTGTGTGTATGTAATGAATAAATTCAATAACTACTGTGCCGATTTCAAAATTCCTTTACTATTAGAAAGCTACATTATTCAGAAGTAACATAGGCTATATTTTAACCCCATATTCCTACAGGAACGGGAACTATGCGGGTGAAACCGCGGGGCGCTGCTGGTAGTTGATATTTCAGACGGTTTCATTACCGTTAAGAGCGAGAGCCCGTTGAATTCGGCAGGATGGTGTTTTACGCATTTTTAAAAACCAGAGAGAGTAGTATTATCATTATGTAACCAGAAACCACCTGGACTCCATCCACCTTTAACAAATTGTGGTCATATTTACATTCAGCATGCATCTAGTTTTCTATTTTGCTTATATAAGTATTAAAACGAGCTATTTGGTGGTTGCAGGTGGCGGGGTGGGGGCTGACCGCTGTAGACGGGCGGCGCTCGGACGTGCTGCAGGTGGTGGAGCTGCCGTACGTGGCCATCGACGACTGCCAGAGCGACGCGCCCGCCGAGTTCAAGCAGTACATCACCGGCGACAAGATGTGCGCCGGCTACAGGAACGGTGCGCGCCCACATACTTCTATAGCACTGAAAGATGCTTACAGACGTTTAATAGCGTCTCCTGGATTTAAACTAAGGATACTCAGGGCCACTGGCTAGTGGCACATTTGTTTGTGAGGCGACGAACCCCGGAGGACTCTATCTCTCAAAGGGCGGCATTTTCAACAGCATTACGTCATGGTGACCCGTCGCTGACAGTGGCCAGACTGAGTTTAGATTTGGCTGAGCGGACCACAATGAGACAACTAGACTCCAAGGTGCAAGGGTTAAGAAGACACAGCAGTCATGTCTGCGTGACCCTGAATTATGAGCTCAAGACAAGTAGGACGAAGGCATAAGTGTGCATCGCCAGCTGATACCAACATAAGCTTATTCTTATTGGTATTTTTCTTTAGCATCAGTTATTGGTGGTTGGGGTATCCAAAACCGTATAAACATTTGCTTTCATGTCATGAAACATTTTTAAATGTTTGAAGAAAATGTCACATTTTTCATCTCGTCAACAAATCCTTTCGCTCCTTAGTCAAATGCGTTTGTGTGCAGGCACGGCGGCGCTGTGCCGAGGCGACAGCGGCGGCGGGCTCGCGTTCCCTGACACGCTGGCCACGCGCCTGCGCTACTTCCTGCGCGGGGTGGTCTCCACCGCGCCCTCGCGCGAGAAGGGCTGCAACGCCAACTGGCTCACCACCTTCACGCTCATCTCCAAGCATTCCGCCTTCATCTCGGATGTCGCCGATCCGTGAAGTCATAGTCATAAGAACACTTAGTAAATAATCTGGTGTATACATCGCTAAAACAAATAAAAGACAGTTTTTGTAATTGCACGCATTTATTTCAAGTTAATAAATAAGAATACTTTGAGAGCCAACCAAGCGGTGGTAGCTCAATGCTAAGGACACGCGCCTCTTAACCGAGGAGTGAGGGTTCAAACCCGGGCACGTACCTCTGGATTTTTAAAATCTATGTACGTATTTTACCACTAGCTAGGCGGTGAGGGAAAACATCGTGATGAAACCTGCAAATTCAAAAATTCAAACAACTTTGGATTTGTAACCATGATCCAAAAATTGTCTGGTTCCCCTATCTTAGGGTTACAAAGGTCAGATCGGCAGTCGCTTCAATGTATTTACCAGACTCGCTAAATCCTGGATCATGGTCAAAGCGGACCCCGTCTAAAAAAAAAAAAACACGGGACATAACGCTAGGAAGATGATGACTTTGAGAGCCAACCAAGCTTTGGAGTTCTCTAGCCAGAATCTATTAAATCAAAAATATTCCTTGTGTGTTCGCCTTTGATCTTTTTGAACCAAATATGTTAGATGCAAAATTGGCAAATAGAAAAAGCCAAGGACCTAATACTGAGCCCTAAGGCACACCTGTTAATGGGGTGTCAAGAGACTCAGTACACATAAATATTGGTTATTCAAAGCCAGTCAGTATGACTTCGAAGTGACAATGCGAGCATGTAGTAACATAACACGTTAGTTAACATGGAGGTCTGCCAATAATGTTTGGTGATTGAAGTAGTCGAATGCTTCCCTTAAATCAAAGAAAATACTTCTCTCAGGTTTCACTAGTAGTCTTATAAATAATAAATATCAGACTACATCACATACATTAATCTGACTCCGCCGTAAGTAGCTTAGGCATTTGTGTTACGGATATCAGAATCAACAGTGGTATCCTACTAATATTATAAATGCGAAAGTTTGTATGTATGTATGATGTTTGTTGATGATCACAAAAAAACTACTAAAACTTTAGAATAATAGACCCCATACACCCGAATAACATACAGGCTATGCTTCGATGTACTACGCGAACGAAGCCGCGGGCAGAAGCTAGTTACAAATATATTAACACCCAGACACAGAACAAACACAAGTATTCATCACACGAATGTTTGTCCAGGGTGAAGATCGCACCCACAACACTTGGCGCATGGGGCAGGGTCACTACCGAATGCGCCATCGAGCCGGTCTTGCTTTGATTATAACTGTGAAAGCGCTGAGTGACCCGCGCTGCGATAAGTTCGGTACATTGTGCTGTGTCAACTTTTTGAGGAAGTGATTTGATACATTTGACTGGCCCAATGGTTAAGTGCTCAGAGATCACGAAACCGAGGTTCGCGGGTTCGAATCCCGCTAGGGGCAAATGTTTTGTGTAATGAATATGGACATTTGTACTCCAGTCATGAATGTTTATAAACGTATTTAAGTATGTCTATCCGTTCACATAGTATCCATAGCACAAGCACAAGCTTTGTTTGGGACTAGGGAATTGGTGTGTCAGTCTGAAGAATTTATTTACTTTATCTGGTGCAATGGACTGAGCGCAGTGTTAATGAATTCCCACTTGTCCCCAGCGGGGACAAGCTCTTTGGGGACAAGTGGGAATAACCCTACTTGTGACTACTCTCGGACCACGCATCATGACGAACTCAGGGGTATCATGCGTCTCGCCTCTCACATCGTCATCATTATCTTTAGGAGGCACAAGATGATCCCGGGTGGGAATAACCCGGATTTGGTCAGCATCATCATCTTCTTACACATATACAACATCACGCCCCGAAGGAGTAATCAGAGTCAAAGGGACAGCAACCCCCCAACCATATTCAGCTAGAAATAAAACTGGGCTGGGTTAGATGGAAAATTGCGAAAAAGTGGTGACAAGCAGCCAGCCTCTCGCCTACACACCTAAAACTCCATATACCATCAGTTGCTTTTACGACATGCTAGGCAAGATACACAGTTGGCAGATTGTTTTTAAGTCCCCGACCAAAATGGAACAATCATATTTTTAGCGTTTGAATTGAGGTGAAATTTAACAGAAAGGTTAACCAAAAAAATAACGTTTATCCGTACATACAATCCATGCGAATTACGTCATTTAAAAAAGATGCTATGCTATCGCTACTGAGCGCTTGCGGCGAATGCGGGGCACCGCGCGGGGCAGCGGGGGAGGGGTCGCATTCCAGCGTGCACAGTTGATTCGTTCGGGTCGCTCACGCCTGCAACCCTCAAAGAGGTAAGCACAGTCAAATAACTACACTTAGCCAAAAAAAAGTCATTTAATTGACTGAACAAGAAATGGCAAACGGCTAGCTTATCGCTGTAACCCGTTAGCTACGACATACATACACATTCGGCAAACTTTATCACCTGTTAGGTCAGTCCTCGCGCCGGCGCACACTCGATGCGCAGGCGCCGGCTGCTTCACAAGCGGACACAAGTAAGTGCGCCCCGTACACATTCCACACAAATAAACACAAGCTTGCTGTTAAAATCGATAGTAATAACGGTGGCAATCCTTTCTTCGTTCTAAGTGTACAAATATTTAATAATATGCCTCAGAATTTGATCTATACTTATATTATAAAGAGAAAAGATTTGTATTTTTGTGTGTGTGTGTTTGTAATGAATAAACTCGAAAACTACTGTGCCGATTTCAAAAATTCTTTCACCATTGGAAAGCTACATTATCCGGAAGTAACATAGGTTATATTTTATCCCTATATTTCTACAGGAACGGGAACTATGCAGGTGAAACCGGGGCGCTGCTAGTTATTATACGTTTGTATTTCTTATGATTGTATTAAGTAGAATAAGACTTAGGTACTGCACTTCATCTTTGTTATATTCAGAATTTCACTCAGTTTATTCAGTTTAGAAATTTTAAAGAAATCAATAAATAATGATCCCACCACATCACATTAATTGATCTGACTAGTAGCTTAAGCACTTGTGTAACGGATATCAGATTAACAGTGGTATTACAAATATATTCTTAAATATTGGATATTAACACCCAGACACAGAACAAACACAAGTATTCATCACGCAAATGTTTGTCTTGGGTGGGGATTGAACCCACAACTCTTGGCGCATGGGGCAGGGTCACTACCGAATGCGCCATCGAGCCAGTCAAAGTAGTATAGGCAGAGCTCCAAGTAGCTGTGAGCTACTTAATGATTCATATACATGTTCATCTTACAAACTCATGCCTCCAGCGAGATTTGAACCTTCAACCTTTGGTGCCAGGGCCAACACAAACGTAACTATGTTCTTCGATAAAATTATGATTTACAATAAATTCGCGTCTGCGTCCGATGAGCTGCGGCTCGCCGATGTCGTGACCTGTTTGATGACGTATTGTGCTGTTATTAGGGTTCCGTACTCAAAGGGTAAAAACGGGACCCTATCACTGAGACTGTTGTCCGTCTGCCTGTCTGTCTGTCACCAAGCTGTATCTCATGAACCGTGATAGCTAGACAGTTGAAGTATTCACAAATTATATATTTTTGTTGCCGCTATAACATTAAATACTAAAAACATGACAAGCTCGATTACGCATTCGGTAGTGCCCCTGCCCCATGCGCCAAGAGTTGTGGGTTCGATCCCCAACCAGGTCAAACATTTGCGTGATGAATATTATACTTGTGTTTGTTCTGTGTCTGGGTGTTAATATCCAATATTTAAGATTATATTTGTAATACCACTGTTGTTTCCGATATCCGTAACACAAATGCTTAAGCCACTTACTTCGGAGTCAGATCAATGTATGTGATGTCGTTGAGTATTTATTTATTTATTTATAATTATAATAATTTAGTTTTTGAAACAGAAGCTTATAATATAGTGTCTAATGTTGTATAGATAACGGAACGGAACCCTGTCTGCGCGAGTCCGACTCGCACTTGGCCGGTTTTTATCTCAAGCGCTCACGAAGTCTGGAAATACCTGACCTTTAGCTACAATATTACTCTTACACACAGAAGAAACAGAGGAACAGGGGAGGTTATTATTTCGTCCCGTATAATTATTTACGCATAAATTTTTACAGAGAAGTCCTATTTTAATTTAAATAAAAAAAAGAATTTAAAATTATAATTCTTTTTTTACTCGAAAGGGTTATATGGCTATAGTCCCATGTTGGTGTGGACCATATGGGACTATAGTCATATAGTCTTGGCCCATATTGATCTGGGACAAAAAAAAAGAATATGCCAACTGGGTTTCTTGCCTAGCATGTCGTAAGAGGCGACTAATGGTGTATCGGGTTTTGGGTGTGTGATTGTATAGGCGACAGGTTAGCCGCTTGTCACTGCTTGTACACAATTTTCCATCTAACCCAGCCCGGCTTTATTTTTAGCTGAATGTGGTTGAAGGGGCATGCTGCCCCTTTGACTCTGCCTACCCCTTCGGGGATTATGGGCGTGATGTTATGTATTCGAAAGGGTATACTCTAAATATATATTTTTTTTATAAATTCAACCTTAACGGCTCCTACCCTTAAGGTTGAATTTTGGGGGATGGTTGAGTATTCATTTAGTGATTGTAATGTGTGACCTGACCACGCATAACTTTTACAGAGTTTTTTGAGTCTGATAATTATTTTATATAGGGGTATACTTCGAAAGTAGTCCCACATGAATTTGAAAAGAAAAATCCTACCCTCAGAATAAAGGTAAAAAGAACTAACTTACTAAACTTCACGCCACTTCCCTAGCGGGGGTGGAAGTGAAAATAATGGGGTGATTTATTGTTCCCTAACAGATTTTAATCAAATACTAAGCATGTAGTCTTTATTAGATTATAATTATGATGATAGCCACAAAAAATATAAAAAAAAATTTTTTTACACAATATATTCAACCGCCTAAAAAACTGAAAAGCTAAAAATAATATACGTTGTCTATTTAGACTTAACAACTTAGTATTTAAACTAATAAGTATACGTAAGTACTTTTGAGCCGGCGCCAAATAATCAATGAACAATCTATATAAATAAAACAAAGTCGTGTTTGTTACACCACTTATGAGTCGAGAACGGCTGAACCGATTTACGTTGTTTTTGATTTGTTGGATTTGTCTTCGTCCAGAATAACAGAATAACTATTAAAAACATTGAAAAATTTACGATAAAACAAAATAAAAGCAAAAGTATTTTCTCATATAAAACGGTGGGATTCGTATCTGTCAATGTTAAATGTCAATCGACAAATCAATGTCAATTTTCATTTACTGGGCGATACGAAGTTCGCCGGGAAAGCTAGTATACTATATATTTAATGAAATTATGTACCGAATCAAATTAACAATGCAACGTGAAAGTTTTAGCGATAAATATTAACATAAAAAATGCGTTCTCCGCACGACCACTCGCTATGACGTGTGCCGTTCGGGTTGCGGCCGCGCAGCACGCTTTACGTAATTAGACAATTTGCTTGTTTGCCGCTGCAGCGCGATGCTGTGGCTGGTGGTGCCGCTGTGCGCGCTGGCGGCGCATGCGCACGCGGGCGACAACTACCTGTCAGCGGACGACTACGGGTGGCACAACTTTACTATCAACGGTGCGTCATTGACATCTCTTTTGCTTTTATTGACGTAATTAGCGATTGACTGGCAGACGAATAAAATCGCTTCAATAGCTTGACAATTGACATCAATTGTCAAATAATTTGCAAACTTGATTGGTTCAAGGGGTATTTTGCAAATAAGAAAGACGTGCTTTCGAACTAACTAACTAAACTTCACGCCACTTCCCTAGCGGTGTAGGCAGAAAGAACTTAAGTAACTTTCTAAGTTAATATTTATTGGTAACTGATTCGACTAGGGATGTTGACAAATTTTTCGAATTGATTTTGTTTCGTGACGTCATCGCACTTTGATGGCGTTCGCAGTCACGTGATGATGGGTATTAAATAACGCAATTTAAATTAATTTTCTTTAATTTATGAAGCACAAATATATTATTAAAATGTTTTTCAAATATTGTCTTTACTGTATAAAATATAACTTTACGTGAATTGGTTACATGTGTCAACATTGTTATTTCGTAAAATCCCTGATATAACTTTTTGGACTGTATCTATGGGTATAACGCATGTGTAGCGTTTGTTAGGAGAAACAATCAAGTCCTTCTTTTTAACTAAGTCAATATTATCGCTAACTCTTGTAAGTCGATACGTTTTTATTTCCATTCAAATGTACTTGGTTGAAGGAGCCTTCTGTCCCTTTGACTCTGCCTACCCCTTCGGACGTGATGTTATGCATGTACTGCAGCACACTACAGCATGCTCATTGATGCATTTTCTCCTTTGCAATCAGGTTCCGCTCTGAGCGCAATCTAATATTTTCTCCGACGCGTGGTGCAGGTCTGGAGCACGAGCTGTTCTACGACCAGTCGGTGTACGACGCGACGTGCCCGGCGCGCGCGCAGGTAGGCGCCGCCGCGTGGCCGCGCTTCCGCCGCACCGAGCGGTTCCGCGTCGTCGCGCTCGCGGGCTGCGCGCTGCCCGCCAACTTGTCTTATGCCAAGGCGCTGCGGAAGCTTAAGGTGTCTTTGTTACGGCAACCAATCCCTTAGGAATTTAATCAACAGCAACATTTGATCTCTTATAGATGATGAGAGTGGCTCGTCACCCTCTGTGACACATTGGGTATATCTGCTACATACGGATGTCCGAGTTACTTAACTCGCAAACTAAATGATACCCTCTCTTACGGCACAGGTGGCTCCAATGGAGGAGCTATGGCTGGTAGACATCCCTGTCGGCGCGCAGCTGACGGCAAACGCGCTAGCAGGACTGCCGCCCGGACTGGAGCTGCTAGTACTGTCCGCGAGCGAATCGCTGGAGGCGGCGCCGGGCGCGCTAGCAACCTTCGACGTGGTCGCGCTCAACGTGTCGCGCGTGCGCGCTGACCGCCTGCCGCCCTTCCTCGACCGGCTGGAGTTGCGCGACACGGGCGCGTGCGAGCTGCCGCCGGAGGCGCTCAACGTTGTCGAGCTTACGGTACTAACGCGGCTAACGGCGGCTGGTCCGTCCGGCGTCCAGTCGAGCATGATCGTCTGCGCGTGTCGCAGGTGCACGAGCCGAACCTGACGGCGCTCGCGGGGTCGGCGCCGCGGCTACAGACGCTGGCGCTGCATGCGCCGGTGGTGGCGCTGCCGGCTGCGCCGCTGCTTACGGGGTTCACGCTGGCGGACGCCGCGCCCGCGCGCCTGCCCGCCGGCTACGTGGAGAGCAGCCCCGCGCTGGCCGCGCTCGCCCTGCGCAACCTCACGCTGGGCGCGCTGCCGCCCGGCTTGCTGCGCGGTGCGGCGCAGCTGACGACATTCAGCGCGACGCACTGCGGCCTGCGCGCGCTACCGACGGAACTGTTCGCGTACTCGCCGCAGCTGCGCGAGATTGACCTCAGCGACAACTTGCTTATAACCTTGCCGAGGTAAGCTACACTTTCTTACTTTCTCGTCTTAAGGGTTAAGCATATTTTTCCTGTGCACCGAGACTTTCCTCCTGTTCTCGTCGGGTAATCAATGTCGTTATATATTTTGCAGTGAGCTGTTCTCGGGGTTGCACAGCTTGGCGGAGCTCACGCTGGCGCGCAACCGGCTGACCGCGGCGGCTGTCAGCGTGCTCCCGCCGCTCGCCTCGCTGTCCGTTCTGAGTCTCAGCGACAACCCGCTCGGTGACCTCTGCCCTCCCGGTAACCATCTTTATCACTTTCTGCGTGGGAGCAGCAGCTCAATCTCGAGAGCGAGTACTTAATTTTTTATTTCAACACACATGCAATCACGCCTGCAATGCCACAATAAGTATTTATTTATTATTATTATTTTTTTAGGTTTTAGGAGGCAGTCCCAACAACAGTAAACGCCTTTAGCCACATCATACCGATTTTATGAACTGAATAAAGTGACAAGTTGCTAGCGCGTCGCCTATCATTTCACGAACACTGTATTCCATTATTCGCCTCTTCCACATGCTAAGCAAGGAGCACTGTAGACATAAGCTTAATTTCTGCTTACAGGAACCAGCTGGCTGGTGGTTATACTCCCATCTTCTTTACAAAGTATTAAACAAAGTCGTCGCTTCTGTTCGCTTAGATCTTTTGAACTACGCCAGGGATATGATGTGGTTTTCACCAATAGAAAGTGATTCAAGAGAAAGCTTTATATACAGGAAGAATTTTTAATCACTATCCAAATTTTGATATGATAATCTATAGCGAAAATCACTAAATACGTATTTTTTCTTTTAGTATCACTCAGTACTAAAATATTGAGATATAGCATTACAAAGTTGTCTAAAAAAAAACGACGTAAAGGGTCACCGCCCCAGCGCCGGGCGCGTCCCCTCCCCGCGCCGCCCGCCCCTCACCATTTCATTGATAACATCACAAACTATACTGTAAAGATAACATCCTTCAGTTGCAAATGTTCCCTTCATACTTACACGGGCTTAGGAACGTCAGATTGCAAAAGGCTTTTTACCTACCTATTTTTTACAGTGATTAGGTACTCCTTGAAGATTAAATTAAATAGTACCTAGGTACTTTAATATTTAAATACGATAAGTTTTAAAGTTGATTTTATGCTCTTAACATGAAACTAAACGATAATAAGTAGTACTTCATCTTCCTAGGGTTATGTCCAGTGCTTAGACGGGGTCCGCTTATACCATGATCCAGGATGTAGCGAGTCTGGTTATTACATTGAAGCGACTGCCGATCTGACCTTCGTAACCCTAAGATAGGGGAACCAGACAAATTTTGGATCATGGTTACAAATCCAAAGTTATTTGAATTTGCAGGTTTCATCACGATGTTTTCCCTCACCATCGAGCTAGTGGTATAAATACGTACATAGATTCGAAAAATCCAGAGGTAAGTGACCGGGTTTGAACCCGCACTCCTCGGTTAAGAGGCACGTGTCCTTACCATTGAGCTACCACCGCTCACGATAATAAGTAGTACTTATTGCAATTAATTATTTAAAATCAACTTATTTACCTAATACTAAAATAATTGTTAAAAATGCAAACCATTTCTCTCCAAACAGTCTCGCACGTTTCTGCACATTGTATTTTAATTTGTTTAGCACTAAAGTGTCTTGTCACTTCACCAAATCCTCGTACAATTTGCAGTTTTAATGCGCCCAGGCTTTGGGCCTCATCCACATACATACATATTTTTATTTCACCTCACAAAATATCACATGGAGTCAGGTCAGGTGAGTGCGCCGGCCACGGGACGGGGCCTCCGCGGCTGAGTATTCGGTGGCCAACAATCGCGGCCCACACGTTTGCACTTGAGCACACTTGGTGCTTGGTGATAGGTTTCCCTTATCATGTGTGGGTTTCGGAATGACCACCAGTGTTCATTAAGTATGTTGTACATAATCCTTCATCGGTCCACATAATAACATCCGTCGGGGGCGCAATTAGCCACTCGCAGAAGGCTCGGCGGGGCACTGCGTCTGCTTCACTTAACGCCTGCACCTTTTGGTAATGATAAGGGTGTAATCCAGCGGTGTTAAGCAGTTTCCATACGGCGTACTGTGTGACCTCAACGCGTCTGGCAGCATTTCGAGTACTCGCACGAGGGTCTCTTTCGAATAAGTTAAAAATTGCTTCTTGATTTCCACTGGTAGTCGTTGCCTGCCACGTTCTTGTGCGTGTGAAGGTGTAGTGAACTGGCCATGATCTAACGGCCTTGGATTGGCAGCTAAAATCGTTGCACGGTTCGGAACAGACGGGTACACCACACCCTGAATGCGAGGGCTAGGAAGGCTTTTCGCTGCGTTTAAACTACCCACATAACAAATAACATCGCACTATTTCGTACTCGCGGTTGGAATACATGCGTATTGCGGCGCAGGAGCTGCGCTGCAATACGCACGCGAGCCGGAAATAGCACGCTTCCGCCGGGCGGGGATGCGCGGGCGACTGCTTGACCTTTATAATTTGTCGCCGCTCGCCACCCTCCCGCCACCTCCAACCCGCGCCCGCCTCTACCCCGCGCCCGCGCAGGCATCGCCCATTGATGTTTATCGCTTTGCGTAGTAGATATTTACGCTAGAAATGGTAACCATGCGAAATTTATAATTGGGTCGGGAAAATGAATTTGTTGTGAAAATATGACCTATATTTTTTTTTGCAGAAATGTGTTCTATTAACGATACCTTATGCCTAGAAAAAATTTGGATAGTGATTAAAAAGTCATCCTGTATATATAGTTTTATATTGTTTGGTGCTCGCCGTACGAAGCCGGAGCGCGTCAGTAGTTAAATTAAATTTCGTTTATTTACCAGAAAAATAATTATATTGACAATTACAGTGAGTCCCACACTAGGCGATGCCTGTCACGTGGGAGTTAGAAATACAATGCAGCTAAAAATATTCAAATAATAATATGTGCGTGTGCGCGTGTGTGTGTGTGTGTGTGTGTGTGTGTGTGCTGAGATAGAATATAAAACACGATTGCGTTGTTTTGCCGCGCAGAAGGAACTTCAACGCTGCCCGCTACGCCAAGCTTGGTAACACTGGACCTGTCGGCGACGGGCGCGACGCGCGCCTGCCGCGACTACCTGCGCCGCCCGACGCGGCTCGCCGCCGTCGCGCTCGCGCGCAACGCCATCCACACCGTCGCGTGCGCAGAGCTGCTCCCGCGCGCCGCACACTACGTGCCGCACGAGGTCGACCTCACCGGGAACCCGGTGGAGAGCATCCGCTGCACGCGCCAGGACTACGAGCTGGTGGCTAATGCTACAGTCAGCGGGCGGGTATGCCTCACCTGGGCCAAGATTATCTGATGCGTAATTATCCCAAAAAACCTAGGTTCGGCCTACGAGGGCTGCGAACTCAGAGCTGGGAAAACACTCCACTACCGACTTAACCTGACGGTAGTCATTCTTCGGGCGTGGCGCAGATTCCGGCGCAGACCACAGTATCACCCCATCCTATTTAGCGGACGAGAATCCACGTGTCGTCGTCTTCTCTGGCGCTGCTTGATCGAAGTGATAGCCCCCAGCAGACACTCCACAACCCCAAAGGCCTTTTAGTCGCCTCCTACGACAGGCAGGTACACCTCAAGAGTATTCGGAGCCCCTCTGTAGGGCGCATGCTTTATTATTCCAAGTCGTCTTAACTAACTCGGCGTAAGGCTACGATTACACCAAAAACTTGTTTTCGTTCACTTCATTCACTTCATCGGACATCTCTAGTGGAAAAGCAGCGTTAAGGTCTGTACTTAGTCGAGGCTGCTTGCACCACGTGAATTTGGCATTAAAATGTCTGTCTATCTAGCCTGCGTTAACATTACTGATGGGAACCAGACAGCCAGGACCATGATGCACGTCCTCAGCTGTGAAGTGTGCAGATTTCCCCACAAACCCCCTCGTCACCAAGTGATATGAATTATTTGTGCTTAGATATTCATCATCTTCCTAGCGTTATGTCCCGTGTTTAGACGGGGTCCGCTTAGCCATGATCCAGGATTAAGAGAGTCTGGTAATTACATTGAAGCGACTGCCGATCTGACCTTCGCAACCCTAAGATAGGGGAACCAGACTATTTTTGGATCATGGTTACAAATAAAACTCGGTTAAGAGGCGCGTGTCCTTACCATTGAGCTACCACCGCTCTTTTTTGTGGTTAGATATTAGGAGCCATAATTATCGTTGTGTGAAAATAATTATGAATATTTAGTCCAGTCAATAAAAGCTTTAACTTTGCCATTTTGAGCTGAAAAATAGAAAGAACGGGAAAACTTGTGTAAGTACTACATATTTAATATTCCTTTATTAGCTTTAAAAATGCAAAAGTTCGAGAAAAAAAAACATTTTTTTTAGATAACTCTTAATTAGTTTAAAATATCTAAAAATGCCTAATGTAAAAGTTAAAGAGGCGAGTGAGGTGTGTAAGGATCGTGCCATATAGCGTTCGGTTCTCTCTGCCTACCCCGCTAGGGAAGTGGCGTAAAGTTAGTTTTTTTTTAGACTTTTAAAGTCCGTTTTAAAGCACGCAAAAGCTCAAAAAAATTGTATAGTCCATTAGTAGGATCGCAAATCTGCGTTTTTTTTATATTATTAAACTAAACAAAAATTACAAAGATACAACGCTTCAAAGATTTGGAGTGAGAAGCTTTCACGACACTTGTACCACAGAGTAATAATATACTACGTACAGCTCGTCATCATCATCCTCTTGCCCTTCTCCCTGTTCATCTCTCCAGACATCGGCGCAGCATGTCTTCCATTTCCATACGTCCCGGTACTATTTAAAATTTGTACCTAAAAATTTTCGGAACTAGTAACGTCACGCGGAACGCGCTGTATCATCGTAATTTTTCAATTGTTGAACAAAAAAAAATATTAAAGCAATATTTTTTTGTAATTTCACTTATCGACTGCAAATAATTATAATTGAGTCCAGAACTCTACTGAGCCGCTACAAGTTATCGTTTGTCAGACATCGTTCATCACGCTGAGCGCGAAGCCGCGCTGCGACTGCGGCCGGTACTGGCTGGCGCGGCTGGGGCGCGAGTGGCGCGTAGAAGTGAGCTTCGCGCCCGCCTTCGAGCGCGAGGCGTGCGACGAGTGGCGCGCGTGCGTGCCCGCCGACGACCGCCGGGCCATCGCCGTCAACTCGGACGGTGAGTGCTAACAGCAGACCAATAAATGAAATATATGATTTTGAAATACAAAATCCTTTATTTCAAACACATCCCTCCACTGCCAATCCCTTCATGTATGTATATGTGTAAAATATATATCAGGTACTCAGCTCTTAACATCAGGCCCCTTGGTCCAGTGATCTGAAACCCTGGCTACGAAACCGAGGGTCACGGATTCAAATCCGGCTAGGGGCAAATGTTTCGTGTGATAAACATGGCCACTGAATATTTGCCGTTTCCAGTCTGCGGCTTGCTGACGCCGAAGGGCGACGCGCTGGTGATGGGGGGGCCGCACGGCGCAGCACGGCGAGCTGCCCTGGCACGCGGCCGTATACAAGAAGAATAAGAAGGGCCGCTACATCCAGAACTGTGGCGGCTCTCTTGTCAGCACCAAAATAGTTATATCGGGTAAATAAGGCGCTTTTACTACAGACTCCAATTTTGAGTTCAGTGTTGGCATGTAAGAGGGCCAGTGGGTCGACTTACACAGCACAACCTGCACATGAACTTCTCTCCCACTGATTATTAGTCATAAGCATGACTGGCTCGTTGGTCGAGTGGTCAGAGACCGTGGCCACGAAACCGAGAGTCGCGGGTTCGGATCCCACTAGGGGCAACTGTTTCGTGCGATGATAATGGACATTTGTACTCGAGTCATGGATTTTTATAAACAGATTTAAGTATGTTTATCCGTCCACCTAGTAACCATAGCACCAGCATAAGCTTAGTTTGGGACTAGAGAATTGGTGTGTCAGTCTGGAGAATTTATTACTATTATTGGCTTAAGCTGTACTATAGAGGCGGGCAACGAGCGCATACAAGCTCCAGTCACACATTTCTGTTCTGCCGCAGCCGCGCACTGCTTCTGGAGCGACCTGAGCAAGCAGCTGCCAGCGGCCAAGTTCGCGGTGGCGCTGGGCAAGCTCTACCGGCAGTGGGACGACGCGCGCGACGAGGACGTGCACAAGTCGCAGGTACGAGCGGTCGCCGGAGTGCGGCGCCGCGACGCGCCGTTAAGAGTTAACCGTGTCGTTGCCGCAGCTGGCGCGCGTCACGCGGTCGAGCGCCTCTAACCGTGTCGTTGCCGCAGCTGGCGCGCGTCACGCAGTCGAGCGCCTCTAACCGTGTCGTTGCCGCAGCTGGCGCGCGTCACGCTGTTGAGCGCCTCTAACCGTATCGTTGCCGCAGCTGGCGCGCATCACGCTGTCGAGGCGCTTCCTGGGCAACGCGAACAACTTCCAGACGGACATCGCACTGCTGGAGCTGGCGGATGCGGTCGCCTTCCGCCCACACATCGCGCCTATTTGCGTCGACTTTGGCTACGAGGGCGAGCGTCGACAGCTCGTGCCTGGCAACTTGGGAAAGGTCAGTGTCCGGAGACTACCCTCGCCAGACAGTAGTGAGACCGCCAGTGGAATTTATTTGCTTTTCTGTCTGTTAAAGCTGTAACTGATTGACTTTGCTGCATTTTTCATTAACAATATTTCTGTATCACTTTCACTATCGCCCATTTTTCGGCTGAGTCCGACGAAAAATCTATGTCATAACTTCTGCGTGTCGTCACTTGGGCGTGGTTGCAGGTGGCGGGATGGGGGCTGACCGCTGTAGACGGGCGGCGCTCGGAAGTGTTGCAGGTGGTGGAGCTGCCGTACGTGGCCATCGAAGACTGCCAGAGCGACGCGCCCGCCGAGTTCAAGCAGTACATCACCGGCGACAAGATGTGCGCCGGCTACAGGAACGGTGCGCGCCCACCTGCTGCTTGCTAGCGTGCGCTTGAGCAGGCGGCTCCGGCTTGGCCGTTGTTGTTAACGTTTTGATGTACTCCTTGCTGAACGCAATATCGTTCTGCGCGCAGGCACGGCGGCGCTGTGCCGCGGCGACAGCGGCGGCGGGCTCGCGTTTCCCGACACGCTGGCCACGCGCCTGCGCTACTTCCTGCGCGGGGTGGTCTCCACCGCGCCCTCGCCCGACAAGGGCTGCAACGCCGACTGGCTCACCACCTTCACGCTCATCTCCAAGCACCCTGATTTCGTCTCCGGCGTCGCCGACCCGTGAGCCTGATGGACTAGAGCTTTTTCTGGACATACAGTTGTGTGTCCGTCCTTCTTTTTGTAATAACTTATATTTTCAACTAAATGCAAACTACACGCCACTTCCCTAGCGGGGTAGGTAAATGTGGAATATTTTAAATTATACTATGATTCCAAACGTCGTAATGCGCATACCCGGCTCGCACTTAACCTTTGTTACTGTATTATCGTTATCGTAATTTTTTTTTAAGATTTCTCGAATAAATAAAAAAACACACATAGGTCATGAACGCAATTTATCTCTTTGATTATTTTCAGTAGCTTGTCTTTGGCACATCATTGAACATTCAAAACTTACTTGTTTCTTGTTCGAGCAATAGAACAAAGTGAAAAAAACAATGAAGCAAAATGTTTAGTGCACGTTTTTAAGGCTTGGAAGAAGAAACGCGATGCGGAAGACATTATTTGCGATTTATAGAAGGCATTCGATCACGTCAACACTAAACCAGATTGGCTTTATAACACCAGTGTTATAATGTTACTTCAAGTTTCTTCAAGAGTTTTTTTGAGTTTTACTTAACACCACGTCTTAAATCACTAATATTTATTATCACTTGTTCTTTTGCCGCCCCATACTAGAGTGCCTAAGGGCTCAATATTTAGACCTCCGCTTTATATATACGATTTAAAGTATATACCCGTAACTACATTTTCACATTCTTCTGTTTAATCGAAATTAATTTTAGTAAAAAAATTTTCTTACTGTTCTTAATTATAAATTATAACAAATTCTTAGACTAACACACCAATTCCCTCCCTTCCCACAAACTAAGTTTTTAAACTTGTGCTATGGATACAAGGTGAAGGGAGAGACATACTAAATACGTTTATCAACATCCAAGACTCGAGTAAAAACGTCCATGTTCATCACACGAAACATTTGCCCCTAGCAGGATTCGAACTTTTATTATTATTATTTTTTATTAATATTATAATTATTTTTTTTTACCGCACCAAGCTTGAGTAGTCATGCTCACTATAACGTCGCTGGGGTGGTGGCGCTATGTGACGGATCGTTACATTCCCTAAAATATGGTTGAGTGAAGCGATGGCTGACACATACGTCATGTTTGGGAACAGGTGCCACCTATGGGGACTAGTCTGCTCTGGTTTGGTTAATTTATGCTTAAAATTTTGTAAACATCGTTATTTTATATTTTGGTGTCTGACAAGCCAACTTCACGACATGGTTCAAATGCAAATATGATCTATTATATACCCCTGTAAAACATGTTGTTGAAAAGAGTAACTACCGAGTTTCTTGCCGGTTTCTTCTCGGTAGAAGCATCATTCCGAACCGGTGGTAGATTCATATTATTAGTTGATTTTCCTATTGAATTGACGATTTATAAGTGTTTGTTTCAAACCTATATAAATAAAGAGTATTTTGACTTTGACTTTGACTTTGACTTTAAACCCGTGACCCTTAGTTTCATGGCCAGGGTCTCTGACAACGTTTCCAACGAGCCTGCCATCGGAGAAAAATTAAGGTTTTGATAGATTTGATGTCGAAAACTCCGACAGTTGTCCGGCTTTATCGGTATTGTTATGCTTATTTATTTAAATAATGAAATAACATAGCAACAAAAATAATTTTAATTTATTTTAAAACATATCCAATATAAGTTTAGTTACTGACTTTTTTCGGTGACTGTATTTTCACGGGTCGCCGATACCCAAGATGAACTTGGAGTGCTTGGAGATGAGCGTGAAGGTGGTGAGCCAGTCGGCGTTGCAGCTCTTCCCGCGCGAGGGCGCGGTGGAGACCACCCCGCGCAGGAAGTAGCGCAGGCGCGTGGCCAGCGTGTCGGGGAACGCGAGCCCGCCGCCGCTGTTGCCGCGGCACAGCGCCGCCGTGCCTGCGCGCAACAAAAGCATTGAGGAGCGAAAGGACTTGCTGATGTGACTGGGCACTCAAGAGAACCCCACCCTATCAACGATTTAGGAGACATCCGGAGAATTGTCCTGGCACCGCCCCCCAAAATTGTGTCGCCCTGATGTGTTAATCCAGGGGACTTAGAGACGCTTACAGACGCTATCAAGCGTTGCTATAGAAGTATGTGGGCGCGCACCGTTCCTGTAGCCGGCGCAAATCTTGTCGCCGGTGATGTACTGCTTGAACTCGGCGGGCGCGTCGCTCTGGCAGTCGTCGATGGCCACGTACGGCAGCTCCACCACCTTCAGCACTTCCGAGTGCTTCCCGTCCACCGCCGTCAACCCCCAGCCTGCGACCTGAAACCACCAACGGATCTCACATCGGCGACGTCAGACTCGCCTCGTTGTGGCCGGCTAGTGTTGTCAGCAAGCGAAATGACTCGCTATTATAAGTTTCACTTTATACCTCTCCAAGGAAGACAATTCTGTTTTTTTCTGTATTTAGATACAATATTAATATTTGAAGACGTGAATCTATTAGTTGACCTTTTTTCAGTGAATGAAATAATATCAAATATTTGTAGAAGTATTGAAATAAGTTCGTTTAAAAAAAAAAATTTTAGCCGATGGTGTTTTTAACTGTCGAGAAATAGAATTAAGTTGCACCAACACACAAGTGTTGCCACAAGAGTGTCGGGTCACTGACCTTGCCGTAGTTGCCGACCCTCAACTGACGCTCTTCATCGTAGAAGTTGAAATCGACGCAGATGGGCGCGATGTGCGGCCGGTACTCGACCGTCTCGGCCAGGGTAAGCAGCGCGATGTCGGACTGGAAGTTGTTCGCGTTGCCCAGGAAACGCTTCGGGAGCTCAATTCGTGACACCTGCAACGAACACCGGTAAAAAAACTGCATCTCATACATAATACTTGCTGAAATGAAATTCGTATTCCACTCGGGATGCCCTCGATTTAGTTCTGGGAAAGGTTCGTACCTCGGACTTATGTACATCTTCATCCCGGGGATCATCCCACCGCCGGTAGAACTTGCCCAGCGCCACTGCGAACATACCCTCCGGCAGCTGCTTGCGCAGGTCGCTCCAGAAGCAGTGCGCGGCTGCGGGAGACCAGAGCTATAAGAACTGTGGCTTGTGTGCGCTGCACGCAAGCTGTAGCTGTGCTGTGAAAGTCGATGCACTTGCTCTCCTATATGCCTAAAAAAACTAAAATCTGGGGTTTGGAGTTAAAAAGTAAACAGATGACGTCAATCCACCATAGAAAAACGATATACAATCGCGCTGACGATGTTATCATTGCCACACACACACACACGCACGCACGCACACTCACACATATATTTCAACATATACTACAATTACTCACATATGTACATCAGCAAATATCATGTTTTGATGTATTATTTTTGTTAGTAGTATTTATTACTGATTTCCTGAGGCATCACTTAACTTGTAATTTCTGAAATTACAAATTATCAGCTAACATTTGTTTTAAATATATTGTACACTAGCTTTTGGCGCACACGCTGCGCGTGTGCGCCAAAACCCAGCTCTGCGAGGTGGACGCTCCGGGCTTCGCCCTACGCGGAGCTCGGCCTGCGGCCTCGCTTAGATTACATGGCTGGGTTGGACCGTTCTCAATGGCGTTCTTATTCTTTTTTGATATATTATGTGCTCCACGTAGGCCCACGCAATGTCACATAGGTAGTCATTTTGTATGATAACCATCGTACCGCATTACTATGCAACCGTTTCCCCATACAAAATCGTACAAACTTATCGTTGCGGTCGGCTCCAGTACAAAATGTATGGGAAAATCGAACATGACTTGGAGTTTACAATTGTTTTTTTTGACTGTTGATTTATTTTCCAAAATTGGATCGAAATGGAAATAAATGGCCAATTTTGACAGATCCTCATAATTATTTTCTACCAAAAGTCGTTATTTTGAGTTTTTACATTTCGGGGTAAAACTCGAAAATTACCCCGAAAATTGGGAAAAGATAACCGCGACGGTTAATCAGACCTAGGTCCCCGAGCAAGCAACACCTAGCTCGACGGAAGTATTTCCACTTTTAGTGAGAGCGCGTAGTTTGCAGAAGGGAAACAGCTGTAGCCTAAGTACCTGATATGACAATTTTGGTGCTGACAAGTGAGCCTCCACCGGTCTGTATGTAGCGGCCCTTCTTGTTCTTCTTATAGACCGCCGCGTGCCAGGGCAGCTCGCCTCGCTGCGCTACTCGGCCCCCAATTATCAATGCTTCGCCTGCAGGTTTCAGCAGGCCGCAAACTAAAAACGATCGAGTGTGTGTAACTTTAGCAGGAAAGCCGAAAAAAGTGCGTAGAAGAAATAGGAAGATGAATGGGAAGGAGAACGGAACGGAAAACAGAAACGGGAACGGAAACTTTAACGAAAACTTTAACAGAAACAGGAAGGGAGAGGGAATGAGGTAGGGCGAAAGGAAGTGAAGAAGAAAGAAGAATAACAAGCACACTTACTGTCCGAGTTGAATTTTACACTCTCCCGCTCCTCGGCGGGCCGGCACGGCGCCCACTCGTCCACGCACGGGTCGTTTTCGAACGCGGGACTGAAGCCCACCTCGACGCGGCGCTCGCGCAGCATGCGCGCCAGCCAGTACCCATCGCAGTCGCACTTCAGACGAGAGTCCATCGTGATGAAGGACGACTGCCGCAACACAAAGCATGCTTTGAGCACATTTTATAATTACTTGGATCACATTAACATATCGATCGAAAATACTGCTGTCAGACCTGCACTCCTTTCTTCCTGTCGGCGGAAGCGAGCTCGTAGTCGAGGCGCGAGCAGACGACACGCGTGAGCGGGTTGCGAGAGAGGTCGAGTTGCTGCGCGAAGTAGTACGGCTGGAAGGGCACGCGCAGCTCGCCACACGAGAACTGCTGGATGGCGTTGTCAGCGAGCCGCACGCGCGCCAGTATCGTCGGCCGCCGCAGGTAGTCGGTGCAGGTGCGCGTCGCGCCCGTCGCCTCCAGCTCCAGAAGGTTCAGCTGCTGCATCACGTACAGCGGCGACAGGTCTCCTGCACGCACAAAAAAATCGGAACTCTGAAGCATGCTATCATTGCCATCACGGCACAGCAATCATACATCAGTCAGTATTTGTTTTGAGGCTTTTGAATAAAATAAAAGAGCCTCCTCACCGGCAGCACAGAGGTCCCCGAGGGGGTTCCCGCTGAGGCGCAGCTCCACAAGCGAGGCGACCGGCGTGATGGCGCCAACAGCCGCCGCTGTTAGTAGGTTGCGCTTCATCGTCAGCTCCGTCAAGTTGCCCAGCCCTGAGAAGAGCTCACTGCAAAAATTTTAACATCGTTAATTTTTGCCTAATAAGGAGGAATAAATTGTCGTGCAGAAAAAGGTATGCTTAAGTCTTAGGACCGTATGATCACGACGCCATTGAGAGTTCTGGGCACAATGAAGGCGCTTACCTCGGCAATGCTTCGAGTAGGTTGTCGCTGAGGTCGATCTCGCGCAGCTGCGGCGAGTACGCGAACAGATCCGGTGGCAGCGCGTGCAGGCCACAGCGCGTCGCGCTGAAGGTTGTCAGCTGCTCCGCGCCGCGTAGCAGACCAGGCGGCAGCGAGTCTAGCGTGAGGTTGCGTAGAGTGAGCGCGGCGAGCGCAGGGCTGCCCATCACGTAGTCGCCGGGCAGGTGCGCGGGCGCGGCATCCGCCAGCGTGAGCCCTGTTAGCAGCGGCGCAGCCGGCAGCGCCACCACCGGCGCGTGCAGCGCTAGCGTCTGCAGCCGCGGCGCCGACCCTGCGAGCGCCGTCAGGTTTGGCTCGTGCACCTGCGACACGCGCAGACGATCATGCTCGACTGGCCACCGGACAGACCAGCCGCCGGTGGCCGCGCCAGTACCGTGAGCTCAACGACGTTGAGCGCTTCCGGCGGCAGCTCACGCGCGCCCGTGTCTCGCAGCTCCAGCCGATCGAGGAAAGGCGGCAGGTGGTCGGCGCGCACTCGCGACACGTTGAGCGCGACCACGTCGAGGGCGGCCAGCGCGCCCGGCGCCACATCCAGCGCGTCGCGCGCCCACAACCCCAGCAGCTCCAGTCCGGGCGGCAGCCCTGCCAGCGCGTCTGCCGTCAGCTGCGCGCCATTAGGGATGTCCACCAGCCACAGCTCTTCCACTGGCGCCACCTGCGCGAAAGAGGATGGCGTTTAGTAGCCCGACCACCACGGACTATGATGATATAATATTCTTTTTAATAAGTAGTTCCTCAAACGACTCACGTCACCGTCTCTTTGGCTTACCCCACCAAAAGATCCCATGACGACTGATACCCAGTTTACCTGATGGGTGACCGATGTACTGGGTCGTTCTCATCATCATCCAGAATAGTTACTCATAAATAAATCCCAAAAGAGGAGAGATGGCGTTAAGAAAAAAAAAACCTTGAGTTTTCGCAGCGCCTTAGCGTAGGACATGTTTGCAGGCGGCGCGCAGCCTGCGAACGTGACGGCGAAGAAGCGCTCAGTGCGACGGAAGCGAGGCCACGCGTTGTCGTCCAGCTGCGCCGGCGCACACGACGCGTCGAAGTGGAACGCATTGTAATGCAGCACGAACTCCTGCCCTGCAACAAGCACGACCTCGGTGAGAAACTGCCAATTAAACCATTGAAATTCGATCAAAAAAATAGAGAAATTCCAATCCAAAATATCCTTCGATGGCATAAGAAGGTCCTCTCCTTCCAGAAAGACGATTTATTTTGCACAATTCCACCTGTCTAGCAAACGTTGACTAGTCGTCTTCTCCTGTGCGCAGCAGGCCCAGCTGTTGCAGGGCCGACCCTGGACGTTGACGGTGATTTAGCGTTTCGCGATCCCGTGGGCGCTCGGTAAAGGCGTAGCCGGTACATCCCCAGAGGTCACAGCACGTAACGCACGTCCTCTTCCCTATCACCTCAGTCATAGTCCGGAGTGTCGCTAAGCGGCACTCTATGTTAAGCTTAGCGCGGAACATACCACGTCTTGTCAGGAGCTCCTGACGGGACGTGGTCAGTCCTGAGTTGTGCTTGACCACCAGATGTCTTAGCTAAGACATCTGGTGGTCAAGCACAACCCAGGACTGATTTAGTCCGACGCGAACATCAGGAAAGTACCGAAACTTTTCACAGCCTTTTAGCCCATCGGCAAAATGATTAGCATGCGTGTGAAAGGCCGGAAACACTCCCAATAGCATATATCCAAGTAAACTCAAGGTCGACATCTGAATGCGGCAGCGCACATGCCAAACTCAGGCAAGACCCGCGCACCGTTGACGATGAAGACCGTGGGGCTGGCGGTGCTGCGGCAGCGGTCACCCGCCGCGGGCGCACAGTGCGCCGACACGTAGTCGGCGTAGGTATCGCCGACGCGCGCCTGCGCCCGCGTCGCTTGCGCCAGCGCGAACAGCCAGAACCACGCGCACGCCGCCTGCATGCGCCTGCTGCCGAGAGAGGGCGCCACTTACAATACATACATAACATTATAATTACGCCCGTCAATCCGCGGAAGAGTTAGAGTCAAAGGGGCAGCAAGCGCCATTAACCATATTAAACTAAAATAAAACGGGTGGGTTAATCAGCTGGTCAAACACTTACACGTAAAAAAAATGGAGCATGGGAATTTTTTTAGAATATCACGTCCAATTTAATGTAAAGTTTAAGTAGTAGACGTCGGAAGGTGAATTTGACATATATATGGGTTTATGATTATAGTTAGAAGGTTGATTAAATTGCATATTTTGGGGAATTAATTAAATTATCGTATTTATTTTAGTATTTAACTGGTCTTATTGAACATTTATATTTCCTTCGATTAGCGTAGTACATAACGGCTATTTGGCACATTAGTCTTTTTAGGATGTTTAAGGGTAAAATAAATACATACATACTTAAAATCACGCCCACGATCCCCGAAGGGGTAGGCAGAGTCAAAGGGGCAGCCACTCCCTTTAACCACATTCATCAAACGTAAGGTAAATATAGAAATAACTAGCAAGGGAACTACTAAAATATATAAAAATAAAATAAATAAGTACTTTAATGTGAAAAATAAGAATAGTTATCAAGTTAATAATCTTCACATTACTTCATAATATATTAATGTTGCGAGCATCCCCCATGCGACCAGTTGTGATAGCATTTTGGCCTTTATACACAGGATTCATCGAAATACAAGGTTGTTTTAAGTTTATACGAAATCACTCACCTAATTATCTCATTATTCTAAGGATTTTAGAAGATGATGGTCCCATGTTGGTCTGGGACTTAAAAAGAATGTACAAGTCTGTCTCTTGCCTAGCATGTCGTAAAAGGCGACTAATGGTATATCGGGTTTTGGCTATGTGATTGTGTAGGCGACGAGATGGCTATCTTGTCACCGATACAATGTTCCATCTAACCCAGCCCAGTTTCATTATTATGGGCGTGATGTTATGTTATATTGCTACGTTAGAAAATTAGCAATTTTTTTACAAAAGATGATCAGCTGATTGGTTATTTTTTATAATATAAGTAAACAATATTTTTGGTAATTTTATATATTTTTTAAAATTGTTTCCATAGAATTAATAATGAGTTATACAAATTGGTAAGAAGTTTCGCATAAGCTAAAATTTCTTTTTAACCTTGTATAAGAGACTAGATATTAGCAGTATATTATTACTCTGTGATATTAGTTTATGTCAATCACTTGTCACTACTTAATCGTATATTTCAATCATATCCAAACCTATTAAATTGTTGGCTAAAGTGACACTGCCTCGACTTTGCCGACCCTTCACCGATCTGATTGTACATAAAGAACGTCTTACATACCTCAACACCAGCATCTTAACTTGACCAAAGAACCTCGGACCACAACACGAGCACTCAACAACACGACAATCTTCAATAACGTTCCCAAATTAATGATTTATCTACTGCGCCCGTAGCATGCGCGCGCGCCGACTGATAGCTGGGGTTTTCCGGTCGAGCCAAAATCTGCGCGGACAGTCCGGTCAAATTAGACCAGCGATTCCCAAAGTGGTCGATATCGATTCCTCGGGGCTTATATCGGTTCTCAAGTGTGATACAAACGAAAACCGATGTTGGGGGTCGATGAGTTCTAAATTTCGAAGCCTATTATTGAACACAAGTTCTTATTTAAATGTTCAAGTATCAACTGGTTATAAGAATGACTAATATTTTATTAGTCAAGCTCACTCTATTCACTCAAGCTACCGCAAAGTATAACAATTGAAATATTGCATCAATTGGTAATTACCTAAAGCTTTTTTATTATGTAACTTTAAATCATATTTCTATGTAAAATAAATTGATTTTTCTACCTAAGCAGCTCCTGCACTCCGTTCTGATTGCGGTCTTAATAGCCACTTTACAATCTACTATACCTATCACCCGTCTTCTTTGCTGTGGCTTGGCTTATGGGAAATCAAAGTCAAAGTCAAAATACGAGTATTATTTATTTAGATAGGTTTTAAAGAAACACTTATAAATCGTCAAAAACAGTTAAAAGAGATATGATTCTACCACCGGTTCGGAATGTTGCATCTACCGAGAAGAATCCGGCAAGAAACTCGGTAGTTACTCTTTTCAACAACAGTATTAACAAAGTTATACGAATCATATTTAACTTTGAACCATGTTTCAAAGTGGGCCTGGTGTGAAATAAGATAATAAAAATTTATAATTACTAAGAAAAAATAAAAATATGACCCGACCAGAGCAGACCAGGCCCCAAATGCGTCACCTGTTCCCAAGCATGACGTATGTGTCAGCCATCGCTTCACTCAACCATATTTTAGGAAATGTAACGGCCCGTCACATAGCGCCACCACCCCAGCGACATTTTAGTTTCTTCCGTATCTAAGACTTCACAAGACTAGTAGTTCATTTAGGGGGTTAAGTATAAAATTATTTAACAAATTACCATGCAATATATTTGAACTGCTTATGCATAGATTTAAATTACACATTAAAGATCATCTTATGAGAAAGGCTTATTATAATATAGAAGATTTTTTAAGTGACAAATATTTGTAATTGCTATTATACATATTTACTTTTTTAGATTTGTATAGCATAGTAGCTTAAGGATATGGTAATTGTTATCGGTACTTATTGTAAATTTGGCGATGAAAAGAGTAACTATCGAGTTTCTTGCCGGTTCTTCTCGGTAGAAGCTACTTTCCGAATCCGGTGGTAAATTTTTATTTCCATTTGTATGTACTGACGATTTATAAGTACTTATTTGAGCCTACGTAAATAAAGATCATTTCATTTCATTTCATTACATTTCATTTCATTTCATTTCATTTCATAGTGACCATGACTACTCGGGATGGTCAAAAAAATGGAAAAATTAAAATAATAATAACAAGCCAACTAAAGAACACAGCTTAAAGCTTCTTAGGCAATGTCATATAATTAAAATTGAAAACTGACGCCGTCCACCGACGAGCAATCTTCCGCGCTCGGCCGCCTTTGCTAGGGCGGTACAGGCCTACGAAAAGCAATTAAACCGTCGGGATTCGAACCCACATACCCAGTGCACTCTTTTTACAATAAAAATTATATTTTGTTGTACCCTCACTCATACACCTGACTGCGACAAGCTTACACACTTAACCAGCGGCAAAGTATAATTGGTGTTTAGCCCTAATTGAAAAAACATCTCTTAGTCAGGATTTTAAAATTTAATTTGATTATGGCGTCTGAATATCAATTAATTTTTGAAAATTTTTCGAAACATTTTGAGAGTCTCTCAATTAGACAGCCTGTAGAGGAATGTAAAGCATTCGAAGTATTTCTTTAGGCAACTCAAACAAAACAGGTACGTCGCCCCTCGGACAACGAAGCCGGCAGACGGCAAACAATATGCGGGTGCTGACTGAACTGAACAGGGACTGTCTCTTTTGTGAGTGTACACTCGCTATACAAAGGTTGATAACACAAAATTTCAAACACAAAATTTTGGTCGAGTAGTCAGAGACCCTGGCCACGAAACCAAAGGTCGCAGGTGGGAATCCCGCTAACGGCAAATATTTCGTGTGATGAACATGGACGTTTGTACTTGACTCATGGAGGTTTATAAACGTATTTAAGTATGTCTATCTGTTAACCTAGTATATATAGTACAAGCATGAGCTTCTTTTATAAATAAATAATAAATAAATAAATAAATATCCGACAACATCACATACATTGATCTGACTCTGAGGTAAGTAGCTTAAGCACTTGTGTTACAGATATCAGAATCAACAGTGATATAACAAATATATACTTAAATATTGGATATTAACACCCAGACACAGAACAAACACAAGTATTCATCATACGAATATTTGTCCTGGGTGGGGATCGAACCCACAACTCTTGGCGCATGGGTCACTACCGAATACGCCATCGAGCCAGTCAAACGTTTGGAACTAGGGGACTGGTGTGTCAGTCTGGAGATTTATTTTTATTTTTATTAAATGTCCGAGTGTCTACACTCCAGTCTGTCCGACGTTAATATTTGGTCATTTGATACACTTTTAGTTTTCGACAGCGACATGTTCTTTCGACTTTTCCCCACACACTTTTTGTTTCTTCTATCAAAGCTGTTTCGCTAAATGTTCTCGCGGTATGAATGTGAAGTTCAGTTCCTCATCAAATACCCTCAGGAAGAGACAAATAATAGGAAGAATGTTGCAGATGTACATGGGCGACAGTAATCACTTACCATCAGGTGAACTGTCTGCTCGTCTGCCCGCAATAACTTAAAAAAAAAAAGAAGCACGACAAACTGTAAAATAAAAAAAGGTCGAGAAGTACGTTCTGACTCGTGCTTTTATTTAATCCAACTACAGGTTTCGTTCATTGCGGTTAGACAAAACTGACAGCTACCGCCATCTGTGGTCACTTTCGAAAAAACATCATGGAAAAAGTAGTTTGCCTTGATAAAACTTTTACTATTTGTACTCTTTACAATATTACTCCGAGGTAAAACGAGTAACTAAAAAATTTATAAAATTGTGTAAAATAGATTGGCAGTCTTCAAATAAATTCGCTGACCAGCCCCCCTACCGACTAAACCTCAAGGCTGCCATTCTTCGGGCGCTAACGCAAAACCAACGGGATCCCCACTGTCGGGATTCATCTCGAAAAATCTACGTAGCGCGCGCTGCCGCCTGGCGGCCCATCTCGAGGGAGTGATGTTCTCCCCCGGAACACCTATAGTGGTGTTTCACGACCACATAGACAGCTGTGTACCCTATCCTGACGGACCGGGTGTAACTCATGCATTCACTCGGCTTTTCTGGGGACGATAGAGGGCCAGGGGGTTCCCCCCTCTAACCCTCACGACCCCCAAGGCCCTTTTAGTCGCCTTCTACGACAGACAGGTATACCTCAGGAGTATTCGGAGCCCCCCCTGCAGGGCGCCGCCGGGCTAGACACCATCGCCACGGCGACCTCGCCTACGACGTCGGGCGGGATCGTCCATCTCACGCTGGCGCTCGGCGCTCTCCTTCTGCGACATGACACTGCGTCCCAAGGTCCTGCCCAACAACGGCGGATAGCGCATTGCGCTCTACGGCAAAAGACACTCCTCCAACGTGTGCTCAGCACTGTCCTCAGCGGAGCCGCAGTAATTGGATCATGGTCTAAGCGAACCCCGTCTAAGCACGGCCGTACTCATCGCATCGTCATCATTAATGAAATAGGAAAATTAAATTAAAAAACAATTGCAATATGATATACATTTTATTAAGCTCCCCAGAGTTTTCTTTAGTTTTTACTTAGTTTTTACTCACTTACTGTAATGTAAGATATTGACAGATATGCCAACCGGCCGGTAGGCAAGTTACTAAAATAATTTTTACACACATTACACTACTACTATTTGAATAAAATAACCCACGTCATATGAAGTTAGATCTGAAACAACCGCGGCTCACGGGTCGGCGACGCCGGAGATGAAGTCCGGGTGCTTGGAGATGAGCGTGAAGGTGGTGAGCCAGTTGGCGTTGCAGCCCTTCTCGCGCGAGGGCGCGGTGGAGACCACCCCGCGCAGGAAGTAGCGTAGGCGCGTGGCCAGCGTGTCGGGGAACGCGATTCCACCGCCGCTGTCGCCGCGGCACAGCGCCGCCGTGCCTGCGCGCAGAACGATATTGCGTTCACAAAGGAGAACATTAAAATGTTAACAACAACGGCCAAGCCGGAGCCGCCTGCTCAAGCGCACGCTAGCAAGCAGCAGGTGGGCGCGCACCGTTCCTGTAGCCGGCGCACATCTTGTCGCCGGTGATGTACTGCTTGAACTCGGCGGGCGCGTCGCTTTGGCAGTCTTCGATGGCCACGTACGGCAGCTCCACCACTTGCAGCACGTCCGAGTGCCGCCCGTCTACAGCGGTCAGCCCCCACCCCGCCACCTGTAACCATACGCCAACGGCGATGCATGTTACAGAATATATATCATGGTATCTTCCTAAAAACCCTTGGTTACGAAATAGACGACATTAAAAATGCTGTTGTATTACAATTTGCGTAAAAAAAGTATAAATATTGCAATACAAAGTAAACTGCCAGAAAAACAAATAGTACTCTACTGGCGGTCTCACCGCTCTCTGGCAAGGGCGGTCTCCGGTGTTACTGACCTTTCCATAGTTACCAGGCGAGAGCTGACGCATCTCGCGCTCGACATTGAAGTTGACGCAGATGGGCGCGATGTGCGGGCGGAAGGTGACCTCATCCGCCATCTCTAGCAGTGCGATGTCCGTCTGGAAGTTATTCGCGTTGCCCAGGAAGCGCCTCGACAGTGTGACTCGCGCCAGCTGCAGCAATGATACAGTTAGAGGCGCTCAACAGTGTGACGCGCGCCAGCTGCGGCAACGACATGGTTAGAGGCGTTCAACAGCGCGACGCGCGCCCGCTGCGGCAACGACACGGTTAGAGGCGTTCAACAGCGTGACGCGCGTCAGCTGCAGCAACGACACGGTTAGAGGCGTTCAATAGCGTGACGCGCGTCAGCTGCGGCAACGACACGGTAAAGGGCGCTTAACGGCGCGACGCGGCGCCGCACTCCGACGACCGCTCGTACCTGCGACTTGTGCACGTCTTCGTCGCGCGCGTCGTCCCACTGCCGGTAGAGCTTGCCCAGCGCCACCGCGAACTTGGCCGCTGGCAGCTGCTTGCTCAGGTCGATCCAGAAGCAGTGCGCGGCTGCGGGAGATCAGAGCTGTGAGACTGCGGATAACTGTTGAGTGCGGGTGTCAGTGGTGTCACGGGACACCGCAGTGTTGGCGTTCCCTCTAGATTACATCAAGTGTGTCAATTGATCAACTAGGTCTATGATTAATGAGGGTCCTGTGGTCAGACCTTAGCCAGTTAATTCACTGCCGACGCACCACCCGCGGCAAAACAGAACTGTACTTAACGCAATTTCCTGTCTAAAGTAATAACAATAATAATAATGGTGTACGCCTTCATAAATTCATATTAACCTTTGACGTCCCGTCGTCGCGATATCCGGTCCATAACAATTCAAAATCAATTGTGTCTGGAATCTCGGTGCTCGAAGCATTAAGACGTCTCGAGGGACCTTTTACATGTTAAGCCTGTGCCCTCGTGCAATCCTTCCAAAAGATCGGGAATGTAACACTTCCCGTGATCCAGACCACATTTAACAATTTACAATGCATCTGTACCCGATATGACTATTTTGCTGCTGACGAGGGAGCCCCCGCATTTCTGGACGTAGTGGCCATTCTTATTCTTCTTGTAGACCGCCGCGTGCCAGGGCAGCTCGCCGTGCTGCGCCTTGCGGCCCCCGATTATTAGCTCGTCGCCCATTGGTGTCAGCAGACCGCAAACTGGAAATGGTAATAAACAACATAAACGCTTAAAATTTATAGGAAAGGAAAAGGGAAACGGAAAGGCACATACTGTCGGAGTTGGCCGCCACAGCGTACCGGTCGTCGGCGGGCACGCACGTCAGCCACTCCTGCACGCACGGCTCGTCCTCGAAGTCGGGGTTTAAGCCCATGTCCAGCAGCCACTCGCGCAACGCGCGCGCCAGCCAGTACCGGTCGCAGTCGCAAGCCGGCTTCGCGCCCAGCGTGTAGTACATCTGCCGGACAAGCACATCACTTGTGACTATGAGCTGTATATAGCGTAGGAGAATGCGTTGGGACTGTGAGTGGCAACTGGGTGGCTGGTACTCCTGCTGTGTACAAGATCGAAGTTAAAACTATTCGTATTACATTCATTTCATTCGAACTCTTCTAGCAATATTTCAAAATTGATGGATGGCTAAATAAAAATAACAACAAAACGGGCAGGTGGTATGTTGGTGATGTCGTACCCGACTGCCTCTCATGCCTAGAGCCTTTAAGAATTCGTAGTCCTGGCGCGTGCAGACGATGTGGAGCGGGTTCCCGGTGAAGTCGATCTCTTGCGTCCTCTGGAGGCTGCCGGTCTGGCGCAGCTCGCGGCACGAGAGCAAGCTAATAGCGTTGTGGGAGAGGTCAACTCTTGCGAGCAGAGCCTGGTGCCCCAAGTAGTCGGCGCAGACGCGTGTCGCGCCCGTCGCCACCAGCATCAGCAAGCCCAAATTTGGCATTGAGTACAGGGGCGACGTTTCCCCTGCAGGTCGAAATAAATCACTCGTTAAATGTTAATGATATTTTAAAGCTTCCTAATGAAATTGGGTTTTTATACAACCAAAAAGAGTGCGTAATATTAAATAAACAAAAGTATCTTTACCGGGAGGACAGAGGTCCCCGAGCGGGTTCCTGCTGAGAGACAGAACGTCCAGCGAGGCGACCGGCGTGATGGCGCCGACGGCCGGCGCGGTCAGCTGGTTGCGCTCTAGCGTCAGCATCGTCAAGTTGCCCAGCCCCGAGAAGAGATTACTGTAAAAAAATATAACATCATTACTTTTGCTGGATAGGGCCAGTATGTGAAAAATAAGGAGTTGCTTACCTGGGCAAGTCTTCAAGTAGGTTATCGCTGATGTAGGATATCGGGTCAAGAAACCTCCTCGTGTGCCTGGCTGTCTTGTCGGTCCCTCTGAATCCGCTTCTGGGGATTAGGGGAAAGGGCAAGCGGTTGGGCCTGGTTTACCCCGGGCAACGGCGGCTGGAGACGTCCTATCGGATCTCTCCAGTTGACAGCAATGTCCTGACACCGTGTCATCCCGTCCCTCCCTTCTTTTTAAGGAGGGTACGTGGATGGGCACTCTTTTCGGGGAGATCTTTGGGTTCCTTGTTTCTTTCTTTGTGTTGTCCGTTTTTGGTCTTCTTCTCTCTTTTTTTATCTTGTCTTTGTTTTTTCGTCCTTCTCCGTGGGTGCTCCACCACGTTAAAAATTTAGTTTTTTCACTATGAAAGCAGTTAGTCAAAAACAACTACCCCAGGGCGGTACCGGCCGGGAGGTCGAAGAATACGCCGGCGCGCCTTCCAACGCATCCAGCCCCTCGTATTCTGGGGTGGGGGCAACAACTGCTTAGTGGTGAGCTCACCAACCCTGCCAACACCATCGGCAGTGGCAAAACCAGAGTCGGGTGGAGCGGTAAGGCGCAGTTTGCGCATTGGCCGCTCTAGCGCCGGCAGTCAAGCCTGGAGTAGGAATGCGATGACTCTTTCGTCAGGGCCGGAGTCGGACTCAGGCACGAGCCTGATGGCCGTCGACCCTCAGTCTGAGGAGGAACGCGGAGAGCTCTGGCGGGGTCACCGCTCGCGAGGTGAATTCCTGGTTGGAAGAGTTCCGCAGTCTTGCTGTTGAACTCTGGGACGCGCGACTAGCCGATCCTGGAGCTGTTTTCGGACCATCCAAGCGATTCGGCCAGTCCTAGCCACATGGTAATACCGGACCCATGGCGCGGTAACCTTCCATCTGGCGCAGGTGCTCTCGGGGCATGGTTGCTTCGGTTAGTACCTGTGTCGGATTGGACGTGAGGCGTCCAGGTCGTGTCACCATTGCGGTGCCATCGAGGACTGTGCCCAGCACACGCTGGAGGTGTCTCCGGCTTTAGCCGGCGAGCGCGCAGCGCTATCCGCCGCCGTTGGGCAGAAACTCTTGCTACCATCCGTGGTGTCAGCTATGGTGGCGAGCGAGAGCTCCTGGGAGGCGGTGCTCGGCGGTGCAGTGCGAGCTCGACGATCCCGCTTGACGCAGACGGCGAGGCCGCCGTGGCGATGGTGCCTAGCCCGGCGGCGCCCGACGAGGGAACCCCCGCATTTCTGAACGTAGTGGCTAGTAGTGACGTAGTTCTTATTCTTCTTGTAGACTGCCGCGTGCCAGGGCAGCTCGCCGTGCTGCGCCTTGCGGCCCCCGACTACCCAAGTAGCACATAAGCTCTATAAAAAGCTGTACACTGGCCGGTTAGAAGTTCTTAATAACGGCATTGGCTCTATATACAAGTTCTACAGTAGATGTACAAGCGGCTACAGCGCCGCTGTACCCCCGAAAGAGGCACCGATTTATACGGCCTGAGGTTCTACAATGTCTCTACAATGTTCGTAAACGAGTGTTAGTACGGAAATACAAAGGTGCTATGCGAGCGGTATTGTGCGCCTAAGTGTCTAAAATAAGTTCTTGTAGCGCGACTATAACGCTTGCGTCTTATTTAGACGCAACTATATCTCTGGATTAGAGTTTACGGATCTGTATTATGTATAAAATAGCTATATTTTGGGGGAACTTAATAAATTTTTAACAAGGACCATAGTGCCAATTGGAAAGTGATTGACGGAAAACACGATTGAAAATAATACCAACAGGTAAGTAAATGTTGATTTTTCCTTTTATGCATGCAAAATACCAGTGCGAGTACCAGTTTATTGTAAATATATACATATGTTTTAGCTAAAATTTTAACGCGCCTGCTATTTATGCAGTTTTTTGGATAAAAAGTACATTTAATTAGCGGGTGCAAATTCTGGATTTAGTTTATTATAAGATAGTTTAGCTTTATATGTAGTTTCTTTAGGATCCTGGTTGAGAAAGAGTGACGGGTATTCGGTTTTTATACATATTTATAATGATAAAAAAATTATAATAATCATGAGAATTGCTTTTATTAAAATTTATAATGGCGTCTCGGTTACAACAGCCTTTAGAGTTTACTAAAACCGTTCTACCGATTTAAGCCGCTAGTATCCACCGTTGTAGACCTTTCGGTTTTACAATTGTAGTATTGAGGCTCTATTGTACTTTTTTAGGTGTAGATCAGCAATTAATATCTTCTCTTAAGAGTCTAAGGTAGTACAGCGGTAGTTTAGGTAAGGTAGTTTAGGGATCCATTGTCAGAATTTATAAACCCCTGTTAATTCCTTTTTACACTGTCTCATTGTTTGTGTATTTCTATTTATACCCAACTAATTTAATTTCAATCAAATTGCTCAACATTGCAAACAAGAAATTGCTAAGTTTCTTGTTTATGTGTAATCAGTTAAATATTTATTTGAATCTCCAAATATGAAAACATGATTTTTATCTAAGTACGAAAGAGTTTGTGAGCAAATGTACCATCCTTATTTTTTTTTCATTATTTGGTGACCCGGCGCACATCATAACGCCCGTTCTCAGATTTTCAATACCCATTTTTATTTAATTTGCCGCGCAACTTTTTTTTTCCTATTATAAGAACCTTCACATAACAATAACAAACTATGTCTCTTTCATTGTTTAGGTACAAAGTTACATTTAATGTCTCCATACAATATTAAATGCTTTTATTATACTATTTACTATTTATTATAAGACTTGTTTATTTTATAATAATTTCTGCAGTTTAGGTGACGAATATAACCATTAATATGTATATTTTTCTTTTCAGAATGCCTTTCAAAATTGTGAAGACGATAGACACGATTCCTGGGTCCGATTGGTTGGAGATAAAATTGCTCAGCTAAAATACGAAATATTGTCTTATTTTATTTTCTTGAAGATTCACTTGATAACTAGCGTTTCCAAGTTTTTTGCCGTTACTATATTCTGGTCGATTGTATATTATATCTATACAAATATTATAAAGATGAAAGGTTTGATTTTTTGTTTGTTTGTTTGTTTGTATGAATTGAATAGGCTCCGAAACTACTTGGCAGATTTCAAAAATTCTTTCACCATTGTAAATCTACATTATCCGGAAGTAACATAGGCTATATGTTATCCCGATATTCCCACGGGAACGGGAATTACGCGGGTGAAACCGCGGGGCGCTGCTAGTTAATTATATTTTTCCTCACACTACCATGTTTTTTCTTAATTTCCACGGTTTTTGGTGATTCATGATAAATTCACGATAATCTTTCGCAAAATGGAGTCACACTGAACCAATTAAATAAGTATAACACTATTGTCCCACTTCAGACTTTATATTGACCATAGAAACGGATTTTCTTCGCTTTTAACTGTACAAGGCGAGTTTTTCTTAACTTATTCAGCTATTTACCATACAGTTGCTGTACAATTCTCAAATATAACGGCCTACGTGCGACTATAGAATTATATTTCTCTACTGTAGATATAGCGTTTTAAATGCTTTAATAAGTTCTATTTAACAGCTTAGAGGTTCAGAAATATACGATATACAACCTAAAGCGCTTTAAAGGAATATTATAACTCAATTTAAACACTTTTGACTACTAAAGCCCTCTAAAAGACCTTGCGGTGTTTTAAAAGGTATTTATAGCTCTGTTTTATATCAAATTCCCGTACAATAAGTCTATGACATGCCCTTGTATCTTCATTGGGATTATATTTACCGTAGTACGGCTATTGTACCACATGCCTGTTAAAGCACTATTTAATACGCTACTGAACGACTTTAGTATTATAGTAAATCCCTTGAACAGCTTATACACAACTTTCAAGTTGTACAGAAGCCATTTAAGCAGCTTGTGTGCTACTTGGGTATTAGCTCGTCGCCCATTAGTGTCAGCAAACCGCAAACTGGAAATGGTAATGGTACCTCGGCAAGTCTTTAAGCAGGTTATCGCTGATGTCGATCTCGCGCAGCTGCGGCGAGTACGCGAACAGGTCCGGCGGTAGCATGCGCAGGCCGCAGCGCGTCGCACCGAAGGTCGTCAGCTGCGCCGCGCCACGCAGCAGGCCGGGCGGCAGCGCGCCCAGCGTCAGGTTGCGCAGGGCGAGCGCAGCCAGCGCGGGGCTGCCCTCCACGTAGCCGGCGGGTAGGCGCGCGGGCGCAGCGTCCGCCAGCGTGAACCCCGTTAGCAGCGGCGCAGCTGGCAGCGCCACCACCGGCGCGTGCAGCACCAGCGTTTGCAGCCGCGGCGCCAACCCCGCGAGGGCCGTCAGGTTCGGCTCGTGCACCTGTGACACGCGCAGACGATCATACTCGACTGGCCACCGGACGGGCCAGCCGCCGGTGGCCGTGCCAGTACCGTGAGCTCGACGACGTTGAGCGCCT